>JAOWCC010000623.1:600000-948932 GCA_030867875.1 Actinernus sp. WN-2022
TCCATGAAAACATAGGTCCGCAATGCGAACATCGGCGACCATTACTAAATGTTTTTGAGAATATAAATTTGGTAACCTTCCCTTGTTTAATTTTATTATAGGGTACCCCTCCTGTTGTATTATTTAATTATTATAGGCCACACCCCATCGAGTTTGGAATTACTATGGTCTACCCCTCACGTTATAGTTTTGATTTAATATCGCCTACCTGTCCACTTCGATTAATTAATTTCTATTAGTCACTCCTCCCCTTCTATTTTTGATTCACAAGCCTACCCTTTAACTTCTATTATTTAATTGCTACAGAGTACTCCTTGCCTTCGATGTGTTTCCCTTTCCCTCGCTGGCATGTTTACTTCAAACTTTATTCGCGGTATTAATACTTCAATGTGTTTCCCTTTACGGCAAAGTGTCGTTTCTCTGGTACCCTGCGAGCAGAGCCTTATTTTCTTCGGTATTCTAATCTCCTTCCACTTCGCTCTCCGTGGAAGGAGATTAGAAAACCAAAGAAAATAAGGCTCTGCTCGCAGGTTATTTCTCTGTTAACGATCAGCTACTATTAAAACTAAAGTTTTCAAAGGCTCGCTGGCATGTTTACTTCAAACTTTATTCACACTTCGATGGGTTGTCCGGGCCGTTTGTCTGTTTAACGATCAACTTATTTACTAGAAATAAACTAAAAAATATTCCGATTAAGTGGCTCTTGCACGGACTTTCGCGGCAAAGTTTTGTCGGTTCATTTCGATTCGAGTTCCACTTTGAGAAGAGCTGCACTTATTCACCTTCAATCGTATGTAAAACAATAACAACATAGTACTCCAAAACTTGCACTTAAAACATTCACGATACTCTCTAGGTCTTAAATACATCGAATGCATTCCAATAACAGCCCTACATATTTGCTATTGCTGGGGTGCACGTTACGTCATCGCCACCATCTTGGTTCCCTTTTTCAAAGGATTTCTCGTTAGCTTCTCTTGTTAGTGGTCACTGGACGTTTCTCGTGGAAAAATCAATATGTGACGCTTCCCTTATCAGCCTCCACCTTCGGCTTCAGCAGACTAGAAGAGAAAAATCAAAGCAAGTTGAGCCTTCGATTCGTTGTTCCGGTCAGCGGATCATACAAGCGCTCTCCCTGTGGAATGACACGTGTTTAGGACTGGGTACTATTGGTCGCTCAGTTCATCATCATCATCATCATCATAAGCTTTATTAAATATAACAGTATCGCATTCATTATAATAATTACAATGCTCTTCCAGCGAGCCGTCAAAGGAAAACCACTACATACTACTACACTATGGAAAGCACCCTAACTAATCTATAACTTTAATAAATTCAATAAAAAGTCTGTAATCCAATACAACAATCAACAGCTGCTGTTTATCTGAAGTCCAAGGTATCCTTAAAGGCATTTATATTCGTCATGGATTTAGATTTGAGTTGAGTTTTGTGTGGCTGACTTGTTCTTCGAAATGCTTCAAAATTTCCTCTTCCCCTACGTTATTTCCACACCGAATACTTGTTTCCTATACACGCAGGTAAGTCTTTGCTGTTTTATGCCATAGTGTAAAGCGTTTGGCTTTCAATTTTACGTTTAGTTTCGAGGCGAGCTGCAAGTCGACTCGCAACCTCGACGGCGGGAAATGCTGAATTCGCCTTGGGCTTGGAAGTTAAATAAAATTCTAATCATTGACTTCTCCTTTTCAGAAATCAGAAGAATGGTTTCCCTGCCCAGCAGTGAGTCCGTAGGCTGGCGTGTGCATGTGGTTTGTTGTCGACAATCCGATGCGAATGGCCGTAATAAATATCGCTTGGACGAGACTGTCACATTCAAAGCCGAAATTAAAGGTGAGAAAGAAACTTCCTTCCCTACTCTATTACATACTTGCATACTTTTATTCATTTTCCTTAAAAAGGCTTTTCAAAGACAAAATACAAATACAATACAACTACAGTGGGCAATGTATATCTTACACGACCTCAATGACCATCTTCCTAACTTCTTGATTATTAATAAACTCTCCAATCTTCCAAGTAATATCAAAATACACAAGAGAGATTATTCACACTTTAATGAATCTTTATTAATTGAAGAAATTAAGGCTGTTGATTGGGGTTCACAGCTGCCAGAGACTAATGATGTTAATGAAATATTTGACTCATTTCATTCTAAAATATCATACATCATTGATAAACACATCCCGGTAAGACAGCTAAGTAAGAAAGAAATTAAACAAATGGCTAAACCATGGAACACCCCTGCTGTTAGAGTGTCTATGAATATAAAGAATAAACTATTTAAAAAGTACCTTAAAACTGGCTCAGCATATTATCATTCTAAATATAAATTTTATAGAAACAAATTAAATCACCTATTAAGGATTAGCAAAAGATCCTACTATAATAATTACTTCAATAACAATAGCGAGGAAGAAAAGTGCCGATTTTTGGGTGGTCTTTGAGTCTGTGCTTTGGCGAGGTTGAGTTGCCTATCTTGTTGAATTTTTTAGAGCTGCGGCCAATGGTCGAAATTTCAAATCCTAATAAATTGCTTTAGAAGGCCCCAAATCGCCAAAAAACCACTCACACAACTTCATTTTAAAAGTATCAATCTTTTATTATTGAAGATTCATTTTGTAGGAATCGGAAAAGACAATTCACAGGAAACGAATCGATAAACCACAGGTAACCCAACAGACTAATAAGCAGGACATCTATGTAGAGTCTGGGAAGCCTGTGCCCTAACCGTCAACAATGTGTGCTCACTCATTTACATGTACATGTACAATGTAGCTCACTGAATTTATGGTGTTTAGAGCTAGTCAGTAATATGGGTTTTTAGGGCTAGATCACTAAACAACACATGCTTCTCCATTCTTCCTACATATACATGAACTAATGCAAATCTTAACCCTACATTTAAAAGTACCCTAACTCAGTGTCGACAATGGGTGGCTAACTAATTTAGGGTGTTTAGAGCTAGTCACTAATTTTGGGTTTTAGAAATACATCACCACTAATCCAAATCCTAACCCTACATTAAAAAATACAACTTGCAACTACATTGTAGTAACTTCATGACTAGCAATATACCTGTACCCCTTGAAATAAGATGGGCTTTTTTCGCCTTTGAACTTTCATACTCAGCTAGAATTTAGTAAGCACTGGTTCAAAATTTTCAGAAGTCTACATGTAATCTAGATATTACATGTAAATTTAAGGGTGGAAATTAAACTAGATAAAATAACTTTTTCTTATTGTCCCTTTCCCCTACTGGACATCCTCAGGAATCTTAGAGCATTTTCTTGTGACATTGCCATGGTGACTTCAACTCTTAAAATATTGTTGTAATTTGCATGTTTGGCCATTCATGTTTTGTAAATTGAGTGTCACAAGCTTTTGAAATGCAAAATCTGTCTCTTGGGAGCTGGGATGGTGCAGTGGTTAAGTGCTTCACCTCTCACCTACATGTACATGTACATGTACATGTATGTGGCTCAGGTTTGATTACCGGATGCAGTGCCATATGTAAGTTGAGTTCCTTGCTCCAAGGGTTTATCTCCAGATTCTCCAGTTCTCCCTCTGCAAAAACCAACATGCTAAATTCCAGTTTGATCTGTGGATTAGCTGGATCCTGACTTTGATCAGCCCCAAGGTTATTTCACTGGTGTCGTTAGACATTCAGAATTTTTTTTTAGATACATGTAACTCTAGATAAAGTTGATTTTCAAAATGCCCTTTATGTAATAATTTTATTGTGTTTAGATTAGTTGTCTGACATGCCAATTAAAACATTCAGAAAAGAAAAAGGAAACAGAACAAGGAAAGTACTGTGTGGGATACATGGACATGATTGGTGCTTAAGTATGCAGGGCTCAAAATAGAAATAAAATATGACCTTTTTTTTGGCAGGCCATTGGGTGTTACATCATTTGCAAGCATATTTTCACCTGCCATTCCTAAAAATTGGCCTGCTTTTTGGCCAATGCAGGTCGCAATGAATTGCACTTGTGATCCCATGGGAAAGGCAAACAAACTTGGCTGTATGGCAAACAAAATTACATGTAAAAATGCTGTTTTAGGAATATCAACAATCAATGGGAGGTGAAAAATAGCATTTACAAGCAAGTTTTACTAATAACACTACCGACCGTGTACAAGTGCCTTTGAATGAATGAAGCGAGAAAATACCACGCTTAAATGGCCAAATGTTTCTTTGCTGTTTAGCACTTTAACAGCAAATTTGTTGAACTGATCTTCCACCTCTTCAGTCATTTTGTTACAAATTATTTAGATGAGTCCCTGGGACTCATTTGGGAGAAAGTTATGAGTCCCACGCCAAAGTCTGAGTCCCCACCATACATGTACATGTAGGTACTAACAAATCTTATTGAATTCCGTACATAATTTACAGTACATGAAATTATTTTCCTCCCCCTACTGCACCCAATCATATGTTTTTTATCAATCAATCAAGTTATTTAAAAACATGGAGAATTCTAATTACAAAATCATGATATGTGTAGGCCACTAAGCTAGTATATTAATTATGCTAAGGTAATATATTAAAAATATTCTTATTTACAATAAATTATTCTGGGTCATAAAATAATTTAAGTAATTATAAAACTAAAGGTCTACTAACAAATGATAACACTAGATTAATAAATAAATCATTATATTAGTCACTAAGGAGAGTGGTGGTCACAACTTGTGTGTAATTCTTAAAAGAAGCAGTATAGTACATGTACTTCGTTTTGCATAGTTTGGCTGGAAGCCCATTCCATATTTTTGCACCATTGTATGAAAAACCTTTTTTTCATGAATTCAGTTCTTGGTTGAGGGAGACAAAGTTTTGTATCAGATCCTCTTAGATTATAATGGGTTGAGTTTCCGACTGTTGTAAACAACTCAGTAAGGCCAGCCAGCATGAAATTATTTTGGATTTTGTGCAGAATGACTGCTTTGCATTTAGCCCTTCGTTCATCTATTTTATCCCAACTTACGGTATCAAAAAGTAACTTGGAGCTCATGTTATAGTCTGCTGTAACAATGAGTCTAGCGGCTCTGTTTTGAAAAATCTGTAGTTTATTTGAGATACATTTTCCAGGTTTTAAGAAACTTTCTTCTTTGGCTCTATACAAATGTAGTCGTCGTATTACAGACAGACATGGGTGCCCTGTGTTAATTCGTTCCTAGTCCCATAACGGCCAACAAAACAAACAAAATGGTGGACAGATAAGAAGCCAAAGATGCTGTTGTTTGCTTGCCGAACTGCTTTCCAGTACACCAAATAACATCAAATTGCCAGCTTTGTAATGCAAGATAAAATGGAATGCATCACAAAGAGGATTTATTTATTTACTACTTTTATCAACATTGGTGCATGACAAGTTTTGAGTACATCCTTGAGGATGCACTTTGGTGAGAAATGTGCATCTTTTGAAATTTTTACGTGTAAAAGATGAAGGATGCGGGGTAACAAAATCACTGCTTCTTTTGAGTAACTAGTTTTTCTCCAATAGATGGCTTTCACATATCCTTTTAGACATGATAGCCACAAACAGCTGACGACAAAGCAAACTTCTCCTTTTTTTTTTTACTTCATTCAGCAAAAAAGAGCCTCTAGTGTCCAGACTCTCTTCAAACCCGGTCAAGACAGCAAAGCAAAATAATGAAAAGGAACATAATGCTTGAACAAAATGTTCGACAGCGACCATCCATAGAGTTTCCTGAAGAATATAAAGGCAAGGCCCAACATGATTGACTGTTTGGAAAGCTTACATGTACATGTACAATGTAGACCATCAGAGTTACCGAAATGGCCTTCTTAGCTGCAGAATATTAACAGTTTGCTTCGCCTGAATACGCAACTCTGTAAATCTCCAGCGGTAACAAATCAACGATCAAAAATCATCCAGCAAAACTCATCCTACTGGGTTCAAATTCACAAATGATCTTTGTTATTAACTTACCTTTGATTATGTTGTTGGTTCTTGTAGAATTATTAGGTCAGCTTGCCATAATTACACGCGTGACTGATTGCAATTGCACAATCTTGATATTTTAATTTCGAAAACATGCCTTTCCAGAATCCGCAAACATTTGCAATGCTTTTGGTCGGAACCTTGAACAACGCAGAAATCTCTCGTAAATGTTAAACTACGGAAGCTAAAGCTCGTTTGTTGATTATTGGTTACTGGCGGGGCCCGCTTTAAAAGTTTGCCGCTAGATTATGAACGAACGGCGGTTGTTAGTTTGTGGCGTAAGTTTAAGGTTATATATTCACAGCAGTTCCTTTTTTTTCAGTACAGTTTATCAGAGAAATGCTCTTAGCCACTTCGCGGCTTTCTCGGTACAAATCACGATCAAAACAAATAAGTTTTTTCGATGATCGCACCAGGACACCGACCTGACGCTTCGCCGACAATTTGATATATCGTTTCAAAGAAGACAAACGAGATATCATTTTTGAAATCTAAACTTCAGCATTTTCAGTTTTAACGTTGTAAAAATCACTTTAGTCGCAAGTTAGTAACAACTTGTAGACTGTGTTTGGTGAAGCGAAATCGGTGACTGAACCACTTTCGGTAAACGAAATCGGTGACTGAACCACTTTCGTTAAAACACAATCGGTGACCGAACCACTTTCGTTAAAACACAATCGGTGACCGAACCACTTTCGTTAAAACACAATCGGTGACCGAACCACTTTCAGTAAAACGAAATCGGTGACTCTACCACTTTCAGTAAAACGAATTCGGTCTTAAAACGAATGGAGTTTACCGAACGAAATCTACCACATGTGGTTACCGAATCTTCGTTTTACCGAAGCACATACGGTACCGTATACGGTTGAAAAACTTTTGACAGGGACTGTATGTTCATACATGTACATTGTACATGTATACTTGAAAAACTGGATTACCCCTGTTTACATGAAGATCGAGTGGTCGATCCGATCGAAAACTCGAGCCAACTGAGATTTTCAAATCAACCCTGTAGTTCTTCTTTATAGTATTTACATGAAGTGGATTTAATCTTCCATCCAATCGACTTGAATTGACTCAATTTTAATCTAAACAACAACAAGATTTGGTAAATGGTGATTCTTTGTTCGGTAAAAATGGCGTGATTGTCAATGCAGATAAGTACCAAGCTATGGTCTTGGAGAATCTAGCTATTGCTTTACTTTTAATGTTAAAAACCATAATATACCATTAATAATAGCATTGATCTACTTGGCGTGAACATACTAGATAAGCAAACATATCTCAGGAATTTGTAACAAAGTCAACAACAAATAGCTGTACTTTCAAGATTAAAAAAAACTTGTATCTCCTGACGTAAGATGTAAACTACATGTATACAAAGCTTTTATCCTTCCCTGTTTTATGTACTGCTCATCGGTATGACACTTTTGTTGTGTGCATAATAGTGAAAAACTGGAACGTCTCAATAAAAGAGCACTTATTTTTAATGATTACTCCTTAACATATCAAGAACTGTTAGATAAAGTAGGATCTATATCCTTAAGATATAAACGTATTCAAGATATGCTAATAGTTGCCTTTATGGCTATTATTGGCAGTTGCATGCCTAAATACAGTTATATTTGAAGGTTATTTTTGAATTGAGGTCTTCTGCATTTGGGCTACACGGGTTAAAAAAAGTTATTTGTAGGGTAACTCTACAACTTATGGCCTATACATGTTTGTACATTCTTTTAGATACACAACAGCTAAGACCTGGAATAACCTAATGGAACCACCATTAATTTGAAAGATTTTAAGAATGCTATCCAGACTTTTGATGTCATGCCTTTTGATGATAGTTGTTGTAGATTTTGTACCGAAATATCCAAATAACTTTTATTATTATTTCTATATTTATATCTATATTGATACTTACATGTATTTTTTTATATAGTTGTTTGTCACGCATGCACAGAAACGAGTTATCATAGCTGGAATTTCCGAAGGGGTGGGGGAATCCATGTGCTAAAAGGGGAGGGGGGACAATTTGGAGGACCTTTTTGGAATTTTCAGAGGGGAGGGAGGGAGGGAGGGGTCAAAGAACAAATCCCTTACGTGGAGGAGGGGGGGGGGGGGTATGGATATTTTGTGGAACTAAACATTAACTCCTATACACCATCCCACCTTCATGACCTTTTACCTTTACAAGTAAGTCAAAGATCAAGATATACCGTATTTTATTACGTATAAGCTGCACCTTTTTGGACTTTCAGATTTTGAAAGTAACAAAAAATTGCCACAAAATTGGGGGTGCAGCTTACAAAATGTATATGTGAGTGTTTTCTGAAAAGTTTTTTTGCGGTGACCATAAACAAAGCCAAATGAACAATAGAAATAGCACATTCAATTCACAGAACACAAGTGTCAGCAAGATTCTACTCAAACTCCTCTCCTTCGATTTCCAAAGAAAACTAGCTGTCATCTCTTCTCTGCTAACTCCTTGAATGGTTCCTAGTGTTGTTAAAGGCCTTAATTCGGAGCTCGATCACGCTCGATTGGACGTTTGCTAAAACTCTCTCCCCAGGCCTCCTTGAAAATCCAAGATGGCAGACCACGGACTCAGACACGTGCTCATATAGTTTCGCCAGAAAATCTTACTTTCTTGTGCACTTACGGAAATGAAGTTCGTTAAATATGTTGTTGGTTAATGGGGGAACAACAGCAGAAGAATTCTGAAGTGATTTAAAGACAGCAGGTTAAAATATACAGAAGAAAGGACAAGGAAAGTTGTAACCAATTTGTTGCATTGTTGTGATATGACGATCTCTTATGAAGAAGTTTTGCTTCAATTACGGGCATTTATGAACTCAAACACAAGACTACTCTTACTGAATTTTATGGTGCGGCTTATACACAAGGTTTTTCCTTAAACCTTTTGGGAAAAACAAGCTTTTGTTTATCAGGTTAAAGTTAGGGGTGCGGCTTGTACGTGATAAAATACGGTACATTATGATCTAATGAGAACTTTACACTAATTTGTATGCAAACAGATACTATTGGTAATAGTAACGAGGTAGATGTGGGGTCGATATTGCGGCATGTGGCTGTAACTACAGGCATGTGCCTGCTAAAGGAGGAGAGAACACTGAGAACACTGTTAACCCTAATATCAACTGTAACCCCTAATATTAATCCTAATGCTGCCTCTAATACTAACGGTTGATAGCAGTTTAGGGGTGATATTAGGGTTACCATTGTTCTCCTCCTCCTACTTCAATGGCTACTCTAGCAGTTACACCCACACACAGCAATATTAACTCAACATCGACCCTGAGAGGATGAATCTGAAATGTCAGGTTGAAATACATGTAGGAACTAACTCCAGAGCCAAGGGGCAGGTTTTTTTCCAGATGAACATCTACAATGTACTTGGCAAAAGTTCAATATTCATCCAGAATTTTTTAGAATAACCTGGTTTGGTGCCAATACTACTACATGGCAAAAATATGTGCATGAGTCAAAAATGAGTACATGTATATTATTGTGTTATTATGGGAAACATTTGGAAATGTTCAAAACATAACCGATTATACCCAATCTATTACTGGGTTACCTGTGTTAAGGGATGCATATTGTTGTCTATGGTTATCAATGTGTACATATAGCTAATGAGGGCTTTCGATGTAAATGATGAGAAATGTATGACATGGTGACATGTACAATTTACATGTACAGTATGTGTTTCTTACATGAAGTACCTTCCTGCCCTATTACTGGGTTACCCGTTCTGGGAATGAGGGAGATACATGTAGTCAGGCATGTACATGTACATGTATTTGAAATCATGTGACAGATCATCATTGTTACAACATCAACATGGCCGTGTCTTCAAATTTCTAATCATTGACCTCTCCTTTTCAGAAATCAGAAGAATGCTTTCCCAAGCCTGGTTCATTGTCGACAATCCAATGGGAATGGCCGTAATATATATTGCCTGGATGAGACTGTCACATAAGTTTGAAAGGTGAGAAAGAAACTTACTTTCCTACTCTACCTCCTATAAAGACATGAATTTTAGAGAAAAAATTGTTTCAGTCTTTAGTCCCTCAGAAAATATGATCAACATTGCAGTCACCCCCAGAAAATTGTGAAACCCCCAAGAACACTCAGACTTAAACTTAACATCTTAAAACTAGAGGAAAAAAGTCTTGTTCCTGTGTCCCCAGTTGAGACCTCACTTGAAATAAGATGGGCCTAATTTTTCATCTTTGAACTTTCACACTCTAGAATTAAGTAAGTACTGGCTCAATATTATTAGAAATTTCATCTAGAAATAAGATTTTACGTATTTGCATGTTTGGCCATTCATGTTTTTTAAATTTAGTGTGACAAGCTTTCGAAATTCAAAATCTGTCTTTCGGGGAGCCGGGGTGGCACAGTGGTTAAGCTCTTCGCCTCTCACCTCTGTGGCCCAGGTTTGATTCCTGGATGCGGTGCCATATGTGAGTTGAGTTCCAAGGGTTTTTCTCCAGGTTCTCCAGTTTTCCTCCCTCTGCAAAAACCAACATGCTAAATTCCAATTCAATCTGTGGATTAGCCAGGTCCTGACTTTTATCAGGCCCTAAGGTTATTTCAGGTCTCTTGGATTGACAGTTGTAACGCCCTTCTGTATGGTCTCTCTTATTACAACTTGACACATGACTTCCGGTCCCAAGTATTTGAATCAAGCCAATAACCCCAAAAATAATTGCAGAGGATTGGAATAGAAAAAAAAATCCTTCACAAGAATCCTAAGAATTTTTTGGTGGCAAATGGGATTATTGTTATTGGGTACTTTGTATTTTGACTATGAAATATCAGATCTGTTATTGACCTGCACTGATCTTGTGTTTATATTTAATTGATACAACAGCTACAAAAACATTCAAGCCTACAATAGTTGTTTCTCCTTAGTACTTTGTGAATTTTCAGAACAGTTTGGATTAAATTGGCCTACATGTACACGTATAGTACCGACGAGAACTTACCTCCACTTAAATGTTCCCTCGGGTTCGCTTTAGTCAATGCAAAGTGAACACAGGGTTCGCTTGAAGCAAACCCTAATAGGGTTCACTTGCATTCACTCAAGCGAACCCTGCTAACTCTGAGCGAACACTGCTAACTCTGAGTGAATCCAGCAAACTATAAGCAAACCCTGCTAACTATAAGCAAACCCTGCTAACTATAAGCAAACTCTGCATGATCGAGCATGAGCACAAACCAGCAAACTCTTGAGGCTGAGCGAACAGCAAATGCATATTTATTTAGTGAATAACAACCCAGCAAATGCAACTAATCTTAGGAATAATTTGGAAGGTTAAATGGAAAAGAGATGTGGAGCAGTCGTAGGTGAGAAAGCAAAACTATTACCCACAGAAACGGCTGATAGTTTTTTGAAATGATTGGAAGACAATCTTAATTAGTCTGAGAAGTTAGAAGTAAACACGGCAAGTTAATCATAAACTTCTCAATATTTTCCCGCAAATGTTTATAATGCTGCTGGAGAACAGTTTGTCATACACTATTTTCACCAATGAGAGCACAGTTGAAGCTCACTGCTACAAGATGAAGAAATTTAGAGAAGTTGGAGAAGTGAATAAATAAAGGTATCAAAGCAGATTAAAACAAAAACATGACTGACGTGGGAACAGAAGTCGCAATCACAGCATGGAATTGAGGCCAAATTCGTTCAAAGTCTTCGCAAGCTCGGTATTTGTGTTTATAATTGTATAGAACAATAAAACCGCTCTAAATCATCTAAGAGCTGCTTCAAGGTGTCAAAAGATAAGATGGGAAGGAAAAGATGTTGAAAGAGAGGCAGAAGTTTGCAAAGTTAAGTCTTTGTTTTGACATTAATTATTTTATTTTAATGTGTTCAGCACGTGCTTGGGTGCATAACTTCGTTTGCGAGCAGAAGTCTTGAAATTTTCATTAAATAATGCGTTTTTCTAAACATTTTGAGCTAGTCCTTGTTTTACGCAGCTGGCCCGAGCATTCGCTCAAGGGTTCGAATTGTTCGTGGGGTTCGCTCAGAGCGAATGCAAGCAAACCCTTGGGCGCACCCTGGGTTTCCTCGAAAGCAAACCTGGACGCACTGGAGGTAAGTTCTGGTCGGTACTGTACAGCAATGTTTCGTGTTGATAAACATTACAATTGTTATGCTAATGTGCCAACCGTGATTTCAAAAAGCCACTGTGTCAGCAACCAATGGATCTCTGGTTGGCACGTTAATGACAATGGATGACGTGGCAGTGAACATCGCTACATTTGGATGTGTATAATGTTTATTTTTTTTAAATAAATACATGTACAATTAGTTTTGAATTTGCACACTGGGCCCCAGTCCTTTTGTAGTTTATTATTAGCCATTTCATAAACTACAAAAGGACTGGGGCTGAGTGTGCAAAATTAAATGAATTCAAAACTAATTGTATTTATAAAAAAAAAATGAATCCCACCACAAGAAAGACCATATGGAAATTATGTGTACCGAGTTTGAAGATATTTGAGTAAATAAGAACTGACTAGGAAGTGTTTGAAAATTTTGAGGATGGCATCATCCCCCAAACCATACTGCTCTTATTTTTGTGATTTTTAAATGCTTGCTATTCAGTTCTTATTTACTCAACATCTTCAAACTTGTTAAACATGCTAAATTATGTGTAATATTTCTTGTGGTGGGGTTCATTTAAAAATAAAACAACTTAATTATTCCAAGTAAGCGATCTGATAAAGATTCTTACAGAGCTTTTAATGCCCATCCCCCCTCAAAAATATAATGGTCCATCCCTAACTGAGTAAGGATAAATAAGTTAAGAATTCAAGTAGTTAACAATAAATGCACTATAAACACAAACCCTTACTCAAACCATAAAACTTACCCTAAACATTTAAAAAATAAATGCTCATGTAAAAGACTGGTTCTTGCTCACCTACACTCCTAGGACTTGCCTAAAGATGAACATTTGTCACTTTTTGAGATTGAATAGCCACTTAGCATAGTGGTCATGATGTTTGCCTTACAATATCATATTGTTTCATTTCTTATTTACTTGTGAACCCTATATGTTCATGTACCTTGTTTTGGTAATGGTTAGTGTAAGTTTTTATTGCTTCGAGTTAGGATTTGTGTTAATGCATATTACTCCATTACTTGTTACTGCATTACTCATTTTAGTAAGACTCCTTAACCCCTGCTGTTTGAATCCCACAGATTTATTGGAGCTCTGTGTGAAAGATGAGATGCTTTGAAACTTTCAGAGTGCTACCGGTAGTGTAGGTGAGTGAAATAATAATACATGTACAGTAGGTACAAATAATGAAAAATAACTTAAATATTAATAAGGCACATTCTAAATTCTCCCAATGGTGGGCTCAATGTGGAAATTTCTGTAAGTGATAGTGCAGGAGGTCGGAATAAAGTACCACTGTCCAGCCTGCACTTGCATAGAAACATTAGAAGCATTAATCCCTAATGAGGGAATTTGAGGTTAAACTTCCCTCGGAAAAATGATTGTAACATGAGGGAAAAGTAAAAAAAAACAATGCTAAATTTCCCTCCTGTAATAGAGGTAATTGGCTAACGCTGTTGCCACCCAAGTCAGATCATGTGATGTAAACACACATTACTCTGGAGAATTGACTATTTAAAAATTAATTTTATTCAGATACATGTAGGCATGACTGCATTATGATTAGAATGAAAAGGAATAATTTCCCAGAGTAGCATCTGTTTACATCACATGATCTGAATTGGGTGGCAACAGAGTAGCCAATTACCTCTATTATAAATAAGGGAAATTTAGTTTCTAATTTTCCCTCATGCATAGTAACACGAGGGAAAATTAGAAGCATCCCTAATGAGGGAAGTGCATATAAGCCCTGGCCAGTTATTCTTTTTTTTGACAGCTTAGACCTTCAAAGGTAGGGGAAAAATTCTGATTTTTTTAAATATAAATGTTTTCATAATTTTTTTAGAGACAACTTCCAAATATAGAATACCGTAAACACCCGTAGATAAGCCGCACCTTTTCACCCAAAATGTTCGTTCAAAATCGGGGGTGCGGCTTATCTACGGGAATGCCTAGAAAGGAGACCCAACATTAACATATATTTACATATCCTGAACCTGTATGAAACTTTTATTTTGCGACAGTGCGTATATTACAATCAGGTTCAAATTGCATCCGATTGTGTAATATAGCAATTTAAGCATAATCATTGAAAAAAACATGCAGTTTCAAAGAATTAAAGCAAAAACTCTTCTAAGACCCACCTTAGACCTAATATATTAGAATTTCGTGAATATTTAAACGTGATTAAGCTTATTTACCTTCCAAAACATGCTGATTCACAGCGCTTGTCAAAGCAGGCATCTAAACAACCAGGCATTCTCCGCAATTTTACATGTGGGAGATTGGCACTAGTTAATGAAAATCCAAGATGGCGGACCTCAGACCTACTCGTGCAAGTATAGTTTTGCCAGAAAACCTTTCTTGCTCTAGCGATTAAAGGAAAGCGGTTCCTTGGAATTGTTGTTAGTTAATGGAAGAATAAAAGCGGAAGAATTCTGGAGTGATTTAAAGACTGCAGGTTAAAATATACACAAGAAAGTTGAACCATATTCGATCGAATTAAAGTTGCGATTATGTATTTATGACAATCTGATGAAGTTTTGCTTCAAATACGAGCGTTTATGAACTCCAACAAAATATATATTATTTTTTTGGAAGAAGTTTGGCATCAAGTACAAGCGTTTATGAACTCGGACAAAAGATTTTCTAATTATTTTTTGTATTTTTCAAAGAAAGTTGTTTTCCTAAATTCAAGCTTCAAAACTTGGGGTGCGGCTTATCTATGGGTGCGGCTTACACACGGGTGTTTACGGTAATTTTCTTGTACGTTCGGTGACTGGGATGAGGATAAAACGTGACATCATCAACGGAACTCATCTCTTCACGGGTAAAAAGCGTTGGCTTATTTGCAAAATAATTGAATACATGTAGATAACCAAGAAAGATATGAATATCTCGGTAAACGTTTCGGAGAACTTTATTCTGCAAGCCTTTAATACAATGGCGCATCGAGCGTGTTATGTTGATGACGTCAACTAGACCCAGTGCCAATTTGGTAAAGCAGTTACAGTCCCGCTCAAAAACTTTGCAACCACCACTAAACGCCTGACGGCGCTAACGGCTTTTAGCGGCGTTAGTGCCACTAATTTTTACCGTTAGTGCCACCAAACCACTAGACGGCTTGAACGGTAGGTGGCTAGCCACCAAACGTCTAGCGTTGTTGACGGCTAGCCACCAAAAGTTCTGAGCCACCAATGGCTAGCCACTAAATTGTTGAGCCGTTTCAAGAAGTTTATTTTGAAGCCTTTTCTGTGCTGACTACTTAAAGTGTTTTGCATTTTGAGAAGTTTAATTATTTTGAAATGTTAGTCTTAGCAGAGTTTTTAGAAATTTCTTTTGAAACGTTTGTTTTATTAGTCAGTTCATCGGTTTACGTGGCAGTACTGAAGGAAGAATTATTCAACTAAAATAAATTTACCATCTAGTGTTAGCGGCCGAGTTTTGAGTAGTTAATTTTGAAATGTTTTACGTCTACTAGTCAGCCGTATAAGTTCGATTCATCGACTCTCACGATCGAGTCACGGTGCGCAGCACTGAATGTAAAAGTTCACTGAAGTTCAACTAACTTTACCGTTTTGACAACAAATTGGAAGACAACCAAAACTTCTCACTTTGGCAGAGATTGACTCAAAGCATTTCCCGCATCAGGTGAAACTGTTCAGACATGAAACGAAAATGAAATAAAAACTTGCAAAACATTTTATTCTGAAGGTAGAAAATGTCTGGTGCGATCCAGGCGATTTCAAAACAAAACAAACACTGACGACCTATGAATGGGTCATTTCACAGTATTTGGAATGTTACGGAGGGAAGACAAAACTTTAACAACTTGTAGCTATTTAATTATGGTATCATTTACAATTTTTTGTTGACAGTAACATTGGTATCCATCTATACTAAAGCTGCAGGGAGAGCAAACTAAAATTAAAACATCCATGTATTGATCATAAGAGAAAATATTCAGCGTTACGGAGGGGAATAGAAAAATTGCCATTTTTAAGTTTGGCTTAAGAACTCTGGGAAGTTAAGATTTCTCAAGCACCTTCTTTAGTTTAATAATGTTTCACATTTAACTGACTTTCTAAAATCATGAGAGACAAGAGTTTATCTGTCTTTGTTATTGTGTGAGATAATTACATGTATATAAGAGCACTGGTGGTGTTACTGAGAGGAAGTTATGGAGGGGAAAGTTTTGTCCATGACCTACAATGTAAATACCAAACATACATGTACGTAGCAATAACAAACTCTTGAAAATTAGACTTTTCAATAATATTAATTGACAAATTAGCTGTCTTAAATCTTATTGTACACACACAAGATCTGATTTATCTCACTGCAGCATTAATACATGTAAGTATTGTATCAATTGAAATCACAACTAGTTTTCTTTAGCAGCCATTATGTCAACTGAGAAAGAAATACAGGCTCTTTAAGATCAAAATGTACATAATATTTTCAAAATGCACAATAATACTTCATTTAACTCATTGGCTAACATTGTAGCAACATTGTAGCTATGTTGTACTTAACAGAAGGTTCAGCATATTTACAGATAAAAATGTTCACTCTTTTGGTGAAACCGACTCTTAAAGCCTACAGTCTGAGTAGCTCAAAAACTAAACAAACTTCTTAGACATTTTTTTTTTTAAGCCACTGGTAAACCTTTTCTATGTCACTGAGTTTGTTCAGCTACAGTGACAGGACCTATTCAAGAAAGGGTTACAGGCCCATAGAAGACACATGACTTGTGGACCTTGTCAATGGACACAGGGTACCCAAAAGCAAAAAAAGGATAATTGCCAAAGGCCTGTCTGGACTTCACATTTATAGCATACAAATCCTGAAATCATGCTTGGTGCTTGCAAAACATGCTGACTGAAACATTAATGTGCAAAACCTTAAATATATTTTTTGTTAATTCTTTAATTACAATCAAAATTATTTCCTTCTCAATAACAAAATTCTCCTCTGTAAAAAAAATTCCCTTCCGTAACACTTTTTTATTTCGTTGTATCTCAGGAAAACTAAATTCAAACAGATGCTAAAAATAAATGTATCTCATCTGTAGACTCACAAATAAATTGGAAGGAATAAAAGTGGCAAAGTATTTGGACTTAACATGTAACTGTAATACTAATTTATGTACCTCATATTGTTACGGAGGGGAAAATAGCATATTGGTTGAAATCTCTAATCCTGATAGAACATTTTTCCAATAGATTTATATTACATTACTGTTAAAGGTGACTGGTATGTTATGTCCACCAGCATAGAATGCCTTTATGTAATCTACATGTATGTGTTTGTAAAATAAAAAATAAACATTTTTCCCTCCGTAACACAATTTATCCTTTTTTTCCAAATCAGTGGTATTGTTTTTCTTTTGGGTGACACTGGAATGAAATAAAATCTTAATATCACAAGGTTTGATTATTCAGCTACTAGAAAAAGTAGTTTTTAATGTCCTGTAACCTTTTTAATTTTAATTTTTTTTGTCCAAAAAAACTGTGAAATGACCCAAATACGATGATTATTCAAATCAGTTCGTGGAAAAATGTCCCGCTTCCGGCCGTGACGTAGAATTCTTGAGACCTTTGAAAAACGGATCCACATTAATAAAAGAACTCCAGAATATGTTATTGGACATCTTTTCCATTTTCCATAAAGGTTGAGTCCGAAGTTGTTGTTGTGTCAAAAACCAGACAATGTCTGCACAGCAAAGGGGTTTAAAGCAACATGCGAAGAATGAAACAGGAATAAAGTTTAATGAAGTTAATAGCTGTTTGAGTTTTACTGAACGGTTTTGAAGTGATTTTCTTTAGTTATTCCAGCGAAAATCTGTGAAGTTCCCAAAAATGTTCTTAGATTCTGTCAGACACGATGCAACTGCAATTATTGTTAATATGCTAATTTTCGACTTCAGTTTGTTTACATTCACTCACACCACAGTATTTTCAATCGTGCACTGACTAACGGCTAGCCGCTAAATGTCTATCGCCATCGACGGCTAGCCACCAAACGTCTATTGCCGTCGACGGCTAGCCACCAAACGTCTAGTGGCGTCGACGGCTAGCCACCAGTTTTTACAGTTAGTGCCACCAAACCACTACGCCCAGCCGCTAAAAAATTAGCGCCGCTGGTGTAGCTGACGGTTGCAAAGTTTTTGAGCGGGACTGTATGATGTTTGCCTTACAATATCATATTTTTTCATTTCTTATTTACCTGTGAACCCTATATGTTTTGGTAATGATTAGTGTAAGTTTTATTGCTTCTGGGTAGGATTTGTGTTAGTGCATTTAATGTTAACCACTTGAATGTTTATCTCATTACTCCATTACTTGTTACTGCATTACTCATTTTAGTAACACCCCTTACCCCCTGCTGTTTGAATCCCACAGATTTATTGGAGCTCTGAGTGAAAGATGAGATGCTTTCAGTTTCAGGCGAGCCAGAATGTCTTAGAAATGGCTTAGAATATGGACTTGCAACTAGTATAAACTAATGCTGGAAAAGTGCTAGTGTAGGTGAGTGAAATAATAATAGGTACAAATAATGAAAAAAACTTCAACATCAATAAGGCTGTGTGCAAAAGCGGCGTAAGTGACTCTTGATCACATTCTAAATTCTCCTTAAAAACAAAGAAATTGAAGGAGAATTTAGAATACGATCAGGAGAGACATGCCTTCAATAATTATTATGGTGCAGGTGGTATTAAAATGTTATGATCAGCAGTCATAATCTCTTTAGATGAGCCGGTGGGCTCATTATGCAAATTTCTGAAAGTGATTGTGTTTGGAATACATGTACATGTAGCTTTAAGTTCTACCAGAAACACATAAGGGAGTTGAAACTTGTAACAGCAGCCCCGTGCTCTGGATTATTCAGTGAATAAAAAGTACCATATTTGGAAAATACAGTCTAGTCTACATGTAGCACGACAGTCTAGTCTAGTCACAGAACCCGACTGCCATTTTATCCATATAATTCTGGTCTTTCTTATTTGTTGAGTAATCCAGAGCATGGCACTGAAGCGAAGTATGGGCATTATGTGTTTCAACTCCCTTATACATGTACATGTATGTTTCTGGTTCTGTGCAATGACTGCCTGTTTGGCAAGATTGTTCTAATACTGTGATACTCGCAGGTAAGTGCAAAACCTGTGGGTGGTCCACAGGTTATTTTGCAGGTCACCTGGAAAGTAATATGCATGTATTTTTTTTAGCAATCATGCTTTTCAAAAGCTGCAGCTTTCCCTCACCATTTTCAGTTCTTGGTTCAAAATAGCAACCCCAGCAGTATTTAGTTTTGAAAAGTTCCTTTTTGGTGTCGATACATTATTTCACAAACAATATTTTACTGATTTTTATTTTCTGCCTCAATCCAAAGCCCTTCATAGTCTTGTGTTGAGATTGCTCCCTTTTACTAAAATAAATATTTTGGTTTATATAAAAACCCACACCCCCAGCATTGGAGATAGTGGGTTGAGAAATGAAATTAGAATCCCTCCATATTAATATTAGCAATTTGTTCTTTGTTCAATTTAAGTTTAGTCTCAGATATACCAATTAGGGAGAAAGCATCAGTGAGGTCAAATAGTAAGCTATTAAGATAATCAGAATTTGCAGGAAGACTTCTGATGTTCCAATGCAAAACTGAAAATGACTTTTGTATAAACCTGCAATAAACCTTGAATATCAGTGCTAGAGTGAAAATCATGTACAGAATAGTACTGGAAGTTTGTCAAGGAGGGTAAACTGTTATCAGAATCAATATTGGTCAAACCGGGAATGTTAACAAGATTACTGGAAATTTCAAGTCAAGCATTAAATCAGATATTCTTTTAGAACAGTCAGTGTTTGAATTGAATGATAATTTGATCAGCTCAGAATTACTTAAATTATTAAAAGGAAATACTTGCCTCAAGCACTGACTGCAAAACCACTCATCATTAACTTCAGAAAGATACTTGAATTTTTTAATTGATAACAGAGCATTTCAGGTGGAACCAGTTATCACAGATATAACGCTGGATTGCTCTCACATTATCTTTCACTATTTTTAAACATTTAGGACACTTGTACTTATCTTTGGCTAATCACTGAATAAATAACTGTTCTGAATCTGAGTGATAATTACTAGCAGCAGCAGGTAATGGTGCTCTTCTAGTTGAACTGCTGGCAGGGCGTTCAGGATTCCTGCCCTTGTGTACAGACCCTGGAGGGCTTCTTGAGTCTTGATATGCTTGGCTGGGGAGTGATCATCCATCTGTTAGTGTTATACACTATTTAGTGTTTACCCTCCATACATGTAAATGGCTTTATTGTTATTATCTACAGACAAAAATGTACATATTTGTGGAAGATTTGAAAATTGAAAACCGGCAAGTTGAAATCACTCGAGTGGCGATAAGCACACTGCAAAAAGAGCTGCAGCAGAATACAAGCAAACTTGTAAGTATTAATTATTAAAACCTAATAATTTATAAGCAAATTAACAAATGTGAATGCTGAATTTCTTAGCCCATAGAATAACAAAAATGCTTTCTTTTGATGAAACTGTGTGCTAAAGAAAAGTTTACTCGTTTCCGAAATAATTTTATTTCTTTGTACCACGATTGTAGTAGCGTTGTGAGGTAGTCAAACTTTCCATTATATTTCAGCTTCTGTGTATTTCAGTAACGACTATTATAGTTATTTATTCCCACTAATCCAGCTAAATGTACATGTACATTGTATCTCCACTAATTCACTCGTTTTTGCTGAAGACTGCAGTTGTTTTCATCGAACTTGCTGTATTGCATGAGCCGGAAAAACTGCATTAATCGCTCTAAGAAGTTGAATTTTAGCTGAAAAACGAAAAAGCAAAAAACAAATTAGTATTTGCCTTCATGTGTAACAAATTGTTTAGTTTCTTTCGAAATGTACGGGTTTTATCACTATTTCAGTATTTGTTTACGAGCGAATTTGGAAAATCCTGAGCGGGCAAGCGGGCAAGATGAAAAAAATCTTGCCCGCTGAGCAGCCAATCAGATTGCAGCATTCAGAGTCATCTTGCCCGCTCACTGAGCTGCGATATAATAAATTGTGTTCAGATACCCTGCTTAGGCCCACGTCTCTTGTTGTTTTATCCTGCAGATTCTTTTGTGCACTGTAAAAGCGATCCCTGACCTTGCGCCTTACAAATTTAAGAATTATGGCGGGATCTCTATCTCTTTGAGCACTATTTCCTGCTAATCGATAGCTGACAGAGATATCAGAATCATCAACATGTACACCAATTCTCCAATGGCCTGAACGATGTTATCAGTATTTTCATCGGCATCTTGCTTTGGTACACCACGAACCTCCAGGCAATCACGGCGTGAATATTGTTCAACTCTTGTACATTTAGCTGTTTATGTGCTTCCAAAAGGTCAGCCTTTAAAGAGGCACTTTCCTCTTTTAGGTACTTAACATCTTTTCTTATAGTATCGTATTGGTTGCTAAGAAATTCCACTGATTTCACAACCTCTGAAATCTGGGTCTTGATCTCTTTGAACATGTCCAAAACTGGCTTCAACATATCAAGTAGAGCGTCGATGATCTCTTCTGATGCCATTAAAAGTCTACTAGACTACACAAAAACATACAACAGACAAATCATACACGGTCGAGCACTGAAAACAGAATGAAAAGCGATGGAAACTCAGAATTTTCAAGAGTGGAAGGAATGACCCCCCATCTTGCTTTGCGACCACTGACCGTGCGGAGACTAAAGCTAGTTTTGAAGAAATTACCATGAAGACTTGAATAAATTACCATACTATGTTGTTTGAAGCGGCGTTTTGCAATGCTGAAAGCATTGTGTAGCAAAGAACAAGCTTGGGCAAGAAGCTGCACTTGAAGGATTTGGTGTTGTGGTTGACATCAATAAATGTTTGACTCCAGCACACAATATGAAGAGGATGTTTGTAAGTTTAATGCATGTTTTTATTATTTTAGGCTTTGAGTTTGGTTTAATAATTGGATCTAAACAGTGGCCAGGTAAACAACTAATTCAATGCCTTTAAGGGACTGAGCAACAAGCTGCCTAAATAATTAGTCGCTATCAACTGCTGCAGGGCGTTTCCTGTTGGTGACATTCTCAAGGAGCATCAGAGATTTGTTTAGGACATCATTTTCCAAGTTTTCTAATGACTGTTTTCTACTCATCTTTGAAGGCTTGTTTTGTGCCCCAGTAATTCCAACAACCACTTCATCTGGCTGAGCAGTGCAGCCTCCCACCAGCTACAATGTAGATCTGATAGGCTGTCGAATGCTGCCGTATTCGCTGGATCTTCATTCTCATCAATGACATTGACCAAAGGGACTCCAGATGTTGGCCTAGTCTTAGGACGCCAAAGTCAACCTCACCCAGTGCATGAAATTAAACAATAATAATAAGACATTTTCATCACCTGCTGAAATTGCGGATAAATTCAATAACCATGTTGTAACAAGCACATCAAAAGTGCTCAAACTTATAGAAAAACTGTCTTTGAAGAAAGCTACATGTACATGTACATGTACATGTACATGTACATGTACCAGTCTTGATAAAATTTCTGCAGAAATTTTAAAAGCCACAGCTCCAGTCATATCGGACTCTCACTTTTCTTTTTAATGCCATAATATTATTGACACAGGCATATTTCCGGTGGAATGGAAAAGAGCCTGTGTTACTCCTTTGCACAAAAGCGGTCCTCGAAATGACATGACGATTTCTATACTGCCAGTTATAAGTAAAATATTTGAGAGAATCTTATGACAAACTATATAATTACGAATCTAATCATGATCTCTTAACAAATAAACCATTTGGAATCAGGAAACTACATTCAACAATGACTGCTTTGATAAACTCGCCAATTCGTGGTTGATGAACATGGATCAGGGGCTTTTTAATATTGTTATTTTTCTCGACCTAAAAAAGGCCTTTGATACCGTGAATCACGTTATATTATTGGAAAAATTGAAACTTTATGGAGTAAATTCCAGATCGCTCGAATTGCTGCAGTCCTACATTGTATCTTTCAAATCGATATTAGACATACATGTACACAGTAGAGAATACAATGTCTGATGAGTCTAATTACCTTTGGAGTCCCACAGCGATCAATCCTCGGGCCACTGCTCTTCTTGGTCTACATAAATGACTTGCCAAACTGGTTAGATACATCAACGCCCCGTCTTTTTTGCCGATGATATAAACGTAACATTTTGCGGCTCGGATATTAATGACCCTACACACGTACATGTATAAACATCTATGTTGTTGGCACATCAACCATATTATTTAAATCACTGTTTGTTTTCAATACTAGTCTCGACCACTACATGGTCACGAAAACTCTTACGGTTACTTTACGCTTGTCTGCCGTAGTATGAACGGACTTACTCTAATCTACCAACATAACTCCCTATTAGCTATTTATTATACAATTTACGTACGATGTAACCTGAGCGCCAAGAATCCTACAAAACTGGTATTGCCAAATCATCGGTTTCTTAATTGCTATCTCATACTCTTACTTGTATACAGGACTCACTTCAACTGTGTACGATCAGGACATCACTTTCTCGTTAAAATATAAAAACTCTATCGCACTGTTACTTCTCAACTACGCGCATGCCTTACATTCACAACATCCTTCTGTGCGGCCTCTACATGCAAAGATAAAACAATTCACTTTACGACTAACGGCTAAATGGCTTAAAAAAGTTTGTAACATTCAGTTGGCAAGCTGTTCCATTCGATTGCAGATAGACTAGAACATCGTTTGGAATGATGCACGGCTCTGTGATGATTTATTTTCAGTTCCTCTCAGTTCCCACAGTTTCTTTTCTTTTCTTTCCCCCCCCCGGTCAGTCCTTTCTTAATAAGGTTGTCGAACGGCCATGTCGACGACCTAAATTCTGCATTGTAACTCCACTGCTGACGCTTCACAACTGGTACTTTCTCGTGTAGTGAGGAAATATCATCAGGTGACTCCCAGAGCACATAAGGACCACTGATTTACGCCCAATCGTGCTGCAGCAAATTAAACCCGCCCTTGTCTCATCTCGAGCAACTCAGTGAGTCAGATGCTGTGGCATTGCATGGTTCTTGCTTGACTCATTAACTATTCCGGTACTCTCTTTTAATTCTTTCCCTCGTGGACGATCCGATGCAGGATGATCCCGTCGCTAGCAGCCCTTGTTTGTCAATCCCAACGCTGCGCACCAATTGTAATGGGCCGACACATCGTTCTAGCTGGCCTTGAAGGGCACAGCCCGGCCGAAGCTGGCAATACAACACAAGCACACAGTGTCTCGAGGCAGAACTGGTTTATTGGATCACTTTCAATTTACTATATTGCAGCCTGTAATCTGATAACTATGAAAGGAATGTAGGCGCAGTTTCCTTTTACGTCATGTCACGCACGCCACAACTGATTGACTCTAAACATTGATTGGCAAATCTAAATGAAGAACCAACTAAATTCAAAACTACAAACGATACTTATCGTGATCTTTATCGGTTTAAATTGCTCATTTTGTCATTTGTATTCGGAAACGATAGATCATCTATTTGTTGAATGTATAGAATCTAAAGATCTATATTTTGAAATAAGGGACTGGCTGGAAGAGTTTGATATATTTTCACATGAATCGAATATAGTGAATATTATTTTGGGAGTAGAGGCAGAAACTCCAATAAATTACATTATTGCATCTCTGTCTCTTTTCAAAAACCATTTAAGATATTCCCAGAAAGTCTAACTAAGAGTGGCAAAATCTAAGAACAATATTATGGTGCATCTTCAGAAGTGGGAAATTAAATATTGATTTATTGGATTAAATTAAATTAAATTTTGTTGATTATATATATATAGCTGGCAAGGGTGTTATGTTATATTATATATTATATTTTATTATAGTATTTATTTATTTATTTATGTGTATATTGTATAAAAAAAAACTAAATAAATAAACATAATACATAATACTAATAGTCACAAAGTGGACTGCTTACAAACGCCCTGTAAAAAGAGGTGTTCTTACCAAAATAAGGTACTTGTGTTCTTCTCTTACGTTTGGCTCCTTCATTTCTTTGACTTGTTCTGTCAAACTTACATTCTTCGTCTTAAGACGGGTACCACCATTAACCTTGATGAAGACTCAGTCTTCTTCTGTAAAGTTTAGCCACCAGGGACCTCTTGGGGCATCTTCATATGTTGACATGCTTTTCACGTATCCATTTATCGTACGGTATAGTGACGGCATCGTTCAGTTTGTTCGACAGCAAGTCTCAAAGCAATAATGGCTGAATAATTGGAGGTGAAGATGGCAGTCCAACATATCAGTTTAGGTGCCATCAACCTCTTTTTTTCGTGTGTGCACCTGGTCATTATGCTTTTTCTACGCTGAAATTTAGCTACTATGATATATCGCAAACCAGGTACTATGATACTATGATACCAGGTACTACAACTACGATATCACAAACCATGTACAGAAAAGGATACCAGTTTCCAACGTTTCGATTGACTCAATATTAACTTCTTCCGAGAAGGATGAGTTAAGTTTGATTTTGCCAGTCCTAAATAATCATTTTAAATACTTTGTTAAATTTCCCCATAAAAGGCTTTCTTGCTTTTAAAAGGAAATATGTGCCCATCTTGACAAGTGCGGCAAAGATAACAAACTAAAAGAAACCTACAAGCTATGCTAAAGTGGTATACAATCATCAGTTACACTTCATAGTCTGTCAAATTCCTACAATAAGGTACATACGCATGCATAATATTAACAGTATCAAAACCAATAAAATGTACGGTATTAGGATATTCACTGAAATGTTTGAATACATATCATCATGACGATTTTGACTGGGTTTATATTCATTTGCTAGTTTTAAATATAATAAAAGTGCATTTTATATAACATAACGTAACGTGACGTGATGTGGCATACGTTAATGTAATTGCCCATGTTTACGATGGGATCGAGAAGCGGAATTAGGTAAATACATGTAGTTATATTTTTTAACGGGAAGTTCAATCAAACACAAGGACTCAGATGTTAAACCCCTCAGCATCTGGCTAAAACCTAAAGAAACAAATGCAAACTACTACCAGGAATTAACTTTCTAAGTCTTTGCCATATATAATGACAATTTTACTCACTCACTTCGTGCTGGACCATTTTTGATAAACGTTTCTGAAGTAATTCATTGGCGTCAATTGTATCGTCTTCAGACAGTTCGAGGAGTGATAACAACTTTCTAAACGGATCAGCCTATATCTGATAAAGAATTAATGCACTGGCTGATATAATTTGATATGTTCTTAAGAATAATCCATAAGTATCATGGTATAAGAAACAAAAAGTGATAGCCAATTATGGTTACAGTAGCTTGTTTTGAAGTGATATCCATAAGGGCTGGCTCTATTACAGGCAATGGTTCACTGAAGGAGTCCCACTTTAAACCCTTGTTTGGGTGTATTGGCAAACATTTCATTAGTGTAGATGTCTTGCTCAGATTGGCACTAGATAGCGCTTAAAATATGCAAACTACATCCGCTGTGATGCTAACAAAACAACTAACCCAGGGTACCCTAAGGATAATACAAAAATACAAAGAGGGTGTGGCGCATTACCTTCGTTTTCAGTAACATAACTGATCCAGATAACACAGGTAACCCGAAACTGAGACGATAACATAATTTTTACTATTAATTATTTTACTTTATTTTTTTGTTAATTAAAATATGAGGGGCTAGTGCACTTGTTTACACTAGTGTTAACTCATGTTTTGACTCGTGTGGAGTTTTAGATCAGATCCTCATAGTATTTGGATCTTAGTATTTTGTGGGTACCTGTGTTATCCTAGTATAGCCTGGCTTATTTAAAGTCGCTTGTATTCTACTTGTGTCCACTAGTGTTCTACTTGTGCTCACTCGTGTTCTGACTGATGTAGAGGTTTAGATAAGTTTCTTTTTCTTTTTTGGGGGGCCATAGGAGTCAAATATCGGTTAAACCTGGTATATCAACATGATAATGATATACCGGTATTATATATATTTACCTGGACTTCAGTTCTTTCATCTGCTGCTATCCTTTCTTGATACTGAATTCTCTGATCCTAAGTAATTATAACAACCATTGTTTCAATGATATTGATTTTTTTTAAAGCTTTGATAATCACATATCTGTATGCAATTATGGCTCTGTATTGGCAGTTGAACAGTTGAAAAGCTGGACAAAGGAATTGATGAATTTCAACAACCTAATTAAATGTTTATCAAGGGTGGTCTGTGGTCGGACAAGTATGAAATTAGTCTAAATTTGAAGGCAGGCCTAAAGGTCACTGTCAGTGGCAATGTTGGAAATACCATGCCATGGTTACTGATTGGTTGAAGGTTAGCATTCCAAACAATCCAAAAATTGAAGAATAGAAATAATAACAACAAAAAGACAGCGAGGGAATTCGAACCTAGACTCAAGTAACAATAATGAATGAATAAACATCAATGGCATGAATATTTTTTTTTTAAAGCAACAAGTAACTTCATACTTACTCTCATTCTGTCTGTCTCTAAGGAGACCTCATACTCTCTGTCTTGAGTGGCCCTCAACAAAGACCGCTCTCTTAAAACAGTAAAATAAAAATTATGTGGGCGAAAATTGCATTAGCAAATCGATACTTGAACAAAACCAGGAGCTCATAACCAGGAGCATCCATCCTGCATACTAGGCCTATGTCACAGCGTTTTTACAAGTTAGTTTTTTTTAGAATGGTTTCTCACTATTCTTGGGTTGAAATCATTCCAAAGGCGAAGTTGATATTGGTGAATATTCCCCGAGGCAAATAATAATTATTGTTTTAGTATATACAACACAGGAACCTGCTTTTGGGCACCAAAAAGAGAGCCTTCCTCCATGTAATCTAAGTAGTCAAGGTTTTCTTCTGAATTTCCTTGTTGTACCTCCTGGATAACAACTGGTGCCTCTGCTGGCTCATTTTGTTCTACCATATGCATGTCACCTTGTGTCTCTGCTGGCTCATCTGGTTGTACCAAATGTGTGGCACCCGGGGGTTGTGTCTACTAGGACCCTGCCCCCTCGCACGACAACGACTACGGCTACGGCCACAACCATGGCCACGCCCTCCCGACTGTCCTCTTCCCTTACTGCAGTTGGGATCAAGCCTTTTGAAGATGGACAATTTTGGAACATCCCCAACACTTTGCATTAATATATGGACAGTTAGTTGGATAGTGATTACCATTACAACGGTAGCATTTATTGAAACTGTTTCTGTTTCTCATTCTCTGACCCTTTTTCTGCATTTCAACTTTATGTATCTCACTGGCAGATAGTGCACCTTGTATTGGACCCAAGATGATGACACAAACGCCATCTTACAGTAACTAACGAACGCACATGTTTTCTAAGTCACGTGACAACTTGTCTACATTGCTGATACGTAACAACGATTTTCTTTTAGTTTCTTTGCAGATGTAAAAGCGATCTCCTTGACCCTTGAGTTACGGCACGTAAGTCGGGAGGAGCCATGCATTTCACTTGAGTGCAGGCCAATTTCCCATGAATGCGCATCCACGCTTCGATGTAAAACATAAGGCTGGCGACGTGCGAACACGATTCAGGGAGTCACGCTTTACATCTCAGGTTGTGAGTTGAAATGATCGTCCCATCACTATCAGTTACGATCCATATGCTGGCCAGAGGGTCATTCATCTGCTGAGAATGTTGTACTTTTGCGACAACAACGTACTTTAAATTATCTTCCCTCTCACTGAAGTTATAAATCCCAATCTGACAGACCATCTGGTTAAATGTTCGATTTTCATTGTTCATTTCGGGTAATATATATCAAAATCCCCTGCCCAGTTCCAAAGGCAGAGCGAATTTCGCAACTCAATCCGGAATTAAATTTCTTAACTGTTAAAGAGTTATGGGTTGCGAGGTGTTGCATGGGCCTCAAAACTCTGACCCTATCACGTCAAAGTATATGATTTTCGGTAACCTAAAAACGGCTTTCAAAGACGTACTGCGAGACAAGAACAAGTGCCGCTAATGAACAGTGCATTACTGAGTCTGGGTATGTTTATGCTTACGTCGTTAGTGTGAACCAGGCTTACCCCCAGATAGGCTCTTCAGATACTTGTTATGTTGTTTTACATATAGGGTGTTCTTAATGTCAGGCAAGACACTCGCACTGGGACAACTTGTAGCCATCATCAAACAAAAGGCTCTCGTTGACAAAGTCAACTACAACTAATCCCCAGTGGCAATTATTCATGCGAACTGGCACACTAATAAGTTCACAGCTCCTTGCATCTGTCGAGCTAATAGCTTGAGACATTGTAGCTGACAATAAGTTCATACATTGATTGCTTAGCCAGGCGAAGCTTTCTGATGGAAGGAAAATTGCCCTTTCATTTCATCGGACTCTGGATAGTGCTTGGTGGAGTAGTTGTTTGGAGTGTGGAGGTGAGTTTGATGTTATCAGGGTACTGTTGAGGTTTTTCTTTGGAGTGAGATGGGGTTGGGACAGAGTCGGGGATGCAGGTAGTTTGTTTGGATTGTCCTTGGGAGTTGATATTGCTAATGGGTGGATAGTTTTTAAGGATGGCAGAGGGCTGACGGGAGGTATGTGGCTTGAGGGTGTATGTGATCTAGTTGTAGGAGTAGTTCTATTTTTGGGTTGGTGAAGAGGGTATCCTCAATGTGATCCTGTAGTGCTAGCAGGTTGTTGCAATTGAGGAGGTCTTCATCGTTGAGAATGTTGTGGTTGGATGGAAGGGAGTGGAGAAGGATTGGAGGTTGTGCTTGATTGTACATTAGTGTTGTCATGTCTTCTCTTCCAGGTTGTTCTGAGATAGGAAATACATTGTAATGTTATTGCATGAGAAGGGTAATGGGGGGACAACTGAGGATCTAAGAGATACAAGCCTTTCCCCGTGTGAACGTATCAGTTTTTATATGTTCGGGTATTCGGACTCAGTTGTTTGGAGCGGGAGAGGAGGAAGGAAGAGGGAAGACAAATAAACTTGTGGTGGTTAATTGTGGGAAGGAAAGGGGAGGTGGGGAGACAGAATAAGGGTAGAGTATGTGGGGCACTTGTGGGTAGGTAAGGAGTGTACAGAAAAATACAAAAATGTGAAATTTAGAACATAAGTGAATACAATTAACAAATAAATAAGTAAATAAATGAATATGTAAATAAAAACGAATAAATATATAGCTTAGAAAATGAATAAGTAAATAAATTAATTAATGTAGAAAGATGGTAAAATGTAAAAGTAAATGTGAAAAAGAAAATGTAAAAGTAACCTGGTGAGGGGATGAAACATGTTAGAAATGGATTAACCAACCTCGTCCCCAGTGTCTTCTCGGTCAGATCCAAGATGGCGGCTACCCGAGAGAAGACCCTGGTAAAGGCTGAACTGTCACGTATTCTGATTGGCTGATTAAAATGACGTATTGCCTGTAGATGACTAAGAATGAGATGCGAGTTTGAAGCACTCTACCCTGGTTCCAGAGGTTTTCTAGAGAGAACAGCCGTGGAGAAAGAGCCGCAGTAAACCTCTGGGACCAGGGTAAGCACTCTCAAAACACATGATCGCAATAGTAAAGTAATAGCAGGAATAATACTGTTACAAGAAAGTTGAGCAGAAATGTTTTGAACTTGAAATTTAGTGCATTTGATTGTTAATCTATTCGCTGCTGACAATTTAACCTAATTTAAACCCCACTGAATACATGTTTAAATCAACTAACTGTGAAATAGTGATTGTGATCTTATATTTTATTCTTAACGGCTCTCCATATACATAATCCGCTATTTTAAAATGTCTTTATAATCATGTTAAATAAACTATATATACTATATATACTGGTACTACTACTATTTCAAATTTATTCTGAGTGCAGAGAGCAAACCACAGGGCTGGTTGATATAACCTGAGATCTTGCATGGACTCACTTAGATTTTATTAGTGTACTATGCATAGTAATGCAGGGTATGTAATGGCTTAATTATATTTTTTTACTTGTAAATATCTAGTGGTGGTGAATGGCCCAGTTAAAACGAAGAGTCTGTACATTTTCTTCGAATAATTTTCTAAATCTGGGTTTCTGATGATAAGCTACAGTACCGCCGGGAATTATAGGGACATCCGACCGCGGAAAAACGCGAACGTGAACACCGAACAAATGACCGCGGTAGTTTTTGAGGACGCCGCGGTTGCAAACTGAGGTGATAAGCCGAGGCGCTTGCCGCGGTGCCGTAATGGAAATACATGTACGCTGTTAGCAGTCTTCGTACTTGAAAGCTTTGAATGTGATGGATGACAAACGGCTTATGCGTTGAGCCTAATCACCCAAAGTACGATCACCGGCATTAAACTTCTCGTAAACAATCTTCTGTTAACTTTCGTAAGTTATCTTTCTTACTCGAGACCACCGTTCGCGTTCTTATTAACTAACGAAGCCAACTGCTTCAAAATAAGCATTTCTTGAGATACGGCCCGCTAACAATCTTCTGTTAACTTTCGTAAGTTGTCTTTCTTACTTGAGACCGCCGTTGGCGTTCTTATTAACTAACGAAACCAACTGCTTCAAAATAAGCATTTCTTGATTTTTATTCCGTGTAGCAAGCGTTCAGCGCATGCGTTAAAGGTCAAATTCACACCAATCAGATCGCACTGTGCTGGTCACGCAACAATCGCCAGGTTAATTTATTTACATAATTTAATACAGTAAAGCAAGATGGCGGAATCCGCGAGCAACTTTCTCTGTAACTTGGAGTCTCATCTCTCAAATGTAAGCCAGTTTAATGTTTTATTTAACTTCACCCATGCGAAAGCCTTCCAACAGGCTCAGGATATTGCAACTGGCGCTATTGTCGGAGCCGAAGGACCGCGTTTTTTACCCAGATGGCCAGTGCTTTTATATACGACACGTACGACGACCTGAAGCAAAGGGGCCAGGATCCGGAAAGCTAAAATTCGAAGAAATAGATATTGGAATCTATAAGCCATCGGCTCGCTGTGCTGCATTTAAAACATCCGAGAAGAACATCTTATTTTGGGCGAAGGCACTTCAAGACCAATATTTAAATTTACCGTAAGTTGGATCAGAGAGTATTGAGATCAAGTTATTTCGTTCCAGCGAGGATATTGACCTAGCGGAAACGGTACAAGCTGTCGAAGGATTTTACTTATAATCATCCACAACAGGAATAACTATAGTTATGTGCCAAGACATGGGAAAAGATCGAGTTTCCCAGATTACAGATGAAAGTAGAGAACTTAACGAATGAAGAAACAGAGGTCACGCGCGACATGCTTGAGAAAATGAACATGTTCAACACTTTATGTTATACTAAGAAAACAAAACAAATTACAGAGCCTGCAAGTTCACAAGTCAATGAAAAACCCCAAGAGCCTGTAGTTTTGGATCAACATATCCTTGAAACTCCAAAAGCAACATACACATGAGTCAAATTCAAACCGGAAGAGACGGAATTCTTTAGATTCTTCACGACAACCCAATCCCTATTCATCAGAATACATTTTCTGTGCTAAATGACGAGAGTTTATAATTACCTGACCGACAACCCACTACTAAAGAAAGGGACCATGAAGTACGGTAGTACGGTTAATTCTCGGGTTCAAAACAATGAATATATGCCTGCTCAAATGCAGTGTATTAAACTGTTTAAATTAAAAGGTCAACATACGAGAAAAACAAAAATATTAAATTACATATTTACTACGGGAGCAGAGAAATTTTATGAAAGTCACCGCGCTACCGGCCACTCCAAAAGACTGCTAAATTCAGCTAATAATTCTTCCCTTTGGTTATTACTAAGAGGATTTCAAATGAAAGTGTATTTCATCTTCAATCTCATGTGGCCCGAGTGAAAGCCCAGATGGGCTCTTGTTAACTAACGAAACCAACTGCTTCAAAATAAGCATTCCTTGAGATACGGCCCGCTAACAATCTTCTGTTAACTTTCGTAAGTTGTCTTTCTTACTTGAGACCGCCGTTGGCGTTCTTATTAACTAACGAAGCATAACACCAAATAAACTTTTGCTTCAGTGTAGTTTCACATTTACGGCAGATCCTTGTCTTGTTACTAGTATTAAAAGGTTTCGGCAGAAATCATTGCAAATGTTTGCGTATTAAATTCTCAACTCTTCTTGGAGTCTGAATTTCCATGTGCAATCGGTCAGGCGTGAACGTGTCAGTCTGATTTTATTTCACAGTACATCGACAGAGTTTTTGAAGCAACGTTTGTCATATTGAAAAACGTGCAAAAACTTCTATACTCTTACCAGAAAACTTCTACTCGGAAAGTGCAATTCCTTTTTAATTAAGAGCTTTAATACATCGGATCAGATCAGACAATTCGCGTAAAAGGAAATTACTTGCGCCCCGCGGTATTTGTGTCAGAAATGAGACACGCGTCTGGCTGACAGTTCACGATTGACAGGAACTTTTATTATACTGCGCAGTAAGAATCTTGACTTTTTGACGCCTATGGCACTCAGGGTATTTACCAAAACCATCTTACTGTACGTTTGTAAAACTGTTTGTTATGAATTCGAATTTGTCACGCGTTAATCCTGGTGAAGGAAAGGTTAAAATACGAAATTGTGTAATGAACACGCACGATACTTCGATAACTCGCTCCGAATTTTCGTTTGACAATATAAAGGGAAATATCGTCGAAATGTCGCTGAACAAAGAGCGAAATTCGTCGAAATATGTTTGCATGACTTTTGCACAATACTGTAACGAAGCCAACTTCTTCAAAATAAGCATTTCTTAAGCCACGGTGCGCTAACAATCTTCTGTCAATTTTCGTAAGTTGTCTTTCTACTGAAGACCGCCGTTCGCGTTCTTATTAACTAACGAAGCCAACTGCTTCAAAATAAGCATTTCTTAACACACGGCGCGCTAACAATCTTCTGTTAACTTTCGTAAGTTGTATTTCTTACTCGAGACCGCCGTTCACGTTCTTACGAAGCCAACTGCTTCAAAATATAATGTATGAGATGTACATGTACATGAGGTCGCGGTTAGTGCCGCGGCACGACCACCGCGGCGATCTCAAAAGTGACCGCGGGTTTTCGCGGTAAAACCGCAGGCATTGCATGCGGCACAGCCGCGGTAAATGTCTCTATAATTCCTGGCGGTACTGTATATAGCTAGGGTCTTGTCAGCCATAAGAAGTCTTGGAGTCTCACCTCAAGTTTCGGGCTCATATTTTAAAATGAGGATCTCAGTATCTCGCAATGCAGCTAGTTTTAACTGCCATGATCGAGCTGTAAATATACTTATTGTTATTGTGTTAATTGTTTAACTGTAGTTGAATCTTACACGAAAAGCTTAGAGATCAACTGCAAATTACATTTAAAAACATCCAGACTTCATTAGTTGCTGAGCCAATCAGATTCAAAGATTTGACAATGACTACTGGCCCAATCGATGTATAAAGCATTTGTAATTTATAGCTTCAACAGTTGCAGCACATAAAAAAAAACACTATAAAACTGCATGGATTCATTGGCATGCAGGCTACTGCAATAGGGCAATTGAAGGACTGGTCAGATTAAAGTAGGCCTAGTTAGAAAGTTGTTATGGTTACACAACTGGGTTAATAAATTGTTGTAAATTCTATTTTCTACAATTATACTAATAGCTAATATCCCACATCTCATCAAACCCCTAAATCTCTGTTGCATTATCGATAATATTAAAGGCTTCATTATTCTAATACTATATAAGGGGTGTTTACGTAAGACCTGTGTACAAACTCAGACCGGTACTGGTTCAGATCAGGTTCCATATAAATAATAACAAGTGTCTATTTGCATGAGACCAGTTTCAAAAAGATAAATAAGAATGGTCTGACTCATTCCAGTCTCATGTAGTGACGTAATGCCATACTGCTATGAACTTCTATCATCAATTACCAACTCTAATAATCATTGGCCACATACACCCTCAATTACTTTCATGATTACTACTGCCTGAGCACTATCCCAAATAGGAACAAAATGGCATATTTCTTCATGTGAATTAAGAAATTCACATCTTGATACAATGGATTTTATTAAATCCAAAGTAAATCCTGTTGTGAGATCTATGCTACCAAATCTTCTGCGGCTGGCACCAAGGTGTAGCCGATACTTTTTCAACATCTCGCCGATTTTACACCGTTGTCTGGAAGACACTGCACGAACAGGCTGAGAAATTGTGTGAGCCGGTACACTTTCCCTGGCCAGTTCACTTTCCAAGTCTGATGCTCCTTCAGACTCTTTGAAACGATTCCTACAGCAAGAACGTTGTAAAGCATGATTTGCTACTGAAGAACCAAGGTATTGGCGTAGACATTTGTCAGTTAGAGAACAAAATTACCACATCTCACTGGTCATTCCAGGTTTATTTAAAGCAATGTCTGAACCATTGAATAAATTGTATAAATTGTAAATCATGGTGTGTAAAATAAAACTGAAACTGAAGAGCTCCATGCTCTGGATTAATGTCATTAGGTCTATAATTTATGACAGCAGAGGTTACTCACCTGGTCAACGTCTTCGTGGGTATGTCCTATCATAAGATAAGACATTCTGACCTGAAATGTGGATGTTTTAATACAGGACCAAATAGTTGTTGCCTCACGAAACATTTTCACTATTCCCGTATAAGTAAAAAAAAAAAGAGTAGATCAAGCCGGTATAATATTGGATCAAGCTCCAAAGGAAATAAATTCATATGGCGATAATAATATTTTTTTTTAAGGCTCGCCACACGAAATATATGATAGGATACATTTCTAGTTTCCTAATCATGAAGAAGTTATATAGTTAGTTTGGATACCGAAAGCTCTACTTCATCACGAAGACATGCTCATCGGGCAATGTATGCCTTTTCCACCATTCCCTCCTATATTTTTTCACTGTAAGTTGATTAGAAAACGGCCTCGGAACCTGAAACGAGCTTGTCCTTTCATGATTATAGCGGTGATTAATACAAGGCAGTTACCTTTCTAAACATACCAGCCATTACCAGAAATGCACAAAATCCAAAGATGTAGATATTTTTACAATCACGAAAACAATTGTCCATCTGCCAGTAGAGAACCGGAGGAAGACTTCCATTCTGTTAGCGAAATGCACAATTGAAGTTATTAGTGGCTGAGATACGAACTAGTTGTCAATAGTTATTTTGAAATATTATTGTTTGTTGAGGCCAGATATTTGTTTGTTTGACCATGTGGAGAAGTGGGGTTTATTGTATAAGACAGTCATGGAGTGCAGGAACTTGACAATGATTAGGTCACCTTGATGCTTGCTCAGGACTCTGCCAAAGTAGAAGCTGTTGATATATTCCACTGCATAGTAGCTCTCTTCAATGCCAGTTAACTGAGCAACTCCAATTTTGTGCTGATGGAGCTCAATTATCATCTGCTTCCTGTGTGAGTTGATGTTGATCGGGATGGAGTATTGGAGGGCCGAGCACCTGGCAAGAGGCAGAGGTATACGTATTGCTCTGCTGTGGGAGGTCTGATGGAGTATTTGTGTAAAACCTCAACTGGTTGGCATCAAGATCACAATTACCTAATGAGAGCAGCTTCAACATCTGGGCCATTGCAGATTCTGCTGGTAGCCTGGTAAAGCAACCTGCGAGACTATCAAGCACCAGGCATTCCTAGTGTTTCGCCGTCGCAGATATGCTGTTCTTCTCTTGCGCACATTTTTCGCAGCAATCGTACGGAAAGGTTCATGTGAGATGTGGCCAAGCCACGCAGCACAGCAGGCTCTAGCTGATCACCTTCTTCTGGGGTGGGTTCAGGCATGGCGAGTATTTCTGGTATCTCGTCTCATCTGCCGGCAAAACCTCATGCATGTCAGTATAGCGGTGTAGAGCTGGCTGGGGAGTTTGGTAGGTACGTCTTTCAAGTAGTAGGTCCAGTTTCCTCTCTATTCCTTAAATTGTCATCCTGATCTGTCACAGCATGATCTGTCAGGTGAAACCAGGGACTAGAAGCTTGGGAGGTATGGTGGTGATGACATCAGAGATTCTGAAGGTACATGTACTCCCAACAGGGAGTAACTGAGTTGTCTCGGCAACAGGGATGCTGATGCAAATGACGAGGCTAAGTAATTTGATCTAAATGAGATCTCTCGCACATGAACACACTGAGAGGAGACTGCTAGTGGGTGTTGGGAGAGTGTAGAGGAGTGTAGAGCACATGGAACGTGAACGTGGTGGTGTCACAGTGGCATTTAAAGAAAACAAACGTATTTTTAAATAATATGACAGATAAAGAGATACCATTATTGAAAGCACATGGATTTGATGAAGGTGCAAGTTTAAGGAAGCGAGTACATCCATGGAAATGGCGCTAATAAATCAATATTTCTGTTTAATACTCGGTACAGCCTTCCGCATTTGAAACCGAGGGGTTTCAAACGCGAAAATATATTAGATACATGTTTACACAATTTTTGGCATGAAGACTGATAAAGCTGTACCTTACCTGCTCTTTATCCTTGCTTTTTGACGGCCCTCCCTTCGTCTTTTCTTTTTTCTCTGTTCGTTTCTTCTCTGTTTGTTTCTTAAAAAAATGAAATGAGAAAATATGGTACATACAGGGATTTCTGTACCGAAAACAGGTCTGACGCTACAAGTACAATCGAATAGTTGAATGCATGTTCCTTACTTGAATGAAATGCTTTTTAAGAACGGCGAATTGCATTACTTACGGTTTTTTTCTTTGCCACACTCTAATTTTGTTGCGGATTGGTCTCGAAGAGATGTTCATTCTTGGGGTCTCTCAAGAACTCGACCTCTGCCTGATGCAGGGCGCTTGGGTCATCTAAATGATAAAATAAGAAGCATTGGAAATAGAGTAAACAGGTCCAAATAGTAAAAGGTGAGTGGCAATTAGTAGCATATTTATACAGTGCACTATTGTATTTGCAAAGTATGTGGACCGCCGAGGAACGTCTCCGGTGCTCTATAATTAATTTATATTTGGGTTTTTTCGATCCGCGTCAAAGCCAAGCTTTGGAGGTGATGAAGTGCCATTTTATCACAAATGTCTAGTCAAACAATAATTCAATCACCGATGGACACAAGTCCACACTAAACTCCCTAAATGATAGAGATTATTGATCAGTTTACCCAACAATATCGATAAGTAGATGGTGTGGACTTTACATCTTTAGTACAAACTTTGGTTAACTCAAAATGCCGGCCCCGGTAACAAAACGTCCCACAGTTTGGGACACATACTCTACTTATCACATATGCAACAGGCTTTTTAAACTAGCCGACCGATACTGACTTGGTTCACACAGAGAGTTAAACTCAGATCTTTAAGTGAAAACTTATTAACTGAGAACCACACAGTAACTTCAAAAGCTGACAGCGATTTACTTACAGAATCACCCCGAGTTTTGCCGGATTTGCACTTAAGCGGATCACATTAAAATTCACTGATTCAAAAACCAGTCACAATATAATACAATACAATAGACTTTATTTTCAGAGGGTAACACTTAACAGTAACCAAAGGTACTGATGACCCTGTGGCCCTCTATTTACAATAATAAATACATCTATCTACAAAAGGCTATGATTCTACGATTAAAATGCTAAAATTGTTATCAATTAAAAATACCCAAATTCATAAAATCACTAAAAGTATTTGCATAAAGGGTGGTAGCTATGGATCTGCAAATCTAAGTGTTTTTTTTCTGTTTTAAAATAAGTTCTTTAAAGAGATTCTTTTTAAGACATTTGATTGAATGCTAGTTTTAAGAGTAGTAGATAATTGGTTCCAGTCGCGAATGGAACGTACAGTGAAGGTTCGGCCTCCCTCGGTATTGTTTTTATATAACAGGCAACAAAGGTTTACCTGAGCATATCTTGTGTTCCTTTGGTGTATTTCAGAGTTTCTAGTTAGGAGGCTATTTAGATATTCAGGCGTTCTATCATTAATCCTATTCAATATAATGGCACAACGGTTTATATATGCCTGAACATAGAATGGGAGCCAACCCAGATTATTAAAAAGCGTCACAGAGGGGGCACTGCATTCTGTGCCTGAGATGACACGGGCAGCTCTTTTCTGAAGCTTCAGTACAGAGTTTAAATTTTCTTTACTACAAGATGACCCTACAGTACTGCCGTATAGGAAAATGGGTTTAATTACTGCATTACAATGTTTCTTTTTGACTTTGCTTCAGAAACGGGCTTATGTGGCGCAGGAGTCCGATTCGTTTGGCTAATTTCTTGCAAAGTTCCTCTGTATGATTAGTAAAGCTGAGGTCATCATCGAGAACCATGCCCAGTACCTTGTGGCTATTGACACACTTGATGGGAGATCCATTCAACCGCATATCAAGATGGATATTTTCGTTGCAGATACGTTTCCGGAGCCGTTTCCCTTTTACGAGCATACATGTAGCTTTAGTTTTGTCTGTGTTGATGAACATTTTATTTTCCTATGACTGAGATTGTCTAGGGTCTTGTTCAACTCTTGGTTAAGTAATGAGGGATCGCTTGACTTTGATGTTATAGTGACGTCATCAGCGTAGACATCCATATTTGATTCATTGGATAAGTGCATATCGTTCACGAATACCAGGAACAAAATGGTAGATAGATAGATAGATAACTTTATTAAAGTGTCAAGATTAATAGCAGTTGCCCACTAAGTAGGGACACTAACAAAAATAAATAAATAAATAAAATAAACCTAATACAGAATAAAATCATGACTAATACTAAATATATCTAAAAAACATTTTAAAAACTATCTAAGTGACAAACTATCTACGTGACAAACTATCTAAGTGACAAACATTTAAACACTTAAAAATATGTACAGTAAGTTGCTTTATATAAAATATGTACCTAAGATGCACATAAGATGCAGTTTTTACAGCCGTTGCTTGTAAGACTTTCTAAGTTTAGCTTTCTGATTGCCTTTTTAAAGGTTTCAATTGATGGCGCGTTACGTATATTGGAGTCCAGTTTGGACCACAGCTGAGGTCCTAAGTATCTCAAAGAATGCTTTCCATAGCTAGTTGTGCTAAATCTAGGTATTACAAACTCCTTAACTCTGAGATTATAGTTGCTGCTATTGAATGAAAATAAATCACATATGTACTGTGGGCAAAGCTTATTCTTTACTCTATACATTATTGTCGTAATATCCTGTAATCTCTTGTTCTTTAATGTTGGTAGTTTCGCCCATTCTAATAACTTGCTATATGACGAATTCCAATCACAGTATATAGCCCTAAGGCCCCTTTCCTGGACCCGCTCCAACTTTCTCGAATCACTGGCCTTGCAAAAGTGCCACACTGTGCTACAATAAGTCAGATGAGGAAGTATAGCAGCCTTAAACAACTGCAATTTTGCATCAGTTGGGATGAGATTTCGTAATCTCATTATTACTCCTACTTTTTGACTGCTCTTCTTACAGACAGTACTAATATGATCTGAAAAGGATAATTTGCTGTCGATATTTACACCTAATAGTGTGATATTGTGTTCTGGTTCAATACTAAAATCCTTGACTTTGATACTCATCTCTCTCTTATCTGTTCTACTGATTATCATACTGCCATACTTTTTATAGTTTCCCTTAAGATAATTAGAGTCATACCAGCCTGTCACTACTCTGGCACATTCTTGTAATTTAGTTTCTACTAGAGTCACATCCTTGTGCGATTCGTAGAATTGATGATCGTCTGCATACATACAAAACTTCGAATCTATGTAATACGTCAAGTCATTCTGGAACAAGTTCCATAATAGCGGTCCGAAAGAAGATCCTTGGGGACATCCTTTTTTCACTACTTTCCAAGAGCTGGTGGTGTCTCCAACTTTGACCCTACTGTATCGATCCGTAAAGTATGCTTCCATGAGATCAACGCTACTTTCGTCAAACCCATAAGCCCGCAACTTCGCCAACAACAAGGGATGATGTAAACAATCAAAGGCTTTGCTCATGTCAGTTGACAAAAAGCCAACCACTTCTCCATTGTCCAAGGCTTTTCTCCAGTTTTCAATCAACATTACCAGGGCTGTCTCACAACTGTGCCTCTTTCTATATGCTGTCAGGTACTCACTGAGGCAATCAGTGGTACCCCTGGTCACTTGTGCCGATAGTATCTTTTCGAAGACTTTATTTAGCGAGATCTGTATCGTTACTGGTCGATAATTTTCCTTGTCAAGAGGATCATCCTTCTTATGAATTGGCGCCCACTCTCCTTTCTTCCAGTCGGAGGGCCACTGACTCTCTCTGATGCATGAGTTATACAATGTTGTAAGGGGTGTTGCCAACTCTGTCGCCCCAAACTTCAGGGCCTTAGGTGATAAAGAGTCCCAACCTGTGGCTTTCTTTGGGTTTAATTCCTTGAGGGCTGCCTCGACTTCTTTCACACCCAGTCTTGCGAATTTAAAGGGGTGGTGACTAGCAGTTTGCACAGCAATTTCTCTCACGCTGCAATGATTGTCAAAGTCCCTAGCGGAGGTGGCTTCTCCTATTTCTGTTGTTCCTATTTCTGTTGTTCCTATTGTTTCTGTTGTTCCTATTTCTGTTGTTCCAATAATTGACCCCTGTGGCATGCCCTGCTTCCGTTGAGATTGACGAATTGTGTTCTGTCGATTAAATATGACTTAAACCACTCGATCGCTTGGCCGCTTACTCCATAGATTGCCAGTTTTTTTAATAGAATGGCGTGGTTAATGACATCAAAAGCCTTCCTGAAGTCCACGAACACCATACCAGTTAAAAGATTTGAATCCATATTAAATAGTGCTTGGTCTGTCAGCTTAATTAGTGCCAACTCCATTGAATGGCCAGTGCGGCAAGCAGACTGGAATTCATAAATCAGCTTGTTGTCACGTAGATAATATTGGAAGGATCTTGTAACGTGTTTCTCTAGGATTTTCAAGAGCACTGATAGCACTGAAATGGGCCGATAGTTGTTTCTGTCAGTGCGCGAGCCAGACTTGTGTAGAGACGGAAATGAACTGGTAGTAATGGAGTAATTTAATAGTCTACAGAGTGGATGGAAGAATGCCGGCGCTATGATCTTAAGGACTCGTACGCTGACACCATCTGGGCCAGTGGCTTTGTTGGCGGACATCACTTTAATAATGTCCAAAACTTGGTAAGGCGTTATCAAGGGTATATTGAAGACTTCATCCGATTTCAGTCGAGATGAAACAAAGTTCCTGATATTGAATGATCTCCGTTACTTAATTTTGAGGCGATGTTTACGAAGTAGGAATGTAGTTCTTCGGCCGATTTTTGTTTTATCAGTCAATACTGTCTCAGAGTCTGTAATTAGCTCGGTAATCTTGGGCCGTGATTTTGCGGTTTCACTGATAGATTTTAACGCCTTCCAAATTCCTTTTGGGTTCCCTTTGTTCTTGTCAATTTGTTCCCGGAAATAGTTACTTTTTACCTTCTTAATAAGGTTGTTTGTCTTGTATTTGGCATGGGTATAGTGAGACCAGTCAAGCGATGAATTTGATTTTCGCGCTTTTTCTAGGAGTTTGTCTCTATCCTTAATTGCTTCCGTAATGTCTTTGTTTATCCAGACAGGCTGTGTTTGGTTCCTGACATGCTTTTCTTTGAGAGGAATGTGCTGGTCGAAGGCCTCATTTAACATTGTCATTTAACAAGCAAGCTCTGCCGACTGTTAGTGCAATCCACTGGCAGACCAGAGTGGTCACTGAGAGCTGCGACTGAAGAAGGATAACTTTGGTCTATTTTTGAGCTTCAGTTGCTAGACAAGTTTTGGATAACTAAACACTATACAGTTCACTTCAGAACTAAACTATGGCACTAAAGCTCTCTGTCTCTGATGACTAGAACGCTGCCATTTTATCACAAATGTCTAGTCAAACACTACTCGAACTATATGCTCGCAGTAACACAAACACTAACAAAAGGGAACTTGAATCACTGATGGACGCATCTTTATTACAAACCTTTAGGTGATAGAGTGAAATTTCACTTCCACTCTTACTGAACACCACTGCGTGTTTAAACTAACAAGTGGTTCTTACGACATGGCACATTAAAAATCTTTGAATAAGCTCTTCAGGAGCAGAATTATTAGAAATATCGCACATTATATTAGAAACACGCTCAAAATATATAAAGGAGATAGTACATTTGCATTAATAAAAAAAAGGAACTGCACGATCTCTTGACTTTGCAAAGTAGATTAATCGTAAAGCTCGTTTTTTGAGAATTAAGAGTTTATCTAAATGAGTTTAGAGGCAGACCCCCAAGCACATACACCATAATAGAAATATGGATTTATTAAGGCTTGATATATTTTTAGAAGTGGGCTTAAAGGAATAAAATGTCTTAATTTAGCTACTCCTCCTATGGTTTTACTTTTTGACACATGAGGTCAATGTGGTATTTTCAAGAAAATTCGTAGTCAATTACGACTCCAATGTACTTTACAAAGTAAAGGAGGAATTGTGAATCAAGAGGAATTGTGTTTTCTAGAATTAGGTCATATACTTTGATTTCAGGATAATGTAGTAAATTCTTTTGATGTGGTCGAAAAGTTTTTTGCTTGGATTTAAAAAAATAGAGTTAGCTGTGAGCTTCTGAGAGGATTCAAAGCCTTGTCCTGAATACTTGTAAAGAGATCCAAACTCTCTCAGCAGCATGGCACTGTGGTCGATTGTCAGATAGCCATAATCACCGATACCTAGATGTACTCCAAACAAGTGTTTCAGATGATATCCCCATTCCCTGCACTAAAATAGAAACGATGTGAGAAATTAAATTAATCTTTAGTACATGTACATGTTGTAGGTTGTTATAGTTGATCTGTACATATCACAGTTTCCTTTTTGTAAAAGGCCAAAATAGAGAGGGAGAGTACTGACATTATTTAATTTTCAAGTGGGACCAGGGCACTTAATTATTATTATTATTGTAGATTTATTTTCTAAGCATGACGGGCATACTTGTTTAACCCAGTACTGAAATCTGCTTACCTTAATCTCATGGATACCAATTTCCTGCAGGTCATCTTTCCCAAAAACTTTGTCTCGCAAAGACGTGTGCAATGTCCCTCTAATCGGTACATACCTTCAGTTTGTGATGTAAGAAAAATATAGCACTAAATTGTTGAAATTAACAGAAATTTGACTAACAACGTTGGTCATCAGGATAATTTTATATACAAATTTATAGAGATTACTTAATGGAAAATGCGGGCGTTCGATTTTTATTCACGAGTTGTGAAGTATCAGAAAACGAACGTGCAAGTCTTCGAGTTAATGTTTAACATCGCTCCAACACACATCACGATGCTCCTGGCACCCACGAAATCCAAAGTGAAGACTATTGTCCAGCCAGAATGTGTTCAAAAGTACTTCCGGGCTACATGTACCAAGCAAACCCTTCTCGTATAAGATTTTAATTTCTTCTTTTGTCAAAGCAACTGATTCTTTTGGTTTGTTTCCCTTGCCTTGCTTTTTCAGCTGTTTTTGTTTGGCCTCGAGAACTGTCCTTGTCTTCTGAAAAACCAAGACGTTTATAATGCTTGAGGTGTAGTTTTTCTTTTAAGATTCCTCTCAAAGCTGGCCAGTAAACTATGAGGCGAAGTTGGTTTTATATTCTTCTCCACTGGTTGTTCGAACTGCTATGAAAAACTGGCACAATAATTCGTTTAGCTCTAAGGCAGGAATTTCTTCAAGCTTCCTTTCTTCATTCTTCGTTCTTAAGAACCTTTCCAGCAACTTGACATCTGCTTTTTTTGGGTAGTGTTTTTGTTTTCCTGTTTCTGGATAAATTCATTTATAGATCAATTAGCTACAGAAGCAAATCTTACTTTGCCTTCGGCCATTTTGCAAAGCTGCAACAACATGAACGCGCAAACTTGTCGCCTTTGCAGTGACGTATTTTCCAGTACGATCACTCCTCACTCGTGAAATTTCATCGTTGGTGTTGCTGATTGGACGTATAGTCTTTTTCCACTGGTGAAAGTAATCGTTCGCGTCGCTGATTGGCTGGTTTTAAAATCCGTATGAATTTTATTCACAGTCATTTCCGTGAGTAAATCTCTGTACCTATTAAATAAAATGTTCTACAATATGTGTTATGTAACATGCTACGTAGTTATGTAATCAATGCTTTCAAGTGATACCCCATGAGGTACTTGAGTTTAACTATCTTCGCGTCTAGCATTTAAGACAAGCTTGTACACAAGGTATACCATGTTATACCATGAGAAAGTGGAAGCATTGCATAAATAGAGGTTACCGTTAGTATTACATGACTACACAAAAATAGTTTTTATCTTTCTTTAATTTGTAATACCTTCATATAGGTACATGTGTTACAAACGTCGATGCTTTTGGTTGACAAGATACGAATTGATGATACATATTCAGCAGTATCCCTCAGCATGTGTTGCATCAATCGTAACAGTATTCCATCATTCTGATGTAAATAATTACCACTACAAATAATTACCTTTATTTAACCATTTTTCACCTCAGTGTTGGTGAATAGTGGTGGATATTTACCTCGCCGCTTGTTTTAGTATATACCACACTTCAGGTGAATAGCCAGCACCAAATAGTTATATTATTTTCTGTCGAATGGACAAAAACTCGCGCGAAATGATCGCTGCTTTGCTCGGAGGTGAATATGAAATCATATTCACTGTTTGAGTAGCCAATTAGAGCGTGCGAAAAGTGATATTCACTGGTGTGGTATATACTATAGTATATACTATACCTGACCCAGTCTTGAGGAGTTCCATCAAATCTTGTTTGTGTTTATACTCCAGTTCGAATTTCTTCTTTTGAAACTCTAAACGTTCAGCGTGTGCCAGTTCTGTGGCTTCCTGTTGTCGAGATATGGTTTCATGAAAACTACTAATCAAAATAACTTGTTACGCTATATCTCGCAGTTAACGTTACGTAGAAATGACGTATTTATTGCGTATCCTAGAGTTTTTTTAGTTTTTTTGCAGTGTTAATGCATGAAAGAGACTTTTTACGACACCAGATAAATTTACTGAGAACCGTAATAAAAATAGGAAGAACAGGAACGAAGGCTTGTGAAGTTGTACAGTAGCTACTAGGATTGATCCATGAAAATCAGGCCTTTACAGGGTTTTTCTGAAGTGAGAACTTGGGCTACTTTTACTTTTTTCTAATGAGAACCGTTAAAGAATCCTGTGAAAATCGTAAAGTTTAGCAAAAATGTAGACACTAGGTTTTCCTAAGAATCGTAGGTACAATGTACTAAAACTCCATCGTATTGTCTGAAGTAGTAATAGATGTTCAAACGTAACGTAAAGACTGATATTTTTAATAAACAAATCTCACAAACAAACAAACAAACAAAAGAAGAAGTAAAAGAAGTTACAATACGTCTTTGCAAAAACGTATTGCAGCTACAATGATCATAAATATCTACACTGTAACTTAATTAAATATAAAAGCTATAAATAGGCAAAGGAAAGTATTATCTGAAAGTACGTATTATATATGGTAAACAGAAAATACTCAGTCATCTGATTTCAACCTACAAAATACTCTATGCACGTTCACATAAAATACACATGCGTAACGCGCAACGGCTAGTTCGATGGTTTTCTCATGTTATATATTTTACTGACGAGACTTCAAACTACGGGATCGTCCGTCTTGTGAGATAGAATGAATTGAGCAAAACAGCGGCAACAAGGCTTTGTTTCCACCCGGTCCTCTTCTGGGACTTGCCACCGGAACTGAAAACATCTCCACCAAAGTTACATCATTTCTGTGTTGCTTCGGTCAATGCTTATGCCCTTAATAAGTACGAGCAGTGCATCTGCAGTGGCAAAAAATGGGGTTTCTCTTTCAAAGACAATATCTGGTGGCATGAAGTTCTTAGGTGCAGCTAAGTGCATAGTGTGTTCTTCCAGCATTTGTAAGAAGTCTGACCACGCGATGATTGACGGACTCCAGCGGTAGAGTTTGAGAATGATAATTTCGGCTTTCTCAGCGTCAACCCATGCGAAACTCCTGGATGCTGGGTTGAAAAATGTCTTGTAGATAGATTTCAGTGGCGCTATCATAAACGTTTTGCCACAGTTTGTGAGCCCGTGGTTGTAGATGTTGTGATACTTTCCACGGCCAAGCTTTAAAGCCTGATAAATGGCAGTACAATAGGAATAAACCTCAATGCCGTTCTTGTTTAGCAGTTGTAGTGCTAATTGTAGCCACTTCCTATCGCATCCCTCTACACCTTTTTCTAGCTGCTCTCTCAGGAGTTGCATGCAGGATGTTTTAGACCTCTCTTGGGCTGATACTACTTCTGAAAATTCTTTTGCCAGAGACACAGCATCATTCACAATTTTATAACCGCGCCTAACAATGAATTCCGCTAAATTTATCTTGCCTTCTCGCTTTTGCTTCTCAGCAAAAGCCAGCAGTTCTGGATTTCTCGTTTGTTGATTAAATTACAACCTCTTACCATGTTATACGCCAAATACAGTAGCTACGTCATTCCAAGTCATATTCTTCTTGTTTTTATCTTTGAATATTGTGAGGACTTGTCGTATAAGCATTGGGTACCTGCGGACAGCTTCCGCGAGTTGTACATCAAATTCCTCCATTTTGTTTTACAGACAGAGCGGAACTGGGCACTGTTTTGATGTATCTCCGCTGACAAGTACTTTTATTTTCTTATGCTTATGTCACAAGTGTGAACCAGCCTTAAGTGATTGATAGGTCCAGGTTTGAGCCACCTGCCAGTAATATTAAGCGAGTATTATTAATATCAGCTAAGGAAATCGCATATCCCATTTGCAGCAAGCTAATCACAAACGTCCGTCGATATATCTTATATCATTTTAATTCGGAAAAGTTAACGGCGTGCTCGACCACAGGTTAAAACTGTATAAATTATCTCGCATCCAACTAACCCCATGAACTGCACATGTGTGCATCCACGAGTTAAAAACGAACGATATATGAAATAGACCTTGTGAAGTTACTCACCTGCATAGGCTTTCCACTACTCCATACGTGAGTGACACAATTAAAGCATCGAAAGCAGCTACTTTGCATGTCAAATTTTCCTAAAAACCACGGGATACCCTAGCACTACAGCTTACCACTTTACATCACTTTCTTTACACTTACTAGTGCTACGCGGCAAACATGATTTTATATCATAACTACATATACATACATAATCGCCGTGACCCCATAAAACGCACGAATACCCACGATTGCTCTCATCTGACTTGATAGCTATTAAGAGTTGAACGCCTCATATGCATTGTACTGTTTCTGTGGATCTGATTAAGGCGACTAATAGTCAGGTACAAAATGAAGACTGCAGACTGCATGAAAAATGCAGACCAGACAAAATCAATAATAATAATCAGTAATAATAATCAATAATAATTAATAATCAGTCTGTATTAAACAGGGTGACTCTGCAAGGCTTTAGACGACTAAGACCCTTCTTTTTTTTGGTTTATACACTTCTTATGCGGGGTCTGCTTTTTTCTTGACTGCCCCTAAGATGCTGTGGCTAGCATTAATTCCACTCAGTTTGGTTTAGAAATGTACGGTGGCCCAAAAGGGTCAAACACAAGTGAATTTCCCAAAACACAAATCAAAATTCCCAAAACACAAATCAATTTCCCAAAACACAAATCAAAATTCCAAAACACGAAACAATTTCCCAAAACACAAATCGAAATTCCCAAAACACAAATCGAAGGCCTGGGAACTAACCTAAAATAACGGAACGCCTGCTGTAAATTTACCAGAATTGAAACTCGTGCAAAATGTTTTGCCAAAACTGTGGTGATCAAGGAGAAGATTTCCAATATTGTCCTAACTGCGGTTCTAAGCTCGATACCAGTATACCTTCGTGAGTGGAGAGGAACGGGTAGTGAAATCTCACTCCTCCCTATTTTTTCCGACCTTTCTCCCTCCTCCCTAGTGAGTTTTAAAATTTCTCCCTAGAGCATGTATGCAGATCCCTGCATTTTCTCCCTCCTCCCTGTATGCTAAATTCTTCCTCCTCCCTAGTTTTTTCTGGACATTTCACCCTGCTCCCTGATTTGTTTTGCCAATTCTCTCTCCTCCCTGTTCTGTAACTCCGCACTCCTTCGTATAGAGCCAACGTCACTGAGAAAGAAGCAATCCAAGCTTACTTCTACAGTGGATTTAGCTACGAGACCATTCATTTTGAACTCTCTTTCCAAATACCATGTCATTTCGCGTTGTAGATGCGGTCCGGCAACATTGAAAAGGCGATTATCTCAGTATAACCTTAAACGAAACAAGCGGGAAATAAACTTGTCCGACGTAGAGGTAATGATAAGGAATGAGTTAGATGGCCCAGGTTGTGTTTCTGGATATCGAGGGATGTGGCCTGGCACACCCTGCGCATTAAGTACGGTATTCATGCTCCTAGAAGAGAGGTTGAGTGCCTCAGGCGATTAGACCCAGATGGAGTAACGGATAGGAAACAACGAAAGTTAAAGAGAAGAAGTTATACGTCGCCAGCCGGTCCCTAACCCATGGTACTTGGAAAGAGAGTTCAAAATGGTCTCGCAGCAAAATCCGCTGTAGAAGCTTCTTTCTCAGTGACGTTGAAGTCTGATAAAAGAACGGCGGTAGACGCGCTTAGTGTAGTGGTCGTGACACCTGCACTACCAAGCACAACACGCAAACGATTACGAGTTCGAGCCTGAGTAGGAGCACTCAAACATTTTTTTTCTTTCGTTTACCTTCTCTTTTTGTTTACCTGTGAAGCCTAGCTCTAGGTGAGAGAGAACCCGTTGTTTACCCGTGACCTCGTCCGATGGTTAGGGTTCGGTTTATGGTTCGGGTTAGGATTTGTCGTAGAATTACCAATAATCGGTATTTCAAGCGTGTTTGCCATTTATTGATTATTGGTAATTGTAGAGCGAGGATGCGTAGATAGATTTCAGTGGCGCTATCATAAACGTTTTGCCACAGTTTGTGAGCCCGTGGTTGTAGATGTTGTGATACTTTCCACGGCCAAGCTTTAAAGCCTGATAAATGGCAGTACAATAGGAATAAACCTCAATGCCGTTCTTGTTTAGCAGTTGTAGTGCTAATTGTAGCCACTTCCTATCGCATCCCTCTACACCTTTTTCTAGCTGCTCTCTCAGGAGTTGCATGCAGGATGTTTTAGACCTCTCTTGGGCTGATACTACTTCTGAAAATTCTTTTGCCAGAGACACAGCATCATTCACAATTTTATAACCGCGCCTAACAATGAATTCCGCTAAATTTATCTTGCCTTCTCGCTTTTGCTTCTCAGCAAAAGCCAGCAGTTCTGGATTTCTCGTTTGTTGATTAAATTACAACCTCTTACCATGTTATACGCCAAATACAGTAGCTACGTCATTCCAAGTCATATTCTTCTTGTTTTTATCTTTGAATATTGTGAGGACTTGTCGTATAAGCATTGGGTACCTGCGGACAGCTTCCGCGAGTTGTACATCAAATTCCTCCATTTTGTTTTACAGACAGAGCGGAACTGGGCACTGTTTTGATGTATCTCCGCTGACAAGTACTTTTATTTTCTTATGCTTATGTCACAAGTGTGAACCAGCCTTAAGTGATTGATAGGTCCAGGTTTGAGCCACCTGCCAGTAATATTAAGCGAGTATTATTAATATCAGCTAAGGAAATCGCATATCCCATTTGCAGCAAGCTAATCACAAACGTCCGTCGATATATCTTATATCATTTTAATTCGGAAAAGTTAACGGCGTGCTCGACCACAGGTTAAAACTGTATAAATTATCTCGCATCCAACTAACCCCATGAACTGCACATGTGTGCATCCACGAGTTAAAAACGAACGATATATGAAATAGACCTTGTGAAGTTACTCACCTGCATAGGCTTTCCACTACTCCATACGTGAGTGACACAATTAAAGCATCGAAAGCAGCTACTTTGCATGTCAAATTTTCCTAAAAACCACGGGATACCCTAGCACTACAGCTTACCACTTTACATCACTTTCTTTACACTTACTAGTGCTACGCGGCAAACATGATTTTATATCATAACTACATATACATACATAATCGCCGTGACCCCATAAAACGCACGAATACCCACGATTGCTCTCATCTGACTTGATAGCTATTAAGAGTTGAACGCCTCATATGCATTGTACTGTTTCTGTGGATCTGATTAAGGCGACTAATAGTCAGGTACAAAATGAAGACTGCAGACTGCATGAAAAATGCAGACCAGACAAAATCAATAATAATAATCAGTAATAATAATCAATAATAATTAATAATCAGTCTGTATTAAACAGGGTGACTCTGCAAGGCTTTAGACGACTAAGACCCTTCTTTTTTTTGGTTTATACACTTCTTATGCGGGGTCTGCTTTTTTCTTGACTGCCCCTAAGATGCTGTGGCTAGCATTAATTCCACTCAGTTTGGTTTAGAAATGTACGGTGGCCCAAAAGGGTCAAACACAAGTGAATTTCCCAAAACACAAATCAAAATTCCCAAAACACAAATCAATTTCCCAAAACACAAATCAAAATTCCAAAACACGAAACAATTTCCCAAAACACAAATCGAAATTCCCAAAACACAAATCGAAGGCCTGGGAACTAACCTAAAATAACGGAACGCCTGCTGTAAATTTACCAGAATTGAAACTCGTGCAAAATGTTTTGCCAAAACTGTGGTGATCAAGGAGAAGATTTCCAATATTGTCCTAACTGCGGTTCTAAGCTCGATACCAGTATACCTTCGTGAGTGGAGAGGAACGGGTAGTGAAATCTCACTCCTCCCTATTTTTTCCGACCTTTCTCCCTCCTCCCTAGTGAGTTTTAAAATTTCTCCCTAGAGCATGTATGCAGATCCCTGCATTTTCTCCCTCCTCCCTGTATGCTAAATTCTTCCTCCTCCCTAGTTTTTTCTGGACATTTCACCCTGCTCCCTGATTTGTTTTGCCAATTCTCTCTCCTCCCTGTTCTGTAACTCCGCACTCCTTCGTATAGAGCCAACGTCACTGAGAAAGAAGCAATCCAAGCTTACTTCTACAGTGGATTTAGCTACGAGACCATTCATTTTGAACTCTCTTTCCAAATACCATGTCATTTCGCGTTGTAGATGCGGTCCGGCAACATTGAAAAGGCGATTATCTCAGTATAACCTTAAACGAAACAAGCGGGAAATAAACTTGTCCGACGTAGAGGTAATGATAAGGAATGAGTTAGATGGCCCAGGTTGTGTTTCTGGATATCGAGGGATGTGGCCTGGCACACCTTGCGCATTAAGTACGGTATTCATGCTCCTAGAAGAGAGGTTGAGTGCCTCAGGCGATTAGACCCAGATGGAGTAACGGATAGGAAACAACGAAAGTTAAAGAGAAGAAGTTATACGTCGCCAGCCGGTCCCTAACCCATGGTACTTGGAAAGAGAGTTCAAAATGGTCTCGCAGCAAAATCCGCTGTAGAAGCTTCTTTCTCAGTGACGTTGAAGTCTGATAAAAGAACGGCGGTAGACGCGCTTAGTGTAGTGGTCGTGACACCTGCACTACCAAGCACAACACGCAAACGATTACGAGTTCGAGCCTGAGTAGGAGCACTCAAACATTTTTTTTCTTTCGTTTACCTTCTCTTTTTGTTTACCTGTGAAGCCTAGCTCTAGGTGAGAGAGAACCCGTTGTTTACCCGTGACCTCGTCCGATGGTTAGGGTTCGGTTTATGGTTCGGGTTAGGATTTGTCGTAGAATTACCAATAATCGGTATTTCAAGCGTGTTTGCCATTTATTGATTATTGGTAATTGTAGAGCGAGGATGCGTTGTTCCTGTACGATCTGGTCCCAGACTTTCTCATTGGTATTTTGGGTTAGTTTCCAGGCCGTCGATTTGTGTTTTGGGAATTTTGATTTGTGTTTTGGGAATTTTGATTTGTGTTTTGGGAAATTGATTTGCGTTTTGGGAATTTCGATTTGCGTTTTGGGAAATTGGTTCCTGTTTTGGAATTTTGATTTGTGTTTTGGAATTTCGATTTGTGTTTTGGGATATTGATTTGTGTTTTGGGATATTGATTTGTGTTTTGGGATATTGATTTGTGTTTGACCCTTTTGGGCCACCGTAAGTGTGGCTGCAGTGAAGGATTACTTTAGTGTCTGCCTCTTCTTCTGAGAGTGTGGTTTCGCCATTCACACTTGTCAAGCTCACACACTTCCTCTTGCTGACAACAACAACCTTTCTTCCAAGAAGTTTGGGGACATACCTGTTTCGAAAAGATTTGGTAATGCTGGACAATATGTATTGACAGTGCCCATCTAATGCCAGACACATCAAACCTGGACAGACATGGTAGTGGGTCCCTATCGATCACTTAGTGGTGATGACGTAACGATAACGTCATCGATTACGTGTTTTACGTACATGCTGCCCATATCTTTTTCATTTCTAATGCCAGGCAATTCAAACAAGGACAGGCATGGTATTGGGTTCCAGCAAATTACTTAGTGGGGATGTCATAACAATGACATCATCGGTCACGTGATTTTAAGTACATGCCCATATCTCCCTCATTTCTAGTGCCAGACAGTTTAAACTTGGACAGGTATGGTATTTTCCCACGATTCACTTAGTGGTGATGACGTCATTGGTCACGTGATTTTTAGTATATACCAAAATAGCTCATTGACCATCAGGAGTTGCCCTTAGGGGCTCTAAGTTTAACTTTAGTTTATTAGGAAAAAATTCAAGAGGAAAAAGAAAAATTAATGATTTCAGATAAAGGGATGGAAATCTGATTCTTAAGGGCTTTTAATAAAGGGATAAGTATACTGTTTGGACCTACAGATTTACTTTTACTCATTGAGGAAATTATTGGGATGATTTCAGGAGGAATTATGGGCAACAAGAAAAAGGATTGTTAATAACTGCCTTTGAGAAAGGATTGAATGCTGCGTTTATCTATAGCAATGCGTTTATCAGTGGATTTTCCAACATTAACAAAGAAATTATTAAAAACATTAGCTATACTTTGAGGGTTGTTGATGGTTATATTGTTTTCAATTAATAATATTTAATAATAATAATTGACGTAATGCCAGACCATCGTTTCTTCATATTAGATTTATTAGAGAGAAAGTATTCTCTATAATAATTAATTTTAGTTTGTTTTATATCATTAACAACTTTATTTCTAAACTTTTTATAGAGGATATCCATGGTTTGGACATTAATTTGATTTGTCGTTTAGAAAGTTTCCTACATGGTAAATGAAGATTAACATATGATGATATTCTTTATTTGTATCTATATTATCATTATTTAGACTAGACCAAACGATAGAAGAAATTATGAACAAACTCGTTTTCATCAAAATTACTAGTCATATGAATAATAGCTTTTAGAAAAAAACACCTCAAGTGTTCCACCTCTGTCAATCGTAACAAACTTGAAATCAGGAAATTGGGCTCTTGCTTCTGCTTGAAATAACCTCTTGTTAGCACAATCACGAAGGAGTTTTTGGCAAAACAGATATTTTCCAATCCCTTCTTTGCCAATTACGAGGATCAGAAAAGTACCTATAGATGGTCAGTAGTCTTGGTAAGAAGATTTCCACTAGTGGAACTGTAACGAAATGTTATTTTCGTGAATACGTGACTCAACCATTTCTATATCAATTGAGCAATGTGTAAGTTTAGTCTCGATTTCGCGCCGATAATGCAAGGGCTGCATTTTGGCCTGTTTACTGGCCTGTGGTGTTATGGGAACTTTATTAGTTGTCCGGTAAACCAGTCTGTGGTGGTTGAAAGGGTTAATAGAACCAAACACTCCCAAACTTGGCAAACCTACTAATTTTGATGTGATATTTCTTGTGGTATTTTGGATTCAGTTTCATTTACAGACTATCCCATTTTCTTTTACCAAATGGCTAATAGATTATAAATTGGCAAGTGACATAACATTTCATCCTAACACTAGAAGTAATGGAACATTACGGGAGTGCGTTAGAAAGGGGCTTGAGATGATATAGTTGGACATTATTTGTATTACATTGTTTGTAGTGAGGCTGGCTTGTAGTAAAGCTGTTTCAAGAAGTGAAAATCACTGTGGACTTCTTGTGGTGACGTAATAGCTATTGAAAAGAGTAAAAAGGTTGATATAGATCTCTGTTATGCTGACTTCTTCAGCATAGAGTGCAATTTATAAATCTGTGAAAACTAAGTAAAATTGAATAACAGTAATGAAGTACTATTTTAAAAATAAGCATCCCGGAGACCATGAACTGAATAATAATTCATTCAGGCGTAAATGTAGCCTGTTTCACTTGTGGCCACTCGTGTGAAGAAGTGATTAGACGTACGTGAGAAAAGGCAAATTCACATTTTTGCTATGCTTTTGTTTGTGTAAGCCGGCGTTGTGATGCAGTATAAGTGGCCACCGAGAACAAATGGTGCTGGGTTCTCGAGCTTGGTGGTCAGCGTTCCACAAAATAAACTGAAACTGGCGGCTAGAGTTACTGTTTGTTTATTTCTTATAAAATGCCTTCTTTCTATCATGTTGGTTGTGTTCACCCATTTCAGGGGAGCACTAAAACAACCTATTTACTCTTCACTAGAGTTTGTTTAGAGGGATATAATTGTTTTTATGGACTCTTTTAAAGTAAGCACGATGCAGAAAACGTTTTACAACTTTTAATCATCAACTTGTTTCTGAAATCAACAATTCTTCAGTCTCAGCTGTATCATATTGTGATTATGATGTTATCTCTAGGTACATATTCTGACAGCTCGACAGAAGATCAATCTAATATCTGTAATCAACAATTCTTGTTTAATGAAACCAAACTTAGTGTCCAGTCTCTATCATAATGTGATTATGAGTTGTCTGGGTACATATTCTGACAGTTTGATAGAAGATAGACAGTCTAATATCTGTAATGAACAATTCTTGTTTAATGAAACCAAACTCACTGTCCACTCTCTATCATAATGTGATTATGAGTTGTCTGGGTACGTATTCTGACACCTTGACAGAAGATGGACAGCCTAATATCTGAAATCAACAAGTCTTGTTATGAACGAAACTTACATGTATAGCACATATTCTGAGTCTTGAGATGTACACCGACAAAACAGGCTGTGTTCGGACGTTGGACTTTCTAATTGTTCCACAGGTGGCACGCACTTCCCTCAGTCTTTGATAAATCGCACCTGTGATTTACAAAAAAAAAGAACATTGCATTTAATCAAAATGCTTTATACATGTATGTACTGCACTGAGGGGTCTATGCAATGAGAAGTAGAGTGGGAGCTCTTCGTCACCTCCAAGCAAGTCATACACCTCCTATATAACAACAAAATTGTTACTTTGCCATGAATTACATACATGTATATAGATCTGTCAAACAAAAATAATGATCAAAACAGTCTGCAAATATCTCAACAATTATCATTTCACATAACTTCAGAAGGCAAATGTTAGCCTGCAATTATACCTGCAGCTAGGCCACCTTAATTGAATTGAACACTCACCTGAAACAATGCACCTTCATGGAATTTATTTGTGTAGATCACAGAACCAGAATTTACATTTATTGTTATTTCACCATTGCAAGGGGCTTGATGGACTCTTAGGCGTCGTGCTGCTCTAATCTAATAAGAAAAAAACATATTTGCTAGGTATTAATAAATAAATACATATTAATTACATTGACTGAAAGGTATTAGATAGCCAGTACAGTATCTGGTGTACAATTGCAATACTGGAATTAAATAAAGAGAAAATGATGTGGAAAATACAGCTAAAAACAAAATAGAGGAAAAGATCACAAAAACTAAAAGAAAGAAAATATTATTTGTTGAAAATGGAAATAAACTGAACCAGTCTCACTTGACACCATTGAACTGAAGCTGCAAGCTAAGGCACAGAGCTGATCTTTAGCTGTGTGATTTGAATAAATAAGCTGGTGCACGAGTTCCATTATTATTATTAATTACTTTTTGGGGAAACAATGGAGGTCCTTTATGATATTTATCACATGCAAAAAACTGACTGCATGAAAATTATAAACTTATATTGGTTGCATCATGGGTAATACAAAAATTTGCTTTTCAGACATTTTTCTTAAACAAAAGAATTGAAATATGTACGAGTAAAACATTTCTAGATGAAGAAAACAAGTGTTATTTTCAGTTTTAGCTGTACTAATTTATTCACTAAATTGCTTCAAAATTTGGAACTCAAGTTTAGTTAATTATTATCAAAGTGAAACATGTTCTATTTTATCTTTTGGTAGTTCGACCATGCTTGCAATCCTGCCAAACAAACAACCAAGTATATATCTATAATTATCTAATTATCTATCTTACTATCTAATTATCTATCTATCTATCTAAACTGTCAGTACAAATAAGAAACCCATCTTTATATATAAATAACTCAGGGCAGATATTTTCTCTTTCACTTCTATTCTAGTTTTATACGGTATTATGTGTGTGTATGTAGAATACAGCAGTTTAATAATAATTTTACCCACAATGCACCCAAGATAGTTAGATAGTTAGTGAGGGGGTCAAAGTTTTTGCACTCAGCTGTGGAAGTTATCATTTAAATGACTTTCAAAAACTCATGAATAATTAATGAGCATTTTGTCCAATCAGATGAAGCAAATCAGTCACGTGCATGCTCCTTTATACCTGATAAAATCTCATCATTCTAAAAGGCCCGCGGAGGGATTTGAATTCTGTCCCAGAGGGAAACGGGGTTAATGATTGAGACAATGGAATTTCTATTGATGTTTCAGCTTTCTCACTGAATTGCTAATTAGGATGAACGTTTTATATAAAGAATATTAATGAACATGAAATTTTATATAAAGTTTCATCCTAATTAAGAATTCACTGATAAAGACCTAAAGATAGCAAAAAGTACACGGAACATAAGGTACCTAGATAATAAATTTTGCACTAAATTTACTAATATCAGCAGACTACCGAGATACACAGATAATATTTTTTAAATGAAGTTATCCAACTACCATTACTTGTTTACCGAGCCACTCTTTAGTTCCAATTATTAAACCAAACTCAAAGCCGTAAAATTATAAAAAACGTGCATTAAACTTACATATTTTGTGCCGGAGTCAAAAATTTAGAATCTGCCGTCATGTCAGTCACATCGCTTTCCAAGTCTTGAACTTTATCGAGGTAAACCACGACACCAAATCCTTCAAGTGCAGATTCTTCTTGCATTGCGAAATGCCGCTTCAAACAACATAGTATGGTAATTTCTTCATGTCATTCCCTTGAGATGTTCGTAATTGCAGGCGGTGATTACTCGAATATTTTGCATGGCGTTGTGAATACAAAGGTTCAATGGTTCATTAAGTAACCATTCCCTTGAGATGTGCGTCTTTCTTTCATTGCATTCTTAAAGCGTTTTTGAAGCCGTTTAAAACACTCACAGCACGTGTTTTATCAAGTCTAAAAATTCTCGGCCTTCGCCCTCGAATTTTTAAACTTGATAAAGCACTGCTGTTCGTGCTTTAAACAGTACATAATAATGACTTACAGCAATACATCTTTCTTCTGTCAGCTCGTCTACATGAACACCTAGTATCTGCTCTTTTGCTGGGTGCTGCTCCAGCACATTGTCCGTTTTATCATCATTTCCACTCTGCAAGACCTAGAGGTTTTTAATAAAGTTAAATTACATACTGATTGATACATAAAGCCACCTATTACATAGTTTTAAGATATGTAAGAGCATACAGTGTACATGATATGTACATGTAGATTTACTCACTTCATATAAATTATACAGGCCCCATCAAACATTTTTCAACCGAAAAATCTGACTTTAGTGATTAAATGAGTGTTCTTTTCCAATGTCTAGATTCTATATATTGAACAACTGCATCCAGATAATAGAAAGGGATAAACTGTGGATGTGCAACAATATTTAATGCAATACCAACGTTTCGGCTGCTGCCTTCCTCGGGGTTTGCTGCATTGGTTAATTAACAATCTTTATAGGTACGTAGACAATTCAATTAGCATAATTAATACCACAAGTGTTAAGAAAATTAATTCGCGGAGGGGCAAGGAAATTGAAACAGAAATAGTAGAAAACTACTATATATATATATATATATACAAGAAACCCATCTATATCTATATACAGGGCTTCTGATACATTGTAGGATGCAAAAAAAGGGAAATTGTGCAGCATTTTCAGGGCAAATTATGCAGCATAAATACCGAAATGTGGGGGTATAATTATGTGATTTTCCTGAGTTAACTTAACATAGTTTACCATTTGTCAGTTCATGCACTTACATGCATACACATATAAATACAGTTATAAACTATAGTTTGCAATACTTGCCAGTTGTTCTGGCGTGAAGTAAAATCAGTGAGACCCCTCTCCATTTTTTGCATGATGACACCATCATGCAAATTATCTTTATGTTTCTTTATTATTTCCATATTAAACATTGACCATTATGTACATGTAATGTATGTCTCATTTTATATTAAATTAGTCACCCTGTTTAAAACTTATGATGGCCAATAAACTGTCAAGAGACAGAGTCAGTTCATTGTGGTTCTGGCTCACAAACAGTTCAGTGTTTAATTTTATGACAATTTACTATATAAATAACTAGGCAAGTCCAGTTATATATTCAAGTGTATTATTCATCCCGGATGTATTTCACATCAGTTATATATATGTTGTGGTTAAAAAATATTTTCGTTCAATTTTTTAAAAACCAGTTCAAACTTTTTTTTACACCAGTTCATTTTTGTAAATCTAAGATTCTAAAAGGGAAGTTATGTTAACTGATGTTAGGGTTATTTAAACTGTTGGATTTGGGTTTAGAATAGTTCACATTATTATTAAAGGAGGATTATAGTGTGTGTTAGTGGCCAACAAAAAACATAGAGCCCCAGTATTATAGGTCAGTTGAAAATTCCAAGGTAACAGTGAGTACAGTTTTCTTAAATTCGGTATTCCCCAAACAAACTTCCCTCAAGCTCCGAAGATGTCTGACGTCAACATATCCAAAATGGTGACAAGAAACTTTGAGCCCCCAGTATTATAGGTTAGTTGAAAATTCCATGGTAACAGTGACTACAGTTTTCTTAGGGGGGAGGGTTTGTTACAGTCTAGAAAGAGCCAAAAATCAGTTAAAACCCCTTGGGGCTCAAAGGGGTAAGGGCATTCACTGACTCAGTCTGGTCATGTTACTCTACACACTATGTTTATTAATTTTATAGATTAGTTTATAACTGACAAGATACTTACCTCCTGATTTTAAATTCATCAACACCTTTATCATGCTCCCAACTTTAGTCAGGAGCAAAGCTGAAGAGGACTGTATACATGTATTTGTACTCCCTAGCAATCTTTTCACTGAAAAATAAGGAGTTATCAAGCCTCATTATACCTGTTTTGGATAATAATTAGAGTTAATTAAAAATGATTATGATATTTTATTACTTTTAGTGACTGTCATTAGTTATGACAGACCTTGATATAGGTGTCATGTCTATCTAATAAAGGTATCTACTGACAAAAATGCAAAATTAACTGGAGACAATATGTATAGTACTTACAGATGTGATAGTCATCACTGTCCTCTCTGACAGTCCAGATATAGGTATTTCTGTTTGCCAACTGGCAGAGGTTGATGGTTTCTGAAAACACCCTAGGTAGTTTACTTACTAATAATAAGTGACCTTTGGGACAACAACAACACTGAAATTAACCTGGTATTGTCTTTTACTAACTTCTATTGCATGCATTAAAAACATCCCCACCTCCGGCCCTCAACCTTAGATTGGCTAGTCCATTAGTCAGCCAACCTTTTGAGCCAAAGGCTAAAGCTTCACCCAGAATGTCTTAATTTCCCCGGAATTCTACAAGATGGTACCGGCTTCCCCCAGCTTGGCTTGTGTAGGGGTTTGGATTGTCCTTTATCGATAGTTTTCTATAGACATAAATTAAGCTATGATCGCTGATGCTGATATGGGAAACTCCAGAGCAGACAACCTTATCCGGACAATTAGTATAAATCAAGTCAATTAAAGTAGATGAAGTTTCAGTTATTCTAGTTGGTTCGTTTATGAGCTGTTGAAGGTCATAGACGTCAGTGATGTTTGTTAGCAAGCATACATTGTTGTCATATTGAGTAGAGGTCACGTTACAATTTAAATCTCCCATTAAATAAAATTCAATGTTTTCAGAATCAAGTCTCACAATAAGAGTTTCAAAAGATGAAAAAATATCAATAGGAGAGTTCGGTGGCCTATACCAAGTGACAACAACAAATGGTTTGGATCGGGGTTTTCGAATTTCTAGGCATAAGTTTTCTAGATTATCCATTTTTAGGTCGTTGGGTATTGAAAAGTTAATAGATTTTTTTTTACAAAAAAAGCATACCCTGCCACCATTTCTATTTCTATCGCGTAAAACTATATCGATTGCACATCGCAATCTCCGATTGTATTGTCGGGTTTGGTTTCATTGCTCGAGAAGACATCTATCTTGTTATTGGCAAGGAGAACCTTAAGTTCGTCTGGATGTTTGATCAAACTCGTAATATTTAGAGAGGCTAGTTTAAAGTCGCGTTTAATTGGCAATGCTGAGGTACATTCATTGTGATTTTGGCTTGGGATGCTAAACGATTCCTCAACATTGCTTTGTTCAGAAACGGGCACTGCATTCATTTCAATGAGCTAAGCTACTCCGAAAGTTATTAAAGAAACACTTATTACCTTCCACATTAAGGTGTAGGCCTCCTCTATTCCCTTGGCGGATATATTATAGTGTTGAATCAGTTTCCACTCATTCTGCTGATAAAATCTCTGCAGACTTTTGTAAAGTTCTTTGACCGCCTCGTTATGCTCCTTTCTCGGCACAAGTTCGGATATTACTACTTAGGCTTCAGATGAGCTTTCAATCTGTCTTGCGAGGTTTACAATCCCTTCAGCAATTTGTTGCGGTTTGGTATATTTAAGGTCGTTCGTCCCTACGTGTAAAACTACTTGGTCTGGGGTTCGCTCCAGAGTGGGCTGCAGATAATCCCTCATATCTTTGACTGTAGCTCTAGAGAAGGACTTTACCACCACTCGATGATCAGCTGCCTTTCCTAACTTTGGACCTTGAATATTCATGATCATGGAATCAACGATCAATATGGTTGTAGGGCTATTGGCGCTGGGTTATGTTGTTTTTATCTTGTTTTCATTTCTGTTGTTATTCACCTGAATCTTATCATTAGATTGGTTTTCTTCCATGGATCCACGGAACATAGGCTTGGCTTTGATTTCCCTTTAGGTTTCTTGCTTTTTTTGTTACGACTACCTACTGTGGTCCATGTTGGAGTCGTCTCTTCCACAATCGTCACAACCTCTGGATGTGCATCAGTTGTTGGTTAACAACGACAACAACAACAACAACAACGACAACGACGGTCTTTATTGAGAATACTTTATACCAACGTTAAAGTTTACAAATAATATAAATAATAATACTAGTAAGATAATTTAATTATACATTATAATTATTACATAAAATAGGTAAAATTGTAATTTAATACATTCTAGATATTTACGAGTTAAAGAGACCTATTTATGAAACAATTTTTGAACCTTTCTGTTCTACAATACGTTAGCTGGAAATTATGTTGCCTTTTCCGACCCATTCGGGTTCTCAGTGGTGGAAGGAGACTGTGTAGAGGATTGTTTGGGTTATTGATAACCTTTCTCCACAGCTTTAGGCCTTTCTGATGGAGAATTTCCTTAATTAATGTATAATGTTTTATGTATGCATATCTAAGTGCTCTTCTTTGTAGTTTATCTATCTGACACAAGTATTTGGAATATGAAGTAACATCTCAGACGGTCATGCAGTATGTAAACAAGGACATAATCAAAGTATTGAATAAATATTGTAAGTCCTTGATAGGGTAGCCTCAGTGAATTTACCGTGAAATCTTTGATAGGTCGAGACTAAATGAAAATAAATTGGGACAACTGTTGAGAAAACACACCACAGGTCAAACAGGCTTGCACAATAGCCCCAAAACTACAAAATATATTCATCTAACACCTTCATTTTTATCACCCAGTAATATATTTTTCCTGCCAAAGAGCTACTGTAGGTTTTCTTCTAAATAAATACACTTCCTTGACTTCCTAGATTGTCATGTGTATATGCTACACCCCGATGTTGAATGAAAATTTTGGGTATAAAGGTGCGGCTTATCCATGGGTGTTTATGGTATATTTAGGCAAGCCTAAAAGCAGAGCTCCCATTTGTGTGAACTGAGGTGCATGTAATGAACCAAACAATTGATAAATTATATGAAGAAAACACCTCAGCACTGTTATACTCTGAAGGTTCGATGACTTCAACTTTAAACAAATCAACAAGAACCTTTTCGCTTTCTTCTGACAGTTTTGAAAGTCAATCACTAACTTTGATCAGGGTAACTTCTCCTGTAATGTTTCTAACAGGCAACCATTTTGAAATGCAAACACTATTTGCCAAACTATATCTTGTTTTCAAGCTCTATGTAGACTTGACCTCTGAAATTGTGTTTGCACCATGAACTCGTGCTCACCAATTCTTTCCCCTCTTCCGAAGAAATTGACAAGATGTGCACAATATAATAGAAGTCCTCCTTCTCACTGCAACATCTCTGAAACGAATTACGTCGTGTTTAGAACTAATGGTTACCATTGTCTCTTGTAGACTGCTTGCAACCCAATGTCGCCTGGACCTTTCTTTGGATACATACTCTCTTGGAAGCAGAAGTTTCAATGCCTTACCGATATGTATCATGGAACCATTTATGTCTATGTTCCATTTCATTTGCTGTTGGTAGTTGAAGGAATTTTAACGCCTTCATAAGCGGAAAACTCCGACAAGGCTTCTGTTATGAATGATAAGTCCTTTGACTTTCCGGCCTATAAACCCGCACAGCGTATTACCCGCACCCGTAGTACCTCTCAGTGTAAATCTAGGTAACAATACCGGTACCTCATAGTAGGTTTTAATTGTTGTGTCTTTGTAGACGTAGGAACATCAACATGTGTACGTTCTTGATAGATAGAAGTGTTAAATCCATTCGTATACAGTGCGATTTCACTCAAAGCATTTCCGGCATCAGGCGAAATTGTTCAGACACGAAACGAATATAAACATTTGATTCTGATATAAAGAAAACATTTGATTCTGAAAGTATCTCAATTTCTAAACGAAAATTTGTCTTTAGGAAATGTTTGGTGCATGTATCGCAAAGCAAAAGAAACACTGCCGACTGATTGATTATTCAAAGATTCACGCTTCTGTGTCGTGGAATTCGAGAGACTCAAACCTCCTCACCTTTCAAAATGGATTCCATATTAACAAAAAGAACTCCAGAATATTTTCTTTGGTGGACCTTTTCCATTTTCACAAAAAAGTTGAGAAGCTGTGTGGTGAATAAGCCACACTTTATACGCTACCCGCGAAGTTCACAGAGCGTGACACTCCGGTGTTGTTGTGTCGAAAACCAGACAATGTCGAGAGAATTCACTTGTGAACTCCAATAATGGGTCTTTTGTTAAGCTGGCGTCTTGAAAACATAAGCAATGATTTCAGCTCAAATCCTGAAGGATTAACGGATCAAGTGTGAAACTACATCGTACAGAAGGGTATGTAAAGTTTATCAGATGAAATAAGGCACTAAACTAGTGGGATGGTGTTTATACACATATGTACATGTAGTACCGCAATTCTTGTTTCTCGTTACGGCACTGATTTCTTCAGTGTTTGTTAGATCAGAAACGGTTTTGATTTTATACAAAGCTGAGAAGATTTGGACGAAATAAACACTGACACTAACAGCGATCATTGTTATTTTCTACGGTGAAAAAATCAGCGGCTTTTCAGTTTGGCAACAATTTTTTCAAGAGACAACAGCATTTTTTTTTCACATGTGAGGCGAAATATTAGCCATCGAAAGGCGACCGCTTTTCGTTGTTTTCGACAAAGGCGATCGCTGTGTGCCGCCGGCGAATAAGGGGTGAAAGGCCATCGCTGTAACCTTGTGTGACAAAGTTTTAGTCTTTAGAATTTAACACATTACCCGCAGTAGCAGCGGTTAGGTGAAAAATTAACAGATAACCCGTGGGTAATAGGGCGGAAATTACGGTAACATCGCCAAAAGTTGGGATGTGTGAAGTGACTGCAATTGGTTGGTTTTACATTGCAACTGCCCAATAATTTTCTCTGTAGAAATTGTTCCACTTCTGTGAGGAGAACAAATTCCTGGGCCATATTCCAGCGAGGCAGCTGAGAAGATTACTTTGGAAGTTGTATGTGGCCCCCTCTCTTCTTTAACTGTTGCAGTATTTGCCTGGGAATGAAGTCTTAGTTTCCTGAGTTCCAGATATCTCATTCAAAGTCTAATTATAGTAATTCCAGTGGATATAGACTTTTGTATATCAAATCCAACGTGACTGTCAAGTGATATACTGCATATATATATAGGCAAGTCCCTTCAGAACATTGAACGTTTTCATGAAGCATTTCAATAACATTCAGATTAAACATTCGGTTTGCAGTGTCAGATCTTTGATCATAGAAACTTATTGGGAGTAGGTCATTGGCTGTAAAACGAAGGCTTTGTCCTTTTTTGTTGCATATGTCCATAAGTTCATTCAGATGATTGATTGTCACAATAACACTTCCACCCGCATCAAGCCTATAACACTTTCTATATGAGGTTTATCGAAACTGACACTAAACTGATTTTGGACTCTCAAAGCATTAGCAAGTATTAGAGGGAAGTACAGAACTCGGAACATGAGATTTAAAACAAATATTTGTTTTTTATATATTTGAGCTCTACGGCATAAAATATGGTTGTGGTGTGTTCTTGGGTGAGCTAGCCTTTGTGCTTGTATCTGTTCCCAATCTCTTCTGTCCATCCTTCTTGTAGGTCATAGTCCCGCCGGTATATGTATGTGTGTGTAGTGAAGCCTCCTGTATGTATACCCTTCGTGGGTACAAAGCCCTTCTTTTACTCTTAGGCCTGTCATTAACTCATTTTTTTTAATCGGTAACCACCTTAAAAGGTATGTGTACATTTATCAGGATTTATTTAGAACAAATAGTTCTGTAGTTACATTTTTTTGTACCCGGTATATAAATTCTCATTTCAGTGATAACTGTTCTTTCAGGATCTTGCTGATCACAAACTTGAATGTTGTTGAAGTAAAACAAATATTTGTTTTTTATATATTTGAGCTCTACGGCATAAAGTAAACGCTTGTGGTGAAGGAGAATAAATATAGCCATCATCATTATTTTATCATTACAACTGCTTTTCCTCTTTCTTTCCTTTGCAGTAGAGCTGTCAATCTCTTAACCTCCGCCTTTGGTAAAGATCTATTAAAATAATATAGACGCAATATTTTCTGCATTTCGCTCCTTGAACTCGACCATTTTTGTTTTACAAGTAAAGAACTGCTTCTTGCTGAATAACAAAGGACACAAACAAACAAAGCAAAACTTGTCAACTATTTCCGTCTCTTCCATACCTAATATTATTGCCATTCACGTGACTTAGGGCCTGATTATATAAGGCGGGCTGGTTTGGTTTACGAACGAAGGCTATACAATAAAATCGCTTTGTATACACTACTAATTTTATCCTAGCCAAACCAATATTTTTCGTACCTGTGCCAATTTTACCCATGCTCGGACTACCTATTTAGAAGGTCTGGCACGGGTACCGCTAGATTTCTCCACAGACTGCACGCTGCACGCTGTTAATTCCCGGCCAATCCAAAGAAAGCTTGGTGGTTGCTGTTAGAAAAGGAGTTTGCCACGGCCTGGGCTGGGGCGGATTGAAGGGGCGTTCGATCAAACCCCCTTCATCTCCATGGCTTACAAAACACAACAAAGAAATTAGCAAATATTTTGGTGCTCAAAAAACCCCTTTTCTCTCTATCGAATCCCCCTTCCAAACCCCTTTCCCGTTGAGTCGGGGTTTCAATTGACTAGTGCATTAAGGTGCTTCTTGTAAGTAGGCATCTGATATACACCATAAAAACTAAGAAGCATTGAAATGCTTTTTGAAGTAAATGAGTTGCACAGTGACAAGTAGAAAATATGAAGAAAAAACAAAATACAAAAATAATGTGTCCGCAGATATGCATCTTGGAATTGGGCTATTTTCTCTTCCCCTGTGTGTAACGGAAACCAGGCTTTTAGGCCCTCCCAGGACTCCTCGCCGGTGTGGTTAAGAAATGCTGCAATAACCAGCTGCTGCTTCTTGATGTGACTTGATTTGGTTCTCAACTCTTTTAGAAAAATCTGCATAAACTTTCTGCAAAGAACGCAACACAATATACACCGAGATTGAGCAGCTGATAGTTACAATCAAATGGCTTCCCAAAATCAAATCTGCTACAAACATGCGAGGCAGCCTTACTCTGAATATTTATTTTTCTACACAACACCCTTACCTTATCACCAGTAACTTTTGGCAGGTTTTTTCCCCACTCAGAACTATATGGAGTTTCATCCAGATCAATATGCTTCCCTGCCATCGTGTACAACCATCGTCTACATGAGTGTACCCTTGTCACCCAGTTGGTTGACATGCTCGCATTGTGCATGGCAGCAAGATGTATCCAAACTTTCTCAAGCTCTCGCTTGTGTACACTGCTAACCTGAGATACCTAGTAAACGATACAGATAATTAACATTACAAAGTATTAATTATGAGAACATCAGCTCTCGATTCCTTTCAACTCCATGTCACATGAAAGTGTAGGATAGTATACCCTGTCCACATGCATGCGTTATTGTCACTTATTTTCGCGAGTACTAAATTTCGCGATTTTCGCGATGTGCAGAAAAACGCGAAAATTACAAAAAACGAAAATAGCAAAAAATTTCATTGCGACTCGATTCAACAATTTAACCAAAATCGCGAAAATAAAGTATAACGAAATACAATTTCATGAATTTTGTGAAATTTAGTACTCGCGAAAATAAGTGATGATATGGTATATATTTTTCTACCTCTAATTTTCACCTTCTTATATGCTGTTAGCCGGTGCCTGCCCCCGATAACCGTTATTCGGCAGACCTTCGAAGAGTTTTTCATCGTTTCAAGATCACCCCTCTCGATGTCTGCAATACCCAGCAAGGGCTGTTGACTTTTAAATGACGTCGGCGCTAGTCCGAATGTTATGTTAAAATCTTATGATTCATTTTTTTTTTGTAATTTGAACCGTGATCACTTTCGCGGCCATAATTTTCGATCTTGATTTAAAAAAATATATGGATCGATGCATTTAGTTGGGAACTTTCATTATCTGAAATCAAAATTCTATAAAAAATTGTTTGCTGAATTATTCAGCAAAGACACGTGGCCAAATTTCGCGTTTTTCGCTGCCCTACGTTCTTCAGTATATATGCTTTAAATTGATACCGGTTTTTATGGAGTTTAAATTTAAAGCGGGCGATTATTTTTCTTCTGAATGGCACCCGCCAAAGTGATCATTAACCTTAAATATAGTACAGTTGTGTGATCATTCACTCTGGAACTCACGTAAGTAGTGGGCATCGATTTCCTGGTCAAAACTGTTTGGTTTAAATTTCTTTGACGGTGATAATAAATCGATCGTTTCCTCCGCTACAGATCTCTTCTTGGCAGCAGCATCTTTCCTTTTCTTCTTTTTACTCACTTGATTCCCCGCCTTCACCTTGCCGGGAGCCTTCTCTTCCACCACAACCAATGTCGGCTTTACCAACTTACATTCTTCTAACAAAGAAAAGGCATTGGACAAGATGCGTTTATTGAATGTCTTAGAGAATTCCTTCGTTGATAACGTCTTACTCAGTTCGGTATCATATGCAAACCGAGTATTATCCTCGGCGTCATCCAGACTAAAGCTTATCCTGCTTATACCGTTAGAGGAAGATCTATCTTCAAATGAAATCTGGATTGGAGATAAAATATGCGACTCCAAATTGTCTGTTCTAAATAAATCTCGGCTCACGAGATAAAAGTAATGATAAACAAAGACAAAGAAATAGCTTAGGGAAATAATTTTATGATTTCTAACTCGAAAATGTATGTCTTGTCGGTGGTAACATGAAGCCACCCCAAAAAGGTTTTTTGCCACAACTGCTATCGCTAGTAAAAATGTTGTACTGACCACTAGATGCCTATCTTGTCCTCGCCCTGGATGGGCTGTCATTTCAACAACCTTTTCTGTAAGGTTGCCGTTTTTAGTCTTCACGCGACTGTCATTTATTTTAATGACAATTCCGTCATCGGTTTTCATAAACCACCAAAGTCCTTCTGAAGCTTCCTCATATATCGACATACTAACATTAAGCGATCAAACAAGTCAATACTTGGGTCATAAAAAATCAAAGATAGCGGAACTGTTGGTGAAGTAACCTACACGTGGTTCGATGATCAAGATTGAGTCACATACAAAGCAGTCCAGGGCAGTCGCTTGTGTTTAACTCAAAATTACCATAATTTTCACATGTTATTTCTGCTCTGCTCATCCAACATGACAGTTACAACTTTAGATATGGTTTTTATCTTCCAGTGTACACAAGTGAATTGCCCCGCCTCCCCTCTCCTCGCCCCTCTTTAGCGATTTTGCCCCCAACCAAATTAAAGTGTAATCAAATCTACTCACTTTATCTTGTTTCTGCTTTTATTTCATTACAAAATATAGGTTGTTGAACGGAAAAAGGTGTGTCAACACTTCCGTTTTTTGTATTATTATAGAGATTGTGATTGTCTTATTTTCCTATTTTTCTCCACCATTGCTTCACAGACAGACTTCAGGAAGGACTCGAGTTGAGAAAACTCTGCAATGTAGCACCCAATGTCGCACTTGTACAACCTTATACTTTTTCCACGACTTGAAGAATTGCTGTAATCCTGTCTTTCTCAATTTTCATCTTTTCCTCGGCTGTGAGCTCAAATATCAAATATTTTGGTTGTTTTGTTATCGGGTGCCAAAATGGAGCAGTGTCGGTTAAATAAAACTTTCCACAAGATGAAACTGAACTGAGTTGTTTACTCCCAAAAATCCAACTGACTAAAATACATCAAAAATTCAACGGTCTAACAACGATCACGAAATTAATACAACAGACAGCTCATGCAGCCACTCGTACAGCAACAGTTCTTTTCGTATTCTTCTTGTCTCTGTTACGAAGAGCAGACGAAGAAGGCGACTTGGGGATGGCATTGAGAATAGAGTGAGTTGGCTTGAAATTATGGATAAATGTGGGTGCGAATGTAGAAGTGTCATTATATGGTAGGTGGTAGGAACAGATTGACATAGTGTTAATGCATTTCGCCATATCACCATTGGCATTCAGGCTTAAAGCTAGCAGCCTAGGCTCGCAATAGATTACCTATAAATCCCCCCCCAAAAAAATTGATCGGTACATTAGCTTCTCTTATCATTTCCACCAACATTCCACCAAGATATTTGGAGAGTACGGAACCCGTCAAAAAAAATGTTTACTTGGAGACAAAAAAAGCCGATTATACAACGACGTTTAGATTACTGGCTTATTAGCGATGTTTTGCAGGAGGATGTAGAATCAGTGGATAATATTACTGCAATTAAGTCGGATCATTCGGCTATCCAATTAAATATTAATTATTTAAAAAATCAAGAACGCAGCCCCTCTTTCTGGAAATTTAATTGTAGTTTATTAGAAAATTCAGATTATATTAAATTAATCTCTAATTATTATCCAGAATGGCTTGAGGAATTTAAGGAGATTCAAGATAAAAGAGTATTATGGGATATCTTAAAATATAAGATAAGAAAAGAAACGATAAGCTTTTCAAAAGAAGTAGCATGGAAAAGAAGAAATCGATTATCAGAGATAGAAGAGAAATTGAAATATCATCAAGAACAATTATCCCTTTATCCTAGTTCTAAAAATATGGAAGATCTTGAGAGATTCCAAAGTGAATATAATAAGGAGATTGAGTATGTAACTAGGGGGTCGATTAGGGTCGAGCGGATTGTGCTCCTAAAAGTGGCATATTATGCCGCTAGCACTGCTCCAAATTTTGTCGAATTATGCCCAAATTATGCCAAAGTTCAAAAATTATGCTCGAAGATTGCACAATTATGCTCACAAAAAACGTTTTTCGAAGACGGCCGGCATTGTTGACGCCCCAGACATGTCCTAGACTTTTTAGTAGCAACGGACACAGAAACCAATCAGGCGTGACTGTTCCCACGTTCTGAACAAAAGACGGCTTTTTGGCTTTTTTCACGTTTAACGCACACTCGTTAAGTGAAATTCAGGTATTTGCTTTGGAAAAATGTAGAATCTAAGCAAAATATACCAGCTAATAATTAGGAAAGGCACTATAAAAGCAGTAATAGCATTGCTTTTGGCTTTTAATGCTTCAAATTATGCTACAATCTGGTAATTATGCTCGAGCAGTGCTTCTTTGAAAACTTATGCTCGTTTGCTCCAATTATGCCAAAAATTATGCTAGCACAATCCGCTCAGGCCTAGGGTCGATCATTCGCTCAAGAGTTCAATGGTTCGAGCAAGGTGAGAAAAATAATCTTTTCTTCTTAAATTTAGAAAATACAAAGCGGAGAAAAAGCTGCGTCCGTCAGCTGTTAGATGGAGATAAGAAAAAGATTACAGACATTAAGAAAATTATGAATGAAATTCAAAAATATTATTCTAATTTGTACTCGGCGAAAAACGTAAATGATGACTCTGATTTTTAAAATAATTTAACAACGTTAACTGAAACGAAGAGGCTCCCTGGAGAAGGGAAGATTACAAAAAGGGAATGTTATAATGCTCTAAATTGTTTTCAAAACAATAAATCACCAGGAAATGATGGACTAACGGCGGAGTTCTATAAAACTTTTTGGAACTTGGTAAGCGACCAATTAGTTGATTGCTTTAATTACTCCTTTTTGTACGGCGAACTTTCAGTCACACAAAGGCAGGCTATAATTAAACTGATTGAAAAGAAAGACAAAGATAGAAGATTTATTACAAATTGGCGACCAATATCTCTCATAAATGTAGATTCTAAAATTGCATCAAAGGTGATTGCAAAGCGCCTAGATAATATTCTACCGATAATAATTGGTTCAGATCAATTGGCTTTTGTTAAAGGTAGATCAATTTTTGATGCTGTCCGTTCTATTGATGATATTGTTAATTTTACTAAGAAAAATAATGTTAATGGTCTTTTAGTTGCAATTGACTTTGAAAAAGCATTTGACAGTATAAATAGAAAATATTTGCTTAGAACTTTGAAAAGCTTTAATTTTGGTCCAGAATTTATTCGATGGGTAGAAGTCTTTTATACAAATATAACAAGCTGTGTTCTAAACAATGGTTTCGCAACTAACCATTTTCATGTTAGCTCGGGTGTACGCCAGGGTGATCCTTTGGCTCCCTTATTGTTTATTTTAGTTATGGAAACCCTACTTACACGTATTCGATCGAGTACAGATTTTAAAGGTATTCCAGTTATGAAGCATGAATTCCGTTGCACCGCTTTTGCGGATGACTTAACAATTTTTTTAAACGATAAGGATTCTTACTTTTCAATATTGGAAATAATAAAAGCCTTCAAAAGATGCTCTGGTCTCAATTTAAACGACTCTAAAACGGAAGTACTGTGTCTTGGAGAAATACATGTAGGAATAATAGCAAAAGATTTGAAAGTCAAGGAATTACGTAAGTCAGTTAAAATTCTTGGTATTCACTTTACAAATGATCGTAATTTACAAAAAAAAAACCATGACAATGTTTTACACGCTATTAAATCTCTTCTTGCGTCATGGAAATGGCGTGGTTTAACTTTGCTGGGGAGGAATCAGATTTTTAAGTCTTTTGTATTACCGAAGATCCTTTTTCGAGCTGGAATTATGGAATATAACAAGGAATTGATCAACGATATTAATAAAGTATTGTTTGATTTTTTATGGAAAGGAAAGAAGGATAAGATTAAACGGCAGGTAATGTTTAATGATATTGAACGAGGGGTTTAAAAGTTCCCGATATTTTTACAATGATTGCAGTACATGGAAACTTATTGCCAACTTATATCTAAATAGTGTAGGGGGGATATTTTTGTTTTATTGTAACTTCGAAGTAAGTCTACTCTCACTCACTTTTCCCTTTTTCTATCATGAATGTTTAGAAGCGTGGGCTGATCTTACCAATTCTACTCCTGTTTTTGGGGAAGATATTTTAAACGAGATTATCTGGAATAATAGATATATTCAAATAAATGGTAAATCTGTTTACAATCGCAATCTTATGTCTAAACATATATTACGAGTTCGGGATCTTCTTAGGAATGGATATTTTCTAACCTGGGATCAATTATCTTCCCTTGGTTTTTCCTCTAAGGAAATGTGGTTGATTATGGGAATTGTTGATGCTTTACCTGTAAATTGGCGAAAGATTATTAAAGGATTGATTCCTGTAACAATTTCAGAGAGTACTGATGAAATATTAATATTCTATAATGATAATTCCTATACTCTTCAATCGATTACTTCTAAGAAATTGTACTGGATTTTATTAGAATCAAAATTAGAAAATCATAGTGTTCCAACAGCTCAAAAGAAATATCTTGAGATTTTTCCCAATTATAGTTTTAATTGGAAAGACATTTACACTTGCCCCTTTAAAGTTGCAATTGATACTAAAACTAGAGAATTTCAATTTAAATTATTGCATCGTGTCATTTATTCTAACTCTAGATTATTTAAAATGAAAATGGTTGATTCTCCAATGTGTACTTTTTGTAGTGATATAGAAGAAACCTTGTGTCATCTTTTTTACGAGTGTAACACATCTCGGGGTTATTGGAAAGAAATAGTTACATGGATGCGTACACTTGGTTTTAATGTTCTTGTCTTCTCCAAATTCGATATTATGTTTGGAATTTATGATAAAGAATATTTTAATATTATTAATCACCTAATTTTGTTAGGGAAGCGACAGATTTATTATTGCAGATACCATAAGATAAAACCAACTTTACAGCTCTTCCTAAATAATGTAAAATCAATTAGAGACTTAGAGTTTCACATTGCAAGAGAGAAGTCCAAGTTATCTTTTCATTATTTTAAGTGGGGAAAATTACTGTGTATTTAAAGTAATTTGTTCTCAATTATTTTGAGCCTCCGGTTACTAGGAATTAATGGAACTTAATATATATATTTTTTAAGACATAAGTCATGTAATATAACTAGTTTTGTTTTGTTTTTGTTTTTGTTTTCTTTTGTATTTTTATGTAGTATTTGTGATTGTTGCATCCGCCACGGCTTTGTCATTCAGCGAACATCGGGCCACAGATGTGAGCCACCCTTGCTTCTTAGTTCTCATTTGGCAAGGTTTAATTCACAAAAGGATTATAAATGTACGGCCCGCGCAGTTTATATGTGTCGGTTTAATTATATTCTATTTTTCAACCGGTCTATATCGGAGATAAAATCCCAATGAATAACAAAGAAAGGAAACCGTGTCAAATGAGAACTAAGAGGAGATAATACTTGCCCCTAATATGTGATCTATATACATTTTAAATAAATAGCCAAATAGACCAATTCGAAAAAAGGCCAATTTAAATTGGTGATTGATTGTAATTACAAAAATAAATAAATTTGAAATACGATTTAAAAGTATGAAAAACTTAGCACCTACGTTGTCAGTTTTTTTGGATACACGCCGTCTTCTCTTATCGATTGGTCTGGACCTCTTTATCGGCGGTTCTTCGTGTTCTGAGTGACGGTCACACGGCTCTGTTTGCTGCAGTGCGGGCTGGGCCTCTGCAATCACTTCAGGTTCCTCTTGAACACAGCTTCTGGATGACTGCCCTATCTCTATTCCAACTAACTCCGCAACCTCTCGTATCTTATCAGTTACTTCAATAACTGCCCTGCGAGCATTGGCGGGGAGATCCATACGCGTTCCCAGTTATCAATCAGCGAAAAAAGATCTTTCAAGACTCTTACTTGAACTGTAACGGACATTTTGTTTCCAACAGTCGAGTGAACCGTGTCCAGTAAAACCGTATGCCAATCAAATCTATCAATATGTACATTTAAAAGGATTCAGACAATACATTTGCCACTGACCAAGGGACCACTGACAGGAGACGGTTCCCACGCTTGAGATGATACTCATTTGTACATGTCATGTTCCCACGCTTGAGAAGATACTCCTTTGTACATGTCATGTTCCCACGTTTGAGAAGATACTCCTTTGTACATGTCATGTTCTCTCTTATGTTTATCCTCCGAAAGCTCAATGAATCTAAATCGAAAGCTATATAAGACAAACAGCATAAACAGGGACCGCGGAGTGCCGTTAAAAGTGGTAGGGCTAAAGCAATTATACAATGCAACGAGCACCGAAGGCACGAGCTGCTAGGGGGGTATGGGGGCATGCTCTGCAGGAAATTTTGAAATCTAGAGCCTCGGAAATGCCATTTTCTTCGTTTTCCATGGGACTTTCTTGCTAAATCTTGGTTTTTGTCACATTTCCCTAAAAAAGTGGTAGGGGTTATATAGCCCGACTTGCCCCACCCCCTCCGCGGTCCCTGATAAACGGATTGATTCAAATTTTGACTATCAGATCTCATGAGATTCTTAAATCTTCCCGCCAACCAGATAAGTTTGCAATGGTTGGCGCGCCAATTCAAAATAAATTCTAACAATTGCTCTGATTGAACAGAGAAAAGACAAATATTCTGGCGTCACTGCTTGCATCATTAAGGTTCTGAAGTTAAGGGATCGTGAAAAAAATACGTCTGGTGAAAGCAGGCTAAGTAAAACCAGAATACTACGCAAACAAAACATTTATCTCTTCTGTATTTGAGGTGGAATATTAAAATTAGGTGATCCCAACCCTGTTAGCCTGCGTCGCATCCGAACTAAATCCCGGACCTAACCAGGGTTTAGGTCGGATGCGACGCAGTCTAAACCTCGCGTCTATATGGGCCACATTTAAGCGAGAAAACTCACACGATTTCTTAGCTTTATATAAATAACCTGAGTGAGCGTTGTCGTTTGAAACCATTGCTTTCTCTCGGTGAAAAGAGTGACCGCTGATTGTGCTCGTAGCAGTAACAGTGCTCTCAATTTTACGAAATTTATATGACAATTAATGCCAAGATCTTGAACATTATGCAACGATAGTAATTGCCCAAAACAGTAGGTGTGTGGTACTCTCTACTGTCCGTGCGAAAACCATATATGTAGGTAGACTGTGTTTCAGAAAGAATTATAAAGAATGTCTTTTGCAGTCTTTAGCTTTTGCAGTTTTGCAGTGTATTCACTAACTTTTTTATGGAATCACCTAATTTCGATCACTACTTAACTCCAAGTAGTCAGTCTTACCAAACCGCAAAATTTAGATCCCGCAAAACACGAAAAAGGCTAATACGCAAAATAAAACTCCCGCAAAATTTTCATGTCCTACGGTATGCTAGCAGTGCTACTTTGAGAGAAATTATGCCCCAATTGTTTTTTCAGCACAATCGACAAAGGCCTTAACCCTGGGCGTCTCCCTGGGCGTCTCCCTCTCTCTCTTTAAATAATAATAATAAAATTAATTAATAATTTTCACAAATAGAATCCTTTATTGATGACTATTTCCTATCATGTACATTGCAGGTTAATTTCTAATTTGGCATTTCAAACGTTTGCCTTTAGTTCTGCATTTGTTACAACCCCTTAAGTGTATACCTTAAGAGTAAAATGTTGGGGGGGAAATAGTATGACAAAGTCATATCCATGCTGGTGGAATCAACCACGCCACACTATTTTCAGCGTTTTTGGTTTTGTAAAGAGTTTTAATATCAAAATGAAAAGCATCGTAATGTTTCTCTGCTTTTTCGAGGTGCTGATCTTTCAGCCTTTTTGCGCTATCGACTTCATTTTCGTCTTTAGAATATTTGATGATCACCGATAAACTGTCGCACTTACTACATGTGTCAACATTGGGTCTTCTGAAAGAAAGTTTGAATGTTCGAAATATTTTGCGAAAACTACTAAATGAAAGAGGCAGCTTAGATCCTGGCGGTAAATCCTTCTTTGTTAGAAAATCCCTCCACAATCTGCTAATGCTTAAGTTGGAAGATACTGTCGCTCTTTAGTGAAATCCCTTGCGTAATGCGATGTTTGCCGGTCATAGCTTGTTATGTGTGCCACTACCTAAGCGAAAGAGGCATAAACAAAGTCAAGAGTTTTTCAGTTGGCAACGGCAAAAACAAGCTTGGTACTGTATGATTATGAAATAAAATAAGTACTAGTAAAAGTCACACCTCAGCTTTCAGGTTGATGGGGAGTCTTTTCTCATTCCTCCTCAAATGTCTCTGATCGCCTTCTACGCTTCCAGTGTAAGGTTGGATTTTTCTCAACAATACAGCTATTCGTTTCTTTCCGATACCGAAGATCTTCGGAAATGCTCTCTTTCAAACAGCCACTCTTTTCAGTCCTGATATGTCTCTTATGTGGTACGATATGGTGTTTCTTTGAATTTTGAAGTTGATCTCAATAAGGGAGTTCAGGTAGTTTTTTTGATCCTCGTAAAGCATTTCGTCGAATTGTTTACGAATCACTCCTATCAAGCCATGTGTAAGGTTTATGAGGCAGGTCCTTGCAGTGCAGCACTGGAGTGTCATATCCAGAAAATTAGAATGGGGTCTGTTTTTTTCTTGGTTTTGCAGTGATCCTTCGCCGACTGGCAACATTTCTTGTCCTCGTTCGCCTTGGCAATCCTTTGTCTCTCTCAGAACTCGTAACTCTACTTCGTCTCCTCAGACTCCTTCCATCCACTTCTTCGTCAAAATAATAACCAAAGCCAGTACTATCTTTGTCCATAATCAGAATCACCATGTATCCCTCGTTGACGAGTTTCAGTTAAGATCAGGCTCTTCACACTTAAGGGGTTGTAACATATGCACTGATACGGGCAAGGGTAAACCGGTTTGAGATGCCGAAACTGAGGAGCTAGCTAGCCGATTGCTTGATTTCTGGTCGTTATGCCGATAAAGACAAAACAAACAAAACAAATTTCCCGCGCCGGAAATAGGATTACGTCAATTTCGAGTTGTCAATGCTATATGAGTTGGGTGAATTTGGCGGGCTTTTTTCGGTGCCAAGAATTACATCACGATTCACTAGTTCTCTAAAGTGAAATAAAAACCTCAGATTTTTTTTAGGCGAAAGAGAGAATGTTGACATCGCTTTGTCTGTACTTTTTCAGGCCAAGTACATGTTGAGTAAGTTCCGCGCCAATTTCGTCTTTGGCATCTGAGAACTTCACTTTCGCAATTCGCTTTTGAATTTCTAAGGTAAAGAACCAGCTTCTGAGAAATACTTGCGTGGCTCTCTGCCACACAACTCGTTAGTTAGAAGAAACCAGCGCTTCGAAGGGGGCACACTAATAAAACGGATATTCAGATACTGTGTTGATAATCCACAAAAACAACTGTATGTTTGCGTGTGGATATGTACAGAAGTACCGTGTACACTGATGACAGCCGCCAGCTCGATCGCTGATAGATTTGTACTTTTCAAAAACCACTACTTGGATTCATATTTCGCTCCTGACGTCACTGGCATAGCAACCCCAACCCCCAGCAAAGAAATTTCTAAAGTGCGTCTGGCTCGTTATGTTAACAGTCTCCTTTTGCAAATATCTCAACATTTCAGTTGGATTCTTGATGCTTTCAGGGAACTCCTTGATTATTTTGCTAAAGAAATCAACACTCTAATTTTTGTTGTTCAGCGATTACTGGAGGGGAAATCGAAGGTAACTGTCCAAAACCAGATGGCTCTGAGTAGGTGAAGGCCGCCCCCCAAAAAGGGAAACTAATGCACAAAAAAACATACATGATTGTATTTGCCACCTTGAACAAATTTAAATTTTAAATTTCTTTGAAAAAGTTCCCAGTAAAACCATTTTTTTTTTATAATTACTGTACAGTCTATTAGCAAAGGCCTTAATTTTGCATGCTAATGTTAGACACTTTGCCCAAAGGAGGGGTATTTTTGTTTTGCAGTGAGAAAAAAATAATTCCCTCATAATGATTGTTATCTGTGCAAATCATACCTTTAGACATACATTCCTAGGCTTTCACAAACTGGTATCTGATACACAGTAACTTCTCAGCATACCAGTGGGTTAGGATCTGGCTTACTAAACAAGAAAGCAAATCTGAATCAATAACACTGCATGTATACATGTATGAACATAATTATACACTCAGATTTTCATTGTGTTGTCTTTTACAAGTGTTACTTAGCTCCCCAACTCAAAGATGCCCCTTGTTTCAAAGTGCATCATGGAATATGCCTCTTGGTGCTGGAACATTTACAAAAATACATGGCCAGAATTGCCTGGGCTTACTTGATTGGGCTTCAGCAGCTGAATCGTGACTTGTGGCTCTGGAATACAGCATTCTCTGCTGTTTGTGGGATGCTTCAAAACCTTGGTTTGAGTACTGGCAAAATGAACGATGCAATCGGAAGAGCATTGCACTGTGATCAATTGTTAAATGGCCATAGTCACCAGTTCCAAGGGTTACACCAAAGAGATGCCTCAGTAAGTGACCCCATACAATGCACTGGAAGAACAATAAAGAAACGAGTTGCTAATTTATGTTTCAACTGTCAAAAACACCTGGTTTACATGTAAGTTTCCCATTTCAGAGTTCGAAATTCACTTTTGAACAACTAACCATACAGGTTTAAGTGCACTCAAATTTTACAAACCAAGAATGATTTCAAGAGAAATGTCAATTTTATTACATTTTCTAACTCAATAAATTAGAAACAAACATGGCAGAACGCGACTGTCAGTGTTCCTCCCAGACCCTTCTGGAAAATACTTTGGCACAGGCCAAAGTATTTTACCAAAACAGTAGAATAACTTACTGATTGTAAACAGAAACATTGCTAAATATTATTTAGCCTGGTATCAGGTAAACCTACATGTAACTAGTAAAGAGCACCAAAAGTGTAACTGCAGTTAATGATTATTGAAGGGTACTTGAATGTGTGAAACAAGGGCATAAGTGACTCCTGATCACATTCTAAATTCTCCTTCAAATGTTTTTGTATTCTGAGGGAGAATTTAGAATGACTGTGATCAGAGGTCACTTATGCCCTTATTGTACACTGAGGCCTTCAATTATGTTTATGAACAGGTGGATATATAACAGTCAGGTACTTGCCACTATTTGTTTGTTTCTTAGTGCGATGGTGAAACATTCCCACACAATAAACATGTGCATGCTGGTTAAAATTTAGCATTTCCAGAGATAATTATCAAGACCTACCCGAATCTCATGTACATCAATTTGCTCCTCCTCATCCTCTTCAATCACCTTGTGACGTATGGTATCACAGATTTTTCTCCAATCTAGGAAAACCTAGTGGAACAAACAATAATTTATTTAAATGTAGGTCACCAACTCTCCAGAATGGCATTTCTCTGGGTTTACAGTATGGTTGGGGGACTTTGATGGACTTCTTCATAGCCAGACAGTTTACATGCATGAGATTTAATCATGTGCTATAACCATGAAATGCCCCCATAACGCATCCTCAGCACAGGCACTGGAGATGATGGTTACTACATCGTACTCAGTCTTTAATATTTACCTTATAAGGCTCCATATGCCTTCACTTCTACCCTATACAGCTTGACCTCCGAGTGGGAACAGGAGAAAGAACTTCAACTCACATGTGACAACAAGCTAGTCGACCTGAGTTTGGACTTGAACCTGGGTCACAGTGGTGAGAGCTGAGTGTACTAGGCACTATACCAAGATAAGATACCTTTATGATAGTAAAAAATTCTAACTGAAAACAAAGGTTTTCGCAAAGAAAAGGTTGAGGGGGGATGTAGTATATTGTGCAAGATTAGCTTTAAAAAATGAAAAGACAAACATGCTTTAACACTAACCTGAAGAGATTTAACCCATGGTATTAACAAAGGTACATTGTATGCTACTACATTTGTACAATGCTGAGATTCCTGGGTGTTGATCGCAACAACCAATCGGATGAACCAAAATATGTGGGAATTGTAGGCCATCCAGCTCAGAATCACCAGAATAAAAAACTAACCTTCTTGAAATGCTTGATCTGCAGCTTTGCTGCAAGAACTGCCACAGGATGCATCACTGTCTCCTTTGCTTTTGCTGTTTTCCTTCTCTTTGCTGGTTTAGCACAAAGTTGTGTGTCTACATCATCATCGATGCTGCTGAACGTCTCCTATGTATTTTTGAACTTCAACTGATTCAGAGTGACTATCCGTGATGAACTTGCAGAGATCTGTTTCAATAAAACATATGTGCTGGAACAATAAATTTAGCATTTGACAAAATGTACCACAATCATATGATAACTGTTACTCTGCTCACTGCAGTTTGAGCCGTGTGTTGAGGAACAACTAACCACAGACAGTCTATCAAAGTATTTGATGCAAGGCTAAAGTGAACAAGTTGCACCATAAATTTGTTGTCGGTAAGTGGTCGGTAAGTGGCCTCATATTTACCTGACATGGTGACACAGGCAAGTCAATGCCGCAGTGCACTGCTACATGTACTTATGATGAACAGATGCTTAGAACTTTTATAAATCAGCTAAAAAGTAGTAACACAGGCAAATTAATGCCCCAGTGTTACATACTGTACATAGACACATACAAACAAACTAATAATTAACACATGGAGGACCAGGCTCCCTTTAATTTGGGTTATGAATATCATGATTCATGAAAACAGCCTGTTTTGAGTTTGGTGTATAAATACAATAATTATTGGTGTTGTTGCACCAGCAAAATGCACCACTGATATCAATTTTCCACTTACATAGCTTGGATTACCTTTAATATATATCAACAGCATATGCATAAGAATATAACTACCTTCAAACAAGACTTTCAAATACCTTTTGCATGTTCTAGACTGACTTGTTCTTCTTTGGTTCCAAAGTCTCTGGTAAAAAGTCCACTCCATGATTTTCTCTAATAGCTGATAGAAAAACAACAATTACAAGAGGTTAATAACAATCCCAATTGATAATGAACTGGATAAAAAAGAAATGACTTTCTATATACAGATTTCCATTTTGTAAAGGGGAACATTTGCTGAAAATTACTTTCTCATGGCTGTAGAATGTACTGACACTGTACATCCCAATCTAGTAATAGTAAATCAGTCCTTTAACTGGCAACTGTTGGATCTCTTTTAGCAATTTCTTTGATCTGTCAATCAGAAGGCTTAATTTTCGTGTCTGTCAATCAGTGAAATAAGGCTCCAAAAGGAATTTCTGCCTTATAAACAATACGTATGAATAAACATACACTGGTGTAATCAACTAAAAGTTGATGGACTGCTAACTGCTGTAGGAAGTGAGTAGCAGCTGAAAGATTTAGAGCATTAATTAGCCCTTTGTCAGACTTGAAAGGAATGATTATTTGTGTTTGGAGAGGGTTTATAGTGTTGAATGCAAAAATGTTGGGCAAGTGCATTCAAAATACTGCCTCCAGTCAGTACATAATTGCTCAATGTAAGGATGATATTTTGAATGAATTGCTGGACAATGCCCTTGCATTCAACACTCTATAAATCATCCCCAAACACAGTTATTCCTTTTGCTCTGATGAAGGAATAATGCTTGAAACGTCAGCTGCTACATGTACTTACTTCTTTATGGCAGTTAGCATCCCATCAACTTTTAGTTGATTATATATGCCAGTGTTTTCATCCCTGTCGATGTATACCAATGCTTAAGTTTTAAGCAACTAGTTATATAACTACAGTGAATTCAATATTCAATCTACCTACAGCTGAGTAACAACAACAAAACATTACCAGCTTTATGTTCTCATAGAAGGACACATAGCCAAGCACAACCTGCTCAGCCATCTCAACATCTGTATTGTAGTATGCCTCCAGTTTCTTGACTGGCAATGACTCCCCAATTATACTTTCAGAGTTCTCCAGAACTTCCCTTTCCGGGCAACCTGGACGTTTAAACAAAAAGTGACAAAGTTTCTTAGTGTATTAATAATAATTATTATTAAATATTCACACGTAATGTTTTGTGTTGACACCGGGAATATGAAATTTGTGTTGGGCTAGTGTAAAACTTTAACGGGATGTTGTGCTCTATTGCTAAAATCTTGAAGAAATCATACAAATAAATCTGCAGTGAAACAAAACTTTGCTTCATAGAACAAGCCTGTAGCCTTTTAATTTTGTAATAACTGAATTTGCTTCAAGATGTACAGTCAGTTACAATAGTTGCTAGTCGATGTCTGACAACTTTTTCAAGCCCAGTGATGCATGGTATTTGCTCAGTTCTGTTCAATATGAAAATGGCTTAGTAGCGTATTAATATATATATATATACATGTACTATAAAATGATCAGGAAAAAGTACCATGACATCCATGGGGACACGTCAAGATAATTGGATCAAGTTAAGTGAATAAAAATAACAGTGCTCTCAGGATGTCGCCTTCAGTGTAGGAGCAGCCTGCGTAGCAATTAAGCGTTTCCGTGGGTTTTTTCGGAGCGTAGGAATACTGTTTCGCTATTTGGCTGCGCGAAAAATGGGGCCAGAGCAAAAAATAGAAGGAGGGGGGAGGGGAGGAGAGAAAAAAGAAATGCTTGCAGACAGACCCCGGGATTCTGAAAACCCTGTTCGTCCACGAACGGAGTTTCTGATTGGCGTGGCTCGAGTTCTTTGATTGACATCCCATCAATCACATTTTATGCACGCAAGGCCAGGGCTTCGAACAATCAACTCATTATATCAAATGACCGACGAATCTTTCTACTTCATGTTTTGGCACACCACGATTCCCAGAGTTTAAACTATGCCACTTCCAAAGTGCAAAATTCTCCATTATAGTTCAGGTATATTTAGAGTCGTTCTAAAATGATTTGGGATCGAAAATGGTTAGGGTTTGTCTTATTTGGGGGTTAGGTTTGCAATGAATCGTGGTGGAAACCTAACATGAAGTATCTGCCCTTTCAAGGAAGTGCTAAATTAGGCTCTCAATTTCCTATCCAAGCGAGTATTTAGTTGTCTTTTACGGGATGAGCCTTCGGCACGACTCTAGGCTATCGTTTGCGTTCATTTGGAGTTTTGCCACACCAAATGTTAAAGACTTTCGCGAAGCTTTCTCTATATAAACAACCGGAGAATTCACACGAACTGTCGGCTCCGAACTGTCTTTCGACAGGGGCTGCTGCCTTCCGTAGTTTCTAGCAAGCGTTTGGAATTCGGTTTCTCGACTTTTGGGGAGTCTTACTTCCTATATTTGAGCCCTTTATGAGCCAGTACAGAGTTCCAAGATTTCTTATTTTCCGGGCGCAAGGGTTGTATCCGAATATATCTCCCATTTTTAGCTACCTCGATTCCTGCTCCCTTACACATATCTGCTAGAATTTAATACACTACTGCAAACTTTCCTTTTCAAAATTCACTGAGGAAATATATCCATGTTTCCTGGCTGAAGCAAATTGCCAAATTTCACTTTAAAATCGCACTTACAAACTCTACAGTTATCACTTGGATTCTTCGAGTTGTTCGACATCACAGCACATTGTTTTGGGAATTAATTTTTTTCTTCTGCTCTCTAACGCTTTCTTTCCATTGTCAACATTTGATATCTCAACGTCTCGAGTGAATTCAGGTGTGAAAGGTCAAGTGGGCAGTTTTCAGAATCCCAGGGTCTGCCTGCAAGCATTTCCTTCTTCTCTCCCCCCTCCTCCCATTTTTTGCTCTCGCCCCATTTTTCGCGCAGCCAAATAGCAAAAAAGTCTCCGAAAAAACCCACGGAAACGCTTGCTACGCAGGCTAGGGTAGGAGTTTTACATTGACAGTATAGAGTTTTGAGTCATGAGCCCCTGGCCCAATATTAGGCCAAACAAAAATCCCTAATACAGTGTACATTATGTATGTAGTTCTAGAAAAAGAAATGATCCTTTAATTTAGAGGGTTGTGAATACACTGAATAAGTAACCATATACATGTAAATTAATTCGTACCAGACATAGAGCTAACTTGGATATTGCTTTTGGAAACTGCTGACTGCTGACTCTGACCATTGTGAAGCTTGACCTTAATACGGTCGTAGTTCCTTGTGTTTTCAGGGCCAAACTTTGACAGTGCATCATTACAGTCAGGCAGGCTGCCAATTTGATGAGCAAGTAAGCCCATTTAGCCTAAGAGTTGCTCAGTGGTGGAGAGAACATAACTGTATATTGCAAAGCTCCTCGTCCAGCAAGAACTCAAGATCATCCCTGATTCCTTTCCACCATAAACAGTGCATTTATAATTCAGTGGCTACACTTGCAATCAAATAGAATGACCAAGAAGTTGAAAGCAACAGTGCTTGGGGGACATTTACATTTTAATTATTATAGTCACAAACATGATGCGTCAACATGTGGACAGTAAATAAAAAAATAAAAAAAAATAAAAAAAATTCTCTCACTTACTGTCCAATATTTTCCTTTGACTGGAGACAAGTTAGACATGTTTCATCAAACCTTCTGTTCAGGTGTTCTTTACATGCCTGTAGAATAAGAAAATGTGTGATACAGTAATATCATTCAAGCTTTCAATAAAGTCATGGTAGATGCTGCAGGGAAATTGCTATGCACCATATGTACAAGTTGTCTCACTATAATCGCTTTTATGTTCAAGCTACAATCTTGTATGATGGCTAGTGGCTTAGCAGTTAGGAGAGGACTTCTACTTGTCTAAGAGATCTGGCCATTTATAACCAAGATAGGAATCTGACACTCTGAAACAGTATTCTTATATAATTACCGTCCTCAAACCAGCCCAGTTTTATGAATGGGCCTTTTCTTGTCTCAGAATAAAAAAATACTAATTATATGTGTCTCATCATTGTTTTTTTTATAAAAAGGCAGGATATAAATAGTCTCCTTCACAGCCATTCTTAGGGTCGTTATACAATGTGCTAGCCCCACTAATGGCTGCTTACACCAGCCAGACATTCCACTCCAACCGTATGGCCAATTAAGCTCTCAGCATTCAAGAACCACATGCAAGTGGCAGAACATTCTGGCGAGAAATTAAGGTAATTAAAATATAGAGGCTGAACTTGAAAATATTGATATGAAATCTGTTCAAATAACTTTGTATATATTACATTCTTGGTTTTTCTCAAGAAAGCAGATAGAGTTTAGAAGAACTTGTTTTGTTTAGACACTGTACTGATGAGCTTGAAATGCCAACAAAAGTGAACTGTTGCTAATTACATCATATCATGTTACACAAACAATCGAGAATGGAATGTCTGGCTGGTGTAAGCAGCCGTTAGTGGGGCTAGAGTTTGCATGACCCTAGGAAAGGTTGCAACAGAAACTATATATGATATGTAGGCCAATATTATTAATAATATAAATATGTGGACATTCTTGGTGATATTATTTTATCTAACCTTGCTTCCCTCAAATTGTCACAATTGCACTCTAAACAAATTGTAACAGAGTGTAACAGAGTTTAACAGACTAAAGTATGGCAATGTTTTCCTACATAAAAAATTGTGCAGCAATATATAGGGTTAAATCAATTTTACTAGCCAATCAGCTGTAAAGATGACATTGGTGGTGCTCACATACTAATTACACTAAATTATTCGACAGCTCGGTTGCAAAGTACTCTATTGCTTCAAATTTTGGTATTTTATGTATTCTTGCCTGCTCTGTACATAAGATCTAAATTGGTATTTTCTGAAGGCAATTATTTTGCGTGACATCAGTGAAATCACACTATATATAATAGTTCTCACATTATCTTCATCAAGGAAGCATATAATTAATGTATACCTAGACTTACTTTTAATGCCTGGCAGAAAACACAGAATTCTGAACTATAGCCTTGTCCTCCCAACTTGACATTCTTGACTTCCTCTCCATCCTTTAGGGCTTTTTTACAATCAGAAGCAGCAAAGCCTAATCCAATGTAACTAATGAAAGCATAAAGATCAAGGCCAGTCTCAAAATAGCAAATGATTCAATGGGATATTTCAAAGGCAATCATTACATGAATATACATGCCACTTTTTATTCAGCAAAAACTTACATATTCTGGGAAGGGTTAAAAGTGATTTAGAGTAATATGCTGGCTGTGGGCATTTATCTTAAAATGTGTTGAACTACAAGTATACCTATAAACTTGATGCTGTATAGTACCCCATCGACAATGATGCCTACTTCTTTGATGGCTTACTTCTCATCATTAATCCGAATGATCAGCTTTTGCAGTTCTTCCCTGAAAATGGCAAACATAAACAATATTATTGGTACTGTACACACAACATCAACATATAAAGGGACACAATGTCATTAGTCTAGATAAAATCAATTTTGTTTGCAGTTATCAAAATGTGAAAAAACCCTGATAGAATAGCATGTCTTAAGTGATGTGTGTATTAGAGGAGGGTGCTTATTTGATTTCTCATATCTATAGGCATAAGGTTTTGTCTTATATATTGCATCCAGCAAAACTATAATTGATACACAAATAAACATAACTACCAGAGTAGAGGGTTTACATGTGAGCCATTTGACAGAGGGAGGGGGCATGGGTGCCAAATCCAGAGAGGATGCTTATTTGAAGGTGGTGCTAATTAATGTTATTGAGACCAGTGTCTCAAAACAAAATTATTGCAGTTCAGTCTGATTTTCTGGCTGGAAGGAAGTAGTTAAAACCTTCAAAATTCAGACACATATTCTCTTTGCAGTTACCAATGGCTGCACTGTCAGAGCTCATATGAAGGCCTATTGGTACGATGCCTACTGAAACTTGATCTTTTCCTACACAACAGTGATTATATAAGAAAATAATGAAATTTCGTAATATGATAAGAACCATGCATGGATAATATACAATGTAAAATTTGAGGTAAACGATTCATGACAAAGTCCAAGTGCACATGATAACATCATCATGCAGTCACTCAATTTTACAAGTGGGGTGTCTGTAAATGCAGCCAACGATTATACCCTTTTTGTTTTTACCAGCATCAATTTCTGCCCAACAAGATTCAACTAATTCCATTTCAAATTTGATATCAGGTCTAGGTATATATTTTAGGTTGTTAGCTATGTACAAAGCTGCCCCACCAGCATTGGTTGGAGAGTCAGTGTGAAGGAAATTATAGTGCTGAATTTCAGTAATTCCAAGTATATCAGGTTTGAATTCTAGACAGGTTAATATTTCTTCCAAGAGATTTAAATTTTTGTTGTAGACTTCTAATATTACAGTGAAGGATCGAGAGATTTTGGGCCAGAGTTAGTTAGCACTTTGTTAAATTTGGAAACTGAATAATAATTGGAGCAAGGGTAGAAAGCATTAAATCAGGATCGGATTCATCAGATTTATCTGGGTTAGAGCATAGGTCATAGAGATCAAAGTCATTATTCTCCCAACCAGACCAGTTACCAAACATTACATTAAATTCTCTGTCAGACAAAGAGTAAAATGGAAAATTACTCACGGTTTCTTGATAACCAGCCATAACTGTGAACTTCAAATATTAGTATATAGATATATATATATAATTTAATAGTACTGGGTTAGTCGGTGAAGGTACTAATCGAATGCCTCATGTGTCACAAAGCATAAAGGAGGTGATGTCTCTGTATCCCATAACATAATCGTGCCATTGGTAGTCCAAATAAATTTATAGTTATTCTTGCGTTTCAACTCCAAAACCTGTACAAACAACCGCTTACGGTACGGTGTGAGACTCTCATTGACATGAATTGCGGCTTTGTGATTTATCGCTGCAGACTCAGGCTGTCGAGCGACTGTTGCATTTCAGGTTCCTTCTCTTCTTAAAGATTTCATCTCTCTTTGCTGTTTGAGTGAACTTTACAATCAGACGGTCTTTCAGTTTTTTTGTCAGTGGCAGGCGGTGAGCCACAGATATTTCAGTATCCTCGAGTTGTACGCCGATTAGCTCTGACATCTCTCGTACGAGAAGCGCTGGATCATCATCGGGTACTATTGGTATGCCATTTATCTCGAGGCATTCTCTTCTGGAGTACTGCTCGAACTCGTCAAGTCTTGCTTCAAGATCGTAGCTATCGTTTCTCGCATTTATCGTATCATTCTCAATCTGTTGGATTCGATTATCTGCTCCTTGCATCTGTTAGTGTGTGTCCACTTTGAGATTTTGTCCCTACTACAGAATGTGATTTGATTGCTGCTACATGTCCCTGGGACATGCTATATGACACCTAGCGTGAAACCACATTTAAAGTGCCTATAAGCCCTAGCCAGAAATCATTTACTTGGGCGCAATAGTGTCTTTTCAACCATTTTGAGGCGATCTATGGTCGTAGTATTGCTATAAAAAGCACTACAAATCCTTGATATGACGTCATTTAAGGGACGTTATGCTAATGAGTTGGAAATTAATTGAGTTGTAACATTGAATTCCTTTATTTATACAGTTGTTTTTCAGGTGTAAGACATTCTATACTTACAATCTTAGAGAATGTTCTTTTATTAAGTGGAGCTGACATAAAAACAGCAAATTGAACTATATATAGTTTGTCCCTTAAATGACGTCATTGAAATTTGATTCCTTCATAAACGAAATTGACAAACTACAATGATTATTTTTCGTATGTCGGTCATTTTGTTTTCCATTTTGACTGGCTAGGGCTTAAAGGCACTTTAAATGGTAGTGCTTTTGAATCTTATTTCATTTTTATTTACACTGCAGGCTTACACTGGCAGATTACTGAAATTTATTTACATCTTTACAAATTACCTTCTGCTCTTGAATGACAATTAAGTCTGCACCTCCAAATGGCAACCCCTCAAAGAGACCAGCTGTTAACTTACTATCTTTCGACATAAGCACACAATACCAGGAATTGCCTTGTCTGGCAACATTTTGTCCTTCTACAAAATGTAAAACGGAATAAGTAGCACTTAGACTACTTAACGTGCAAGATACATTGAACATTATATACATTATACTGACAAAAAATATTTTTTTTAATTGTATGTGGTAAATAAAGATTAATCTTTTGTAAAGTTGCCAAGAAGCACCCTACGACAGCCTTCTTCTCTGTTTCCTCTTTCCGGTGATCAGATAATTGCCAAACCCAATTCTTTAACTGTTCATCCAAGATTGTGTGTGTATTGCCACTGCCACACATTCTACATCGTTTCTCGAGCGCTGGTTTGTTTAGGCTCTGAAGGAATTTTAGCCTGGACTAAAAAGTCTTTAAGGAATGTTTCCTTTCTGTGAGAGACGATAGGTGGATCTGGAAAGATCCTAGCAAGGTTAGGCTGATTTGTAATGGAACGCCAGTGTTTCATAAGAATCGTTCTTGAGATTCGGTGGTTATAAGTTGTAACAAACGGTAGGACTTGCCTAGATGTTCTGGTTTTGTTTTCAAGAGCCGATTGCCTAGATGAGAACTGAACTTCTGTTAAAATCTTTGGAACGAGATCGTGTGGATAGCCTCTTAAATGGAGGCGGAATTCAAATTATCGTTTAAGTTTTTTGAAAGACTCTTTAACAGAGTTTCTCCTTTGATAAAACCCTTTTTAACCCCTAGCAGAGTGGCAGGACGAGAAGTGCGTATACTGAATCTGTTGTCTCTGAGTTTGAACTTCCAAAATGTTTGTTGTGGTGAAACGGTGGCCCTTGTGGATGACTTACCACAAGTAAACTTGATTGTGGTCTGGAATGAGTTAGCGAAATCAACAAAAAAGTCGATCTGCGCTTCTGGTATGGTTCACACAGAGAAACATCATCTATAAATATTTTCCAGATTAAGGGTTTTAAAGGGCTGGCTGATAGTAGTTTTTTTCTCTATGTCTGCCATGAAGACTATAGCGATCTTTGTACCATTGCTATGCCACGAGTCTGCAAATACTGTTCGTCACTGAACTTGAAAGAATTTTCTTTTAAAATGAGTCACATAAGATCTGCTGTAGGGATAGGTAAAGTGGACCCCTAGTGATTATTATAGTAATGACAAACAGTGTTGCTTCCCTCGTCCCAGGGAATGTTTGTGTAAAGTGAGCAGACATCTAGCGAAGCTAGAATAGCTGAATCTGGTGAAGGAGTGTTCTCGATAAAGTTAATGAAATCGGTTGTCTTTAATGCATTAGCATTAGGTTGTAAAAGCTTAGCCTGAATGTCAGCCATCTCAATTCGCTCTCCCTGTCTCGGCGAAAGAGACGCCTGATATCTAAGCGACATAATGTCGTCCGATGACGTATTTGGCTAGTGCGAAAATGGAAAGTAAGTACTAATTGGTTAAAGTTATTTAACAATAAGACGACGTTTCTTATTGGTTGCTGGTACCTCGCTCACTCAGTCGTGAAAAAATGGCGGACACGACGAGCCCGTTCAGCGAACAGAAATTTGAAGCGGCTTTGTCGTCGGTTATCTTGAAGTTTGGAATAAAAAAATTATACACTGAGCAAAGAAAGGCTCTGTATCACCTTCTGCTTGGAAATGACGTTTTTGTGAACCTTTCAACGGGCTTTGGAAAGTCGCTAATATACCAGCTTTCACCTTTGGTCGTGGAGGAAATGGCTAAGTTGGATGGTCATGACCGCCGTGCTATAGTAATCGTAATATCACCACTTGTGGCGTTGATGAGGGATCAAGTGAAAATTTTACAATCCAAGGGAATCAAAGCCGCCTCTGTTGGTGGGGGCCAAGAAGAAGGTATTCAAGAGGTACTAAACGGGGAAATAAACATTGTATATTCCTCCTCCGAAGCCATGTTAGCTCAAGACAAATGGCGCGAAATGCTGAGTTCACCGATTTATCAGCAGAATGTCATTGCAGTAGCTGTGGATGAAGCTCACTGTATCACGCACTGGTAATGTATATTTTCATGCTCAACTACGAAAAATATTGTTTTGAGTCAACTAATCCTAAAATTAAAAAAATCCTAACCAAATTAGATTCGGAGTTTTGAAGTGTACTTTTGAAGGGGCAGGACCTGGGGGAGAGGAGAGACTCCCTATATTTAACTGATGGGAGTGCTCAGAACTCCGGCCTTTCTTTTTATGGGTAAAAATTTTCGTAACCATATTGGACCATGTAGGGGTCACGTTCGCACGAGTCGTACCTTTTACGGGTTCAAAATTAGAATTTTATGGTTATTTTACAATGTAGACGTAAGGAATTACTTTATAAATTTTATTTTATGCATACTTTTAGGGGTCCAACTCATGGTTTTTTAACTTTTAATTTATGCATGCATTTTAGGGGTCATTTTCAAAATGACCACCGAACACCCCTGTCATTTTGGTACCGGAGTTCCCCCTGGGGGAGAGGGGTAGGGTATTCTGCAGTTTAGCATACACAGTTTACATACACTGATATAAAACATACTGTACCATTAATTTGATTATCTAACCGGACTTGTTTTTTTTTTGTGTGTGCATGTATGTAATAATTTAAAGGGACCCGAGTCAGGGAGTCTAAAATACAATTAATTTACATGTATGTTACAGGGGTCAAGGTGACAACAAAGGCAAGGTGGCCTTCAGGCGATGGTACAATAACATTCAAGAGCTAAGATCATTACTCCCAAGTATTGTGCCTTTCATTGCTCTTACTGCAACAGCAATGACATCTACCAGGCAAAACATTTGTTCTGTTTTAAACATGGATAAACCAGAAGTCATCATGGTTCCTCCAGAGAGACCAAATATCACCTACAGCGTCATTAAAATGAACAACAAAGTACATGTAACCGAATACTTCAAATGTATTTTATATCTTATCAAGTCCAGTGGAAGACAATGTGATAGGACTATTATCTATGTCCAGACTGTGAATCAATGCAGTACACTTTTTTCTTTATTTTCTATTATGCTTGGATCCCACATTTATCTACGTGAGGATAACCCCAACCCTAAAGAACGGCTTGTGGAAATGCTGCATGCAAGGACCCCAGATACTGTAAAGAACACAGTGCTCAACTCTATGGCTGCAGATGATGGACATGTAAGGCTTCTCATTTGCACAATTGCATTTGGGATGGGGGTCGATGCCAAGTGTGTTAGGAATGTTATCAATTTTGGGCCTTCAAGGAATCTAGAAGCATACGTTCAAGAAAGTGGTCGTTGCTGTAGGGATGGAGGCCCTGGAAAGTGTGTGATCCTTTATCTTGGGCGAATGCTGAGTGCCTGTGATACAAATATCAAAGAATATGTGAAGTCGAACAAATGTAGGAGACAGCTGATTAATAGTCATTTTGATAAACCAGCAGATTACAATTCAAGTGAGGTAACTCCAACGGGACACTACTGCTGTGACAATTGTGCCTTGACTTGTAAATGCAGTGGGGATGGATGCAATGAAGAGTCTGTTTTTAATGTGGATCAGTCACCCACAGAAGTAAAATCACCAGTGAGAGAAGTTTCTGAAAGTCAGCATGCAGCATTAGAAAAGGCTTTAATCATCTACAAGAAGCGGTGGGTGTCATATTGTATGTATAAAAACTCACCAAGTTTTACAATGGAATTTGGGGATTACCATATAGAACAAGTGTTGGAAAATGCATCCTACATTTCAACATTGTCAGATATTTTAAACTTGGTAGAAATATGGCAAATGAAACATGCAGTTGAAATATACAACATTATGAAGGATGTATTTGAGATTATGGCAGATGAACTCCCTACTGTTGATCTTGAAGACAGAGACATTGTTGATGATGTTGATGAAGAAGAGAATACAGACAACTGGGCTAAAATGTGGACAGACTCATTAGATGATTTCAGTTTGGATATAGAACAGGAAAGCATGGAGGTAGAATAGTCCACTTACCACAACTATTCTAGGGTAATTTATAATAATTTAGGTTCAGTGTCACTGAAGTTATAATAATTATAAATTTTATTATAATAATAATTTATTATTGTTATAAGTGTTTATGTACATTTATATGCAGGGAACAACCTACATGTACTTTTAAAAATCTGTATAGGGTAGCTTTTCTTTGACTTTTATAAGTTGGGAGGGAGTTATATATGCTATGTCATGATATTGTACATGTACAATGTATAGAGTCAGTGGGGAAGATAAACAATGGTGTACAACAGATTTGATTAGAGTATGCTAACTGCCGTTGGGAGCAAGAATCAGCTGAGCGTTTCAAGCATTAGCCCATCTGACAAAGGTTTTACATGTACATTGTATGCTCAAAACACCAGTTGCTACTCACTCCATATGGTGGTTAGCTTACCTTAATCCACTTGGTTGATTATACCAGTATCTTTTCTACACACTGTTAGTAATTTTTGCATGATAATGTAAAGCCCAGATTCTCATCATGACATAACCCAGTCCCAGTGTGATTCCCAAACTACTAATTAGCCATTGCTCTTATAGTATTACCTTTGGGTTCGTGAAATCAAATAGTTGATCTACCTAGCAATAGAAAGTGTTCCAGTTATTCCATGTCCATATTCCAGAAAGTACAATACTTACTCGTGTTGTTTTATTTTTCTCCCATGTACATGCAGCAGATTCAGTACCATAATGGACTGCCACTATATGTAGTGAACATGTGATACAGTAGTCTTATACTCAGTCTAATAATAATAATTATTAACAACTAGAGTGCAAGCTTCAGATTTCTTTTGGCAGATACATGTAGTTGGTGAGGGGTGCAGCCCTGAGAAGACAAAGACAATTATAATCGGAAGTGAGCCAGTCTAATAATAATTTAAAAAAATATTGTTATAGCGTCACTCAGCTACATGTACTGTTCTATCAACTTTGCAGTCAGGTTCTAGTGTGTGCACCATCATTCTATTGATCGATAGCCAGTCATTATCCAGCCAATCAGAATGCCAATAGCCCATGGCTGGGTGATGCTAGTAAGAGTTATTAAAAGGTATTCTCAAAATATCACAGTACTACTATCAAAGTTCTTAAAAGAAAGACTTAATTTAGTGGTGTATACACAATTATTCAAGTTCTGACAATGAAGCATGGTTCTATGGGCTTGGATTTTACCCTGTTAGATGACTGACATGAAATGTAGCCTGAATCTCTGTCATTCCTGATCATTTAACTCTGTTAATAATAATTATTGTCTAATGAAGGCAACAGAAAACAATGCAGTGTACACCCATATATAACATTAAGTTATTGTTAAGATTAATTTGCAGCCAGCATGCATGTACCAGTTACAATATTAATGAGAGTAAAGTTTCAGGGTAAACAATCAAACATTTTCATCAAATATTGGATGAACATTTTTTATCATGTAACCACCACCTCTTGAATTGACTTATAAATGGGTTTCCAACAAGTTTGATGTAGATTAAACACTTTCATCCAACATTAAATGTTTATCATTTCTCTTTCAACCAAACAATCATGTATTAGTAGGTGTTATTTATCCAATCACAAACAGACTGATTCAGCATAGCACAAAAACGTGTGGCGGGCTCTATTTTGTAAAATGTTTGAGTAAATTATGTTTGATGTGGCTTTATGATCAAACAATGTATGACCATTTAGCTACCTCAATAAAATTTTAAAATTGAAATTTTAACAGGATGTTTGATGAAATTGTTTGTCTGTTTAGCCAGGGCTTAATACTGGTCCAGTAAATTCCATTTGTCTTTTGGTTTGCAGTTGTTGCTTAATAAAAGCCAATATTTTTGGAATGAGTGCACTGTATATTTACATTTAAGTTTCATAACATATGTTGTATAAATTCAACAAAACTTCTGAGTTCTTCACATGACTTTACATAGCTAAAGGTCAGTTATGATCACCTTAAACTGTCTATATTAAACTTATCTGGCCTTCTTGTCAAGAGAGATGTATTTCTTATGATCATTGATCCACTTATAAACTGAATGCATGTCCAGGCTGTGTAATGGGTCACTGTGCATTCCTGGAAAACCCTTTAGGACTCTGCCATTACAAAATTCAAATATGTTCTCTTCTGATAGCTTGTTTAAGATGACAGAAAAATCTTTCGATTCAGTTCTGATGGTATGTTTACCTGATCTCTTGACTTTCTTTATTGCTGTGTCAAAATTCTCAACCACTCTTCTTGTAACCAACTGTGAATTGCAGATTCTTGTTACAGCCTTCTCTGTTAGGTTCCTGCCCAGATGCTTGACTTGTTCCTTCAGCATCTTGTTGTCATGCTCCAGATCAAGGTGTAGTGAGATGTTGGATGTCGTCCCCCTTACAGATCGGTTCCACATCAGTCTGTACCCTTGGCGTGGAGTCAGCAAACAGTTCACTTGAAAAACATAGTATAATGCTTCAAGAGCATATTTGCTGCTGCCCTTGTCATTCTTAAAATGAAGAAGAAGCATCTTCCAGCAACGTACATTGCGGTCACCATCCCCTTCAGCGATAGCATCTAGGAACTCTTTATACAATAAACCATACTTCAGCAGACAGCAATTATAGTTGTAAGCATCATCTTGTTTCAGAGAAGATTTGGGTGGTTCAACTTTACCATCATCATAATTGATTTCAGGCCACACAGGTGGTGAATCATGCTTCAATTCGTGATTCTGGCGACTCTTTCCATCATACTTAAATGTTGCTAGGCAACCTGGTGACCTACAGGGATATCTCCCATCTGCTGTGACTGGCTGCAATGCCTGAACCCGTTCTTTCTCGTCTTCTCTTAAAACTGAATAAACAATGGTTGAGGCATCATTACAAACAAAAGCATCCAAAACAGCTTTTGATACTTTGTGGAGGTACAGCTCATAAGACAGGCAGGAATTGGACTCTGGGATCTTAAGGGTTGCTGGTTCATCTTCAAGCTTAGATATTCCAAGCACTTTGAAAGTGGCAGCTACAACTCTTGCTTCAAATTCCATGTTGAAGAAATCTCTGCATGCAGTGTAGGCTTGATGTACATCTTGTTTAACATTTCTTCTATTGAGCAAGTTTCTGTCACTGTACATTGTACATCCATCACTACAAGACTTTGGTGAGTATAGGTTTTTAAAGATGATCTAAAATAAGAAAAATAACGATCTATAACTTACTGGTTTTAAATATTTCCTGTATTTAAACAATGATATGGAAATGATTTCAAATATTGAGAACATTTGATTCTAGGGAGATTTGGGAGTAAGGAAATATCATCAACAGGGGAAGGGAAGCTACCCCTTCGCTTCACCTTCCCTTATTTAACAAATAAAGAAGCCTGAGCCATGTATTATACTGTCATAAAACACAACAGACTTTGAGAACAGAAGATAAATATTAATGCACATGTATGCCTTCAGCATGTATGGTCAAATGGAGTGTTTTCTGACAGAATAATACACGGCTATAAGGATTCTTCTATTTCATAGAACAGATTTATGCGTGCAACAAAAGAAACCTAATAAAACATGGCTTTTAGCCTTGGAATCAAAATGTGTGTACTAGTTATCGTATCTATATTATACATTTATTTACTCACATCTAGAAATTTGACACATGTATGCCAGTCAGCTATCCCAAGATGGAACCCTTCTAGCCGTTCTAATGGTGTGTAGCCATTTGACATTGATCTGATGGCATTGACAGATCTCTCAATGGTTAACTGGTCCCCCTCCTCTCCAAAAGTCACCTCTTCGCTGTCACCTAATTCAAATAAAGATTCATTTCCCCACATTATAAAGATGTCTGCCAGGTTCTCTGTGGTGAAGGCACAAGCTATAATTAACAATATTACCTGCTGAGGGGAGAAGAGGGTGAATATGTTGGAGAACTTTCACAATTCCATCATTTGACACTTCTGATTCAAATATGATCCCCATCTGCAGCTAAGAACAAAGTTGTTTTTGATTAAAGAAATGTAGAATAAGTATGTTGGTTAAGCTCATTAATATAATATACATGTAATATAATAGATATAATATAATGGGAATAATCAGTGGCATATCCACAAGGTGGCTCTTCATCCACTAATATGCCTACGATTTTATGTCCTTATCTGAGAAGACATGATGGTCTAACCATTTGTAGCTCATGAATGAAATTGTTTCACAAAGGCAGCACCTAATACTCAGTTATTTTAAGACCCCGAGTGTTGGTCCAGCCGGGTTTGAACCCGCAACCTCCCGCACAAGACTGGCGCTTAACCACTGAGCTAACCGAGAGGCAGTTAAATTAATGAGCATAAATGTAATCAAGTTAATTCTGAGCATAAATTTAGTAACAACTTACCTTCTTGCTTTCTTGGCTCATTTCCTTTAAATGCTTGTGCTTGATGTACATGGCAACATGTTGTTCCAGAATCTGCAATGCTGGTATCCTTTTGGTGATGATCCGCTGGATGTGCACCAAGTAGTTCTTATCAAGTTCTTTGTGATCAGCCATAGATGGAATTAGAACTCTGTTTTCCAAGTCCAAAATATCTCTCCTAGGTCTGTCATCTTGTAAATTGTTACCAGAGACACGGTTATGTATTATGTTGTGATTCATCCAGTGGATGTCTACATTTTGGTGTTCTAAAGACATGTCCCTTACATTTTGTCTCATGTCCCAATTGTCAATAACTATGTTGAAGCCACTTTGAGGGTTATCCTCTTCAGATGAAGATGCAGCACAGCTGGGAAAACACCTACTACCTAATATGGCATATGAACCAAAGGACAATGAAGAAGTGGGGACTGGTGGTGGGGCTGCCAAATTGGTGAGCTGTGCTTTACTTGGACAATTTCCAACAGAACTGCTGTGACCAGAAGATACAGGAAGAGGGTCTTCAGAGGGTTGTAATATACATGTAGCTGTAACTTGTGTGTCTGCAACCTTTCCATCATTACTCAGGGAACCATGATTTTGAAGTTTGTGATCTCTAACTTCCTTCTCCTGTTTAACCTTCTCCTTGAATGCCTCTGCATATACATCAAGTTTTCTTAGCAGGTGAGGACTGGATACAGTAAGTCTCAGGCCATTTAATCGTGTGAGCAATGCCTAAAAATAATACAAAAAATTGTGTTCCAATCTATTAGGGAGCGGTTAGTAATTATGGGGGAGGGCTAATAATTAAGGTTATATAAATTCAGGCCTAAAAATTGTGGCCCTTCCCCAAACCTGGGCTTAAAATATATTGACCTCCCCTAAACGTGCAGCCAGAATCTTGTGACCCTTCCCTGCTATATAATCTACCTTTAGTCTTGTGTTTAAGGCTGACAAGTTCCATACAAAAACACACACAGCGAATCTTTTATATAGCACATTACCAGTTGTAGTCGCCTTTTGTTGTTCGTCTGATATTGTCGCCTTCCACAAGATTTTCTTGGTCCTCCCAGTCTTCTGAACTTCTCTCACAATATCGTCTTCATCATATTTTTGTTCTAGTACGAAATTGCTCTGCCATATCGATGAAAATCTACTTTAATTCCGAGCGTGTGAAAATTCTACAAAGAAAACAAGTCGCTACAACTTAGCCGCAAGACTCCGGTGGGACGAAGTGACGTAAAAAAACGTCACAGGAATTAATGTTAACAAGATGGCGGCGCCCAGGTCTTCGCAGGGCCAACTTTGAGGGGCTCGTTCTCAACTCTGAAAACGTTTTATCAAAATTTAATACATTTTCTGAACAAAGTACATCTGAAAGATGCTTTCGGGTATCCCTTTAATGTATTGAAAAAAAGCTATATATCACCTAATAAGATTACTTGATATTTACATTAATTTAAATGCTTTAGCAACTCTTCGAGCTGGTCAGTGAATGGTTCAATGTTTGCTTTCGGATGCCTGTATATACAACCTATAATAATATTCTTATTTACGTTATAACCGGAATCGATTTCGAGCCAACAAGATTCTACAAGTTCCATTGAAAACAGTGTTATCATTCAATTTTGTCTCAGTTACAGCTAAGATATCTGGTTTTGAAGAAAGAGAGTAAATCAGGTCATTAAGCAAAGTTAGGTTTTTTGGCAGACTTTGTACATTACAATGAAAATATGAAACTGCCTTTGGTCCTGCTGTCTCAAAAACTCATCCGCTGAATAATAGTCCGAAAATACATTGCTTTAGCATGTGATCAAGGTCGTGTTCGTCCGATTTGTATGGGTTAGGTAGTACATGATACTAATCAACATCTAAATTCAATTCTCTAGACAAAATATTAAACAAAAAATTAAACTCTCTATCACTTAGGATGTAAAATGGTAAATATTGTTGGAGGTTACAAGTGGTTGATACCTCTAGGGACATATTCATTTTCATTGATATGCGGATAGCCCGCATACCGATGTACTATAATAACATAAACTAATGTTTGTTTAAGATTCTTGTAAAAATTCATGAAACTCATCTGTAGTCGTAAACCCCAAAACCTTTGAGCTATCTGATTGCCTTAATACAATCTTCCCATTAGCAGTCCAAATATGTCTCCACTTATTATTACATCTCGCCCAAACATTTTTTCCTGTATGAAGTCGAGACTCGTCAATGTAGATGTCGTTATTCTCATGGATAGAATGCCCATATTCCTTTGCAATCAAAGGAATGTCTTTTGACTTTTTGCCGATCAGCTTACTTCGACACTGATATAATTTGTCTGTCATATCTCGATGGACAAACTTCACAATAATTCGGGTCGGTACCTTTTTAGTTGGAGGAAGCCAGTGAGCAGTTGAGATATGGTGTTTCGTTACCTCTATTCCCAGTATTTCACCCACTTCTACTGCGATATGTTTTGGGTTGTCTTGCGGTAGGACTGGGACGCCGGTAATCTTGATGCAATCACGATGGAGATATTGTTGTACACTCTCCATGGCTATATTCTGGTCACAGATATTGTCCTCAGTAGTCCCAACCCTTTCGTCTCTTGAATTGACGTTTTGAAGTTATCATATTCATTCCCTAAGAACTTTTGCGAGTTTTCAATCTCACTACACTTCGCCGAGAGTGCTTTTAACTCTCGCTTGATCTCGTCAGTCTCAGTTTTAAACTCTTTTCTGATACTTGGTAAGAATTCGCTCTCCCATTGCTGTTTTAGAGAGGCAACTGTCAAATATTCTGACTTTGGAGGCATTATTTTAGAAAACAGAGATCCTGTAAATTTACGTTACCTTAGTATAGTCCTGTCCATTTCTCATGTGCTCCCGTCTTTCGTTTAAAACGTCCAGTATGTGTGGCTTGATTCCTGCTTTGTTAAATCCTGCCGGTTCAAAGGCACAGAATGGCTCTTTCTCTGTCACAATAAACTGGCACAAACTCGGTTCTTTGAGAAAGTGCTGATTGAAGCTCTCATCAGACTTAATGATGTCCTCCAGCACTCCAGTGTGTCTAGTTCCTCGAGTGTATCTGAATTTGTTTTACCGAATGTTGGAATATTGTTCCATGGCCATTGCCTGATAGCAGCTAATCTTACCTCGCTAAGTCTGAAAATAAAAACAATCCCTGGGTGGAAACAACTATTCTAAGCCACGAAAATCATGACAAAATAAAAACAATATTCTTTCTAAAGATATTACCGATAATCAGTAAACCAGCTATTCAGAATACTACAAAGCCAAAAATCAGCAACAAAACATGTTCTACATTGTATTTATAAAATGGAAAGAAAAGCTTAAGTCATATTCCGGTGCAATTGAAAGAGAGACCAAACAAAAAGGGCTTTCCAAATCGGGCTGTGGAATTTTCCCGACAAAAGTAATAAGGGCCCAGACAAAGCTAGCATTATACTGCGATAGGTTATAGGTTATTCTCGCTTCCAATTTAATCTGTAAAATTAATGAGATTTGAGTTCAGGTGCATTCTTTTGCCAGGCAGTATACACATTCCGCTGTATTCCAAAAAAGGAAAAACAATTTTGAGTGTTTCACTTGCTAGTAAACACTGGATACTTCCAAATGCACTGACTACATTGTACTTGAAATATATATATATATATATATATATATATTCCGGAACAGCGATGCAGAATTTTGCTGTATATGCCATGTTTGGACGATTTGTTTTATATCTTGTTAGAGGACACCGAACACTAAGCCAATAAGAAAGCGGTATTTTCCCGCCAAAAGTGGCAAGACTGAAGGAACTGGGATACATTCTTGCTGATAGCTTCAAATTTGATCTCTACATTCTCTAAATATGAAAAAATGAGTTAAAAAGGCTAGTGAATACAGACAATAATTACAATTTGTCTTCAGTGTTATGGAAACATATGTATTGTGGTTTATGTAGACAGCAATTTAGCAAGTTAAATCTGGGATGACGAAGCATCATTCGTGAAAACTATGAACCTTCCACTTACTTGGTTTTGCAAAGTCGCTGATTCATACTGGATAACTTTAGTAGTTCTGTCTTTCGCAGTTTATTCCTTCTTGATCTTTCGATTCCCACTATCTGCTACTCAGTTATATGTTCTCTCAACCGAAGTTACTCCTCCACTGTGGGGCAATGGCGCACCTTTCAAACTGCTGTGCATTCCCATTGTTAGCCAGATACACCAAAGCTTTACCATCCATTGTTTGTTCTAACAAGTTTCAAAGAAAGAAAAGGTAGGACAATTTGATAACTGAACAATTGACTGAGCAACTGCAGCTAGTTTACAGTACTCTCACTTCGATGGAGCTTACCTTCAAACTTTGTTGAGATTTCTTCACTGAATTTCCCTTCAACCCACCCTTTCACTTAGAGAATGGTGAATTGATCTATGGTTTTTTTCATGTTCTCGAATATGATAAAAGTATTCTGTAGGAAGCTGAACGGTTGAATAACAGAGCTACTATCAAAGATCCAGATTTTGCACTTGAGAGGCAGAGTTTCTAGTGCTGCCTCTTATAAGAACATGGAAGAATACTGATTGGTCAGAAATATTTTGTAGCCACATTATTGGACAATGCTGAATCACTGGAGGGAATTCAGTGGGAGTTAACCGCTGACAAAAGTTTGCACCTTCATACCAAAGATTTTGGAATGGAATAACGAAGTATTTTGAAAAGGTTTGTCGTTGTCAATGCATTTTTTATCATATTCTCATGTTCATTGTCCCTGCTATTTCATCTGCAGTCAAATACTGGCATTGGAAAGCATAAAAACAAACAGAAAGTGGCCTGCTCCATTCGATGGATCAATCGGACTCTGGTGATGCGACCCGTGATGCATGCTGGAAGTAATCTTAATCTTAATCTGTGCTTTGAGACACATCAAAACATTCGTCAATGAAATCCTTTCGCGCCGTCAACCAATCACATTGCACACTGTACACAGCGTGATTGTGATTGTACTTGCCATGCGTTTATTCGTCAGGTTTCTCTGCTATAAACTACGACAAAGGACATTTCGTGGAATAATCGAGGGAAACTGTTACACAAAGGTTTGTATTTGCTGCATCAGGTGAGTTTCTATCGGACTTGCTTTATTGAATTTGTTAAAAACGCTCAACATACCAGCACACGCCGACAGAGGATAAACTCACATTTGACTTTGATGAGCGATTTGTGATTGCCGAGTTGTTTCCTCTGTCTGCTAAATATACTCAAAGGAACTCAAAACTCAATATACTCAAACCAGTCTCAAATCAGTACTCAGATATACTGCAGAATACTGTACAGTAGAGAAGGAATGACGAGAATCCATTGACGAAGCCAGTATAAGCTGAACTCAACTGAGTCTGAGATCAACTCTCAAGTGGAGAATCACAAGCTGAAAGAAATATTAAACTGTGAAGAAATCTGCCATGAAGGTATTTTTGAAATTATTGTGTGTTTATATCTGCATTTGTCTGCATGTTTGTTGCGATAAGCAAGCGAACAGTTGTACTGATTTATTAAGTATAAATCTAATAATGCTCAGTATTATCTTGGTTGTGATTATGTTTTTATTCGTGAATCTCTGGAAGAAGCCTACAGACATAAGCTTACTAGTAGAAGATAACTGCAACGACGAACCAGACATGAACAATAATCACACCGTCATTCCGGTTTGCAGATCTCGTTATGCGAAATTCGTTTGTACCATTAAACACTCAGTCATAAAATGAATTGTATTCGTTCACGCGAACCAAGTCGAATCCCTGTCAAACAACTAAGGAGAGTTTTAGGAAAAAGCAGAAAAGTGAGGCGAGCAGTTCGAACTTATATCCGTAGAAATGTTCCACAGTCGTCGAAAGTTCATCGCTACACTAAATTAAATTATTTTCGAAAAGAAAACTTATTTAGAAATCTCACATCTCGTCATCAGGCAGGGGCAAGCACATATAAGAAGCATAAAAAGGACACGGCTTCATAAAAGGAGAGAAACCAAATGGAGAAATATTTCATTTTTATCAAACTCATTAATAATTCTTGAAGCAAAAACAAAGGAAATCACCGACCGATAAGTGATCTGATACAGATTTCGTCCTGATTTACATAAACTTTGGCTTCGATTTTCTCGGCCAAAATAAGTCGTATCGCCAAAATAACTGAAAAAATGACTCTCTGCATCTAGACGTTTGATAAGTAAGATAAAGAATTCATTCGCTTTCAGCTCGAGTTTGTAAATCGGATAAAGATCGGGCTCTCATTCTTTATCTATTACGTAAAAACATGGCAAAAAGTCTCAAACTACATGCCAAAGCGAGCCAATACAAAAATCTAAATTTCATGCTATAATATCTCCAAGGAATTCACATACCCGAACAGGTCTTTTAAAAAAAAATGACCTTTTGCCGCCATTATAAGCCCTACTATGTTTAGGTTGACAGTCAGACTTGTGGCTACTGTGTTTTATTAATCACTTCAATAATATGAGCACCACTTGGCGAAACACAAAATTACGACAATTACAAGGATCAATAACGGTTCATACACGCGAGAGATCATGACTGATTAGCTTGCCAAGTACCCTTTTGGACATTTTGTGTGTAGTTATAACAGGATGATATACTTATGAATTAGTAATGATATTATAATGATCTTTACAAAGAGATAAACCAAACTGATATTCAAGAGAACACCTTTGAAGAAGGTTCACGCTAATGCAAAATTGTGGAATGGGCTTTTTTGTTCTCTTGGGGCAAGAGACTAGGGTACTCGAAAGATCGCATAACACCCTACATACATTGTATGGCTTACCCTGTCCCATATTGTATTAAGCTGTACGGATCATTTAAAAAGTTCACTGGCCAGGGTGTCAAAAAGAGCTTATTTCCAGACGTCCAACAAATGGGATACGGCGAAAGATATTTTGGAAATGGATAATAGACAAGAGTACCTTAGCCATCATGAGAGGGGGAAAAGGCCCTACGAAAAGAAATCTGACTTTTGGGACAATGATAAATTGAGTCTAGAAAAAAAAGAGGCATAAACTGAACAGAGAGGAAAATGTTTCCACTCACATTCACATAAAGCAATGAATGACTTGACCCCTTCTAAAGGACTGGTCATTATTTAAGTCGGAGAGAGGGAAAAAAATGTTTTCGCCATTTCCTCTTCCACCCTCTCCCTCCTCCCTCCCTCCTACTTAAATAATGACTGGTCCCTAATAAACCATGAAGTTATGGGGACTGTGAATCCCTTGTGGTTTGGATGACTATGTAAAATAGAGGTCCCATCTCCCAACATATCATGTAAATCTAGTTTAATTCAGCCGCAATAGTATAGATAAGCGAGCCATTTTCACTCCCCCAATTCTTGTCTGAAATGTGTAGTTTCTTAGAACATTTTTTTTAGCTTTATGGGAAAATCTATGGAAACTCCTTGTCCAATTGGATTCAAGTAATAGTGCCAGTAAAGAAGAGAAAATCTAATAAAATCTTCCTTTTCATATAGCATACACTTTTGTCTGCAGAAATTGTTCCTTTGCCTCTAAAAACAGCGTAAAATGGCACTATCGATATCAATTTCAGCACTATAAACACTGCCTTGGTTTTCAATAGCACCAGAATTGTCAACATAAATCGAAAAGCTGCCTGTTGAAGTCTCTGTTTACAAACGTTTGGATTACTGTAACTCCTGCAGTTCATTGACGTGCAAAAAATAGAATTAGATCATTGTCAGCACAATAAAATAGTTCGCTTTCATAAAAAAATAACTGTCAGCCTTCAGTCTTTAATATAAACGAGAAAAAGCCTATCCATTCTAATAACAAAAACCTACAAGCCTGTGTCTTACGTTTAGTAGTAAGCTTAATTTACTTAAAAGTTTAAATACGAGCCATGCAGTGCCAGTGGAGTTAGTATTTTAAAATATAAAACAAACCTGATCAGTTTTTCGCTCAAATAACTTGATGGCTCCCACGATGAAGTCCACAGAAGCCAGTTCTTCCACACTAAGATGTTCATCTCCCTGAAAATAAATATAGGTTTGGTACCAGTTCGAAATTAAACAAAGCTTCGAGAGATCGTGCAATATATTATTCTTTGTTTCCCCATTATTCGCTACTGTATCAGACAATTTGTATGGAAAAACACCTTTCTTCGAGTGCCTTTTTCTTGAGCCTCTCGACTTCATAAACCTTTCATCTTGGTTTATTCCGTTGTTTTCCTTGAGAATTTCAAACACATCTGGCAAGGAAATACTATTTAAACGCTTATAATTTGCCCTCTCTTGATTTCTGTGTTCTCTCCGCCATATTGGCCATTTGGTAATCAATACCACCGCTAAGCAATTTGAGCGCAGTAGCAAAATGTCCAATATTTCTGGTAATGCGATATCGCTCGGGAGACTGGCGGTCACTTAATTTGTTTACATAACTTGAAAACTTCATTTGTGGGAAAGCATTCCAACAGGCTCACAATAATATTTCAACTTGTTGGGAGTTGAAGGACCCAGAGATTTATTCAACATCACCAACACCACATGAGTGACCAAAACGTGAGCAAAGTTTTGCTGAAATAGTAGTAAATGGCCCAATTCCTAAGTAGTTCCAGGCCGGCGTTGGCACTTTCAGTCAGTCACTTTGTGACATGAGTAAGAATTCCCCAGTGATCGGAAAAAACTAGTGGAAATCAGATGTTTCGTTATAAATTTCAACGTCCTTCAAGATGAAACCTAGGGCCCCTTAGTGGATGGTCAGTCAGCTATTTAGGTATATACTAAAAATCACGTGACCAATAACGTCATCGTTACATCATCACCACTACGTGATTTGTGGGAACCCACTACCATGTCTGTCCAAGTTTGAACTGTCTGGCATTAGATATAAGTATGTACTTAAAATCATGTGACCGATGACGTCATCATTACGTCATCACCACGTCATCACCACCAATTGATTTGTGTGGACCCAGTACCATGTTTGTCCAAGTTTTGAACTGAGTGTCTGGCATTAGAAATGAGGGAACATTTACATGTACTTAAAATCACGTGACCGATTTCGTCATTGATACGTCATCACCTCTTAAGTGATTGATAGGGATTCACTACCATGTCTGTCCAGGTTTGAATTGTCTGGCATTAGATGGGCACCGTCAATACATCTTCTCCAGCATGACCAAATCTTTTCGAAACCTTGGACAGCCATTCGGAAAGTCAACGTCGAGTCGTTGAGTCACAGAAAAAAAGGATATAAATTACCTCTTATCCACCTAAACCCAATAACTCGTTCTGGACATGCGTGCATGTACGAGTTAAATTTTAGAACACCATTTAGAAGTTGTAAACTTCCTCGATCATTATTTTACTCTAATTTCTTTGCTATTAAACTACTGGCTAAATCTGTTTGTGTTGACCAAAATTACTGTATATGGGACCGACACTTAAGTCGCTACTAGTAAATTTCCGAGGCTCCAATCATCGCAGGTACTACTTTACTAGTATTTTTCGATCCTCTAGCCATGCGAGTCCCCATGCCGAGTCCCTGTAGCACGATGCTTAGAGCGTGTTCCAGTAAGTGCATTCTGCTGTTGTGGAAGGAGACAGGTTCAAGTTCAGCCACATCTGTGTTTCTTTTTTTCCCGCCTGTACTTCTTTACCGTGTTCTTTTTTTCTATGATATTCTCTTCTTTGTCGGAGTTGTGACTTCTCCATTTATCCGGATTCTCAAATAAACTAATCCGTTATGCACATAGACACGCGCTTCGCTATAGCCGCTACTATTATTTCACTGTGGTTCTAATACAAATCTAAAAGTCGGAAACCGGATGAAAACTCGGAAATTTCCTTTGCTTGCGTGCATGCGTGTGCGCCATTCTGGGGATGCATGGGAACGAGGTTGCAAAGTGTCCACAGTGGATTTTTTTACCCTTTCGACATCCAACTTCCGACTCCTTTTTCACTCAAATTTGGACTAACGTGCGATTCAAAGTAGGCATGTAATGGTCATTTCTAAATCAAAGTAGGCATGTAATGATCAAAGGAACCAAAACTACAGATTGACACAGATTAAGATAATTTTTAATCTATCTAACAATGTGATTATAAATCGGTTCTGTTTCAGGTATGTATACAATAGGGTTAGGAGTGCGTTGAGGTACATAATTATCTTTAGAGCGATGCAAAGCAAAAAATAGACGAAATGAGATTACAAACACAAGAATAAGCGAAGCTATTATTATTATTATTATTAAAAGTAAATTATTGATATGCAAAGAAGTAGAGGAAGTTGAGGAAGTCCAGGAAGTTGGTGAAGGAGTTGGCAAAGTCGAGGGAGCTGGCGATGGGGACTTGGTAGAAGGTGGTGGTGAAATACAGAGGCGTGGGTGGCGTTAGATGGAAGAGCATTTAAGGATAGATGGCCAGGGAATATTATAACGTTTGAAAAGAATGAAGTAGGAACTGTGGATGTCGCTGCAAAATGACTGGCAGGGAGAAACGGAGGTTGCAGGGTGCTTTGGTGTGCATAACGGGTAGAGGCCAGAACAAACGAAGAGGGAGACATATGTTGTTCCAAACTCAGGTCTATTGCTTTCAGAGCCAAGCGATGCGATACAGTAAACATTGAATTTCACGCCGGTGTGTGTTGTGTGCGTTCTAGCCTGCTACAGCAGACGTAGTTTTTCATTCTCAAAAATTCGAAGATAATTGTTTTATTTATTTCTTCGAATTTATGAGGATGGAAAACTACGTTTGCTATAGAAGGCTATGTGCGTTCAGGCCTGTTTTCTTTCTCTCATATTCGAGGCTTAGTAACCTGGCACTCTGGACACCGTTCCTTACGCGGTTTGGGTCAGAAAAGGTCACATTTTCACCATTACAAACAAGCGTAGAACAAAACGTATTATCTGTAAACCAAAACGTTCTTTTGCAGAAGTACTCCAAAAACTTTCAAAGATTCATAGCTATAAAAATTTAAAAAGGGCTCACATGCACAGGATTCTATGAACGGGATCAAAATAATGACTAGACTTAATATTACAAGTGGTTTTATCTCGTGTTTCTCAGTTTTTGTTTTCCCTGAATTCCCTTTAGACTTGGATTCATAGCAACACGAAGCAACACAGATTTAAGTGTAAACTATTTTTATTACAGATTATAGTTATACTTCATAAAGATCCCTTCGAGTTATTTCCAAGGAACGCTCAACTACACTATCAGCTAGTGAATTTGTTGTCTCTGGCACATGGAATTTAGTTTTAGCACTTTCATACTGGTGTCATCCGGCTTTCTTCAATTTTGTTATGTCAGCTATTTTTATCACTAATCGGTAAAGCTGAAAAACATTTAGATCAATGGAAACCTAAAAATACGTTAGGCTAACGTTTCAAGTTCTGATCTTGGGGCTCCGAAAATTTGTTTAAAGCTAATTATTATTTGTCTTTCGAGAATTCATTTTATAATCCATAGCTCGATGCAAACGTTAACTCGCGCGCTGATTGGCTAACGATGAGGGTATGTAGCCCGCGCGTTTTTGTGTAGATAATTTTAAGAACCGCTTGATTTTGTATTTTTACCTGATATGGAATTCAAGGAAAATTCATTGCCTGACTCGGGAATTCGACGTTAAATTTCACTTGAAAACCAGTCGCGATGAGTGTGATGCCGGTTTTTCGTGTGAAATTTAACGTAGAATTCCCGAGTCCTGCATTGATTATTTTAATAGGCAAAGGATAATTAGCTAGGTGTATGTCACGGTTTTTAGTGCAGCAAATTCTCCTGGAAATAGTTCCTTAATTTAACTGTAAAGTCAATCGTAGGCGTAGGACATCGGTTTCGACCCAGGCTAACAACAATTCTCTATTAATGAAGTTTACCTAATAGAAAGCTGGAGCTGATATGCTGCGTGTATTCGTGGCGATGGCGGCTTGTACTGAACAAGGTTACACTAAACAAAACAAAAATGGTAGAATACCAGTATTAAAATAGGTACAATCACCATAGACCGCTAGGAAGTCCCTTGACATGGCGGGACATGGTACACATAATTGACTGGGGTCTGTAACTTCAGACAGACATCCCGACGTACAGACTATGCGTACCATGTCTAGCCATCGTTAGCCATTTGGAACCATGTCTAGCCATCGTTAGCCATTTGGAACCATGTCTAGCCATTCTAAAAAAAATGCGCAGTAGAAGGGACTTGCTAGCAGTCTACAATCACCAAGCAACAAACATTTGATGACCACATAGACCAATGACGTTCTAATTATTCTAAGATCAGAACACTAACAAATGCCACATATAATATCCACCACACACAGCCGGCCCGAAAAATCGGAGCTCCATACACATAGAAAATCAATAAGGAAAAAACGAGCAAAAGACTTAAAAAGAGAAGTCAATGCAGTAAAACAAATCACGCCATGCGCACTTTTTCCTAGTTCTCGATCCACCCGTACGTGCGTGTAAAGGATAGGATAGCCTGGCTTAGTTAAAGTCGCTCGTGTTCTACTTGTGCTCACTCGTGTTCTGACTGATGTAGAAGTTTAGATAAGATTGACTGTGCGTGCGTACTTCGCATTTTGTGCGTTTTTGAAAGTGCAAAACACGTAGATCGTTACACCTTTCCAAAAGATACGGCCGGAATTCAAGCTGTGAGTAGCCTCTTGTTTACTCAAGTATTGCGAATGGAAAATACAGCAAACTCTTACCTGGCTGATCTAATCCTGATAGGTCCACTGCCTTCAGGTACTTGTAGAAAGTTTGCTACGTCGTTTAGATTACCACTGAACCCTCGCGGGTAAACCTTTGATTGGTGAATTCGGAACTTCTGATTCCCTCGAAGTCTCTCAGTTGCCCGTACTTCGTAAAGAAATTAGGAATTCCCCACTCAAACTGGTTCATGTAAACATCTCTCTAAATAATAAGGTAAGTTACAAATTGGGATTAATTAATTTAAGAAAGTGAGTTTTTAAAATAAACTACAATATATAGTTTAGCAGTTCGAGAAGTACAAGTACGCGTGGGGAAAATCGCGTGCACAACAAAATAGTGTGATTTGTCTGAAATATAGAATAAGTTCACGTCAAAATGTCTTCGGCGGCGGCCTCCTCCCCCCCCCCCCCCCCCCCCTTTATCCCAGGCAACAGAGTGAGCTAAGCGTGAAGCACGATCGACTGGAAAGGAAACAAATAGGGCAGCTACGCAGGATATAGACACCCGAACAAATGATTCGATCAGTGTTAATCTTTAACCGAACCAACCTCAAAAACGCATCAGTCGGTGTTTCGCACTCTCAGTACCATCGTCAACTCAGTCACGCAATAACTAGGATATGTTTAACATACTTAAATTTTCATGACGGTCGGCCGATCAGAGTTTTCGAATTCGTTCACTTAATTTTACTGGTACATGATAATGTTTGGGATACCATGCAAGTAATAACTATCGCTTGCGATGCGGCTAAGAGAAGGTGGCTCCCGAGGTTTATTATATACACACGATTTAAAATTATATGATGACATACCAAGCTCTCATTCTGACGGTCACGTAGGATGACCGCCTGCAGGTTTTCCACGTGTCTTTCTGCGAAAGCCGATGTGGGTTTCAGCGCAAGGCCAGCTAAGATGGTATATAATTATTACATTAGTACTGGCCTCGATCACTAATGATATAGCATGTATGATGAGTTTATTTGAAATGCAAGAGTTCAATACTGCATGAGAACCAAGTTATTTAGCCATATACATCGTGATGGCCATAGGCCCTGAGAGAGGTACTGTATATGGCTAAATACAGAGGTGTAAGGTATTTTACTGACTTATTTCATTGTTATTCGATAGCCTTTATTTCACTAATATTCCACAATATAAAGATTAGGTATTCACAACCCTTTATATGGCTCATTACATGTAGGTATTCAAGAGCCTTTATATAGCTAATAAAGCTGTATCTCCATATAAAGGCCCTTGAATATCTAAAGAGCAATATTGATTGAAATCCTAGTTGGGATATTTGTGAAATAAAGGTTATTCAATAACAATGGCAATGTACGTGTCAAAAAATGAAATAAATATATACAGTCAAAGCAGGAAAGGTTGTCTTGCAGAAAAGTCTATAATTAGTGACCAATATCAATTACAGCTCATCCAATGAAGAAATTTACATTGTATTCATTGAAAACATGTCACAATATCTGATTGATGCAATTTATATTTAGCATGTTTCTTTTTTTTTTGGCCATAGAAGTCAAATATCGGTTAATACTGGTATATAAACATGATAAACATACCGGTATTATATATATATGTACCTGGACTTCAGTTCTTTCATCTGCTGCTATCCTTTCTTGATACTGAATTCTCTGATCCTAAGTAATTATAACCACCATTGTTTCAATAATATTGATTTTTTAAAGCTTTGATAATCACATATCTGTATGCAATCATGGCTCTGTATTGGCAGGTCACAGTTGAACAGTTGAAAAGCTGGACAAAGGAAGTGATGAATTTCAACAACCTAATTAAATGTTTATCAAGGGTGGTCTGTGGTCTGACAAGTCTGAAATTAGTCTAAATTTCAAGGCAGGCTTAAAGGTCACTGTCAGTGGCAATGTTGGAAATACCATGCTATGGTTACTGATTGGTTGAAGGTTAGCATTCCAAACAATCCAAAAATTGAAGAATAGAAATAATAACAACAAAGACAGCGAGGGAATTCGAACCTAGACTCAAGTAACAATAATGAATGAATAAACATCAATGGCATGAAAGATTTAAAAAAAAATTAAGCAACAAGTAACTTCATACTTACTCTCATTCTGTCTGTCTCTTAGGAGACCTCATACTCTCTGTCTTGAGTGGCCCTCAACAAAGACCGCTCTCTTAAAACAGTAAAATAAAAATAATATGAGTGTTTATTTTTAACTCGTGAGGAACTAGTTATTGTCAGTGATGGTTAGACGGGGGCGAAAATGGCATTAGCAAATCGATACTTGAACAAAACCAGGAGCCCATAACCAGGAGCATCCATCCTGCCTATGTCACAGCGTTTTTACAAGTTAGTTTTTTTAGAATGGTTTCCCACTATTCTTGGGTTGAAATCATTCCAAAGGCGAAGTTGATATTGGTGAATATTCCCCAAGACCAATATCAATATCACCAATATCAACTGAGCCTGAGGCAAATAATAATTATTGTTTTAGTATATACAACACAGGAACCTGCTTTTGGGCACCAAAAAGAGAGCCTTCCTCCATGTAATCTAAGTAGTCAATGTTTTCTTCTAAATTTCCTTGTTGTACCTCCTGGATAACAACTGGTGCCTCTGCTGGCTCATTTTGTTCTACCATATGCATGTCACCTTGTGTCTCTGCTGGCTCATCTGGTTGTACCAAATGTGTGGCACCCGGGGGTTGTGTCTACTAGGACCCTGCCCCCTCGCACGACAACGACTACGGCCACAACCATGGCCACGCCCTCGCGACTGTCCTCTTCCCTTACTGCAGTTGGGATCAAGCCTTTTGAAGATGGACAATTTTGGAACATCCCCAACACTTTGCATTAATATATGGACAGTTAGTTGGATAGTGATTACCATTACAACGGTAGCATTTATTGAAACTGTTTCTGTTTCTCATTCTCTGACCCTTTTTCTGCATTTCAACTTTATGTATCTCACTGGCAGATAGTGCACCTTGTAGTGGGTTCGTGTTCTGTGTCGTTTGTGTTTGTACCAGGCGGTTAGCAATTCTTTGTGATACTTCGGTATAGTGGTGTCTATTTGTTGGTCTGTATAGTCAAGTGCAAGTGTCAATTTTCCGAGTTTCATGTTCGAAACCCGGAGAAAATGTGCAGTGAAATGTTTCCAGTGCGCTGGTTCAGCCGTCAGTATTGGACCCAAGATTATGACACAAACGCCATCTTACTAACGAACGCACATGTTTTCTAAGTCACGTGACAACTTGTCTACATTGCTGATACGTAACAGCGATTTTCTTTTAGTTTCTTTGCAGATGTAAAAGCGATCTCCTTGACCCTTGAGTTACGGCACGTAAGTCGGGAGGAGCCATGCATTGCACTTGAGTGCAGGCCAATTTCCCATGAATGCGCATCCACGCTTCGATGTAAAACATAAGGCTGGCGACGTGCGAACACGATTCAGGGAGTCACGCTTTACATCCCAGGTAGTGAGTTGAAATGATCGTCCCATCACTATCAGTTACGATCCATATGCTGGCCAGAGGGTCATTCATCTGCTGAGAATGTTGTACTTTTGCGACAATAACGTACTTTCCGGAAATTATCTTCCCTCTCACTGAAGTTATAAATCCCAATCTGAGAGACCATCTGGTTAAAGGTTCGATTTTCATTGTTCATTTCGGGTAATATATATCAAAATCCCCTGCCCAGTTCCAAAGGCAGAGCGAATTTCGCAACTCAATCCGGAATTAAATTTCTTAACTGTTAAAGAGTTATGGGTTGCGAGGTGTTGCATGGGCCTCAAAACTCTGACCCTATCTCACGTCAAAGTATATGATTTTCGGTAACCTAAAAACGGCTTTCAAAGACGTACTGCATTATTGCGAGACAAGAACAAGTGCCGCTAATGAACAGTGCATTACTGAGTCTGGGTATGTTTATGCTTACGTCGTGCGTAATACCCCCAGATAAAGGAGTATAATATGAAATTAAATGGAAAAGGTAATTTGCTACAAAAGAGGTAAATTGAATTCCTGAGGAAACATCAAGTATAATACCACAGGTAGAAGTATTTTACAGAACGTCACAGCCTTTCAGTGAGGTTCCTGTGCTGTTTCCAGGTTCCAGTAAACTTGAATGCGTTTTGGAGAAACCCTAAAATGAGAAAAGAAAGCATTAGTATAACTTACGCGAGGGGAAAATCGCTGATACACCTAGTTGCCTACTTAATGATTTGAAGCATTAGGTGATTCCTGAAATGCCTAATTTCTCCAAAGTTCCAATGCAGCTTTTCCAACTGTCTCTAGCTGCCAAAATAACGCCAACACCACAATTTCCAGCTCTTCAGATACTTGTTATGTTGTTTTACATATAGGGTGTTCTTAATGTCAGGCAAGACACTCGCACTGGGACAACTTGTAGCCATCATCAAACAAAAGGCTCTCGTTGACAAAGTCAACTACAACTAATCCCCAGTAGCAATTATTCATGATAACTGGCACACTAATAAGTTCACAGCTCCTTGCATCTGTCGAGCTAATAGCTTGAGACATTGTAGCTGACAATAAGTTCATATATTGATTGCTTAGCCAGGCGAAGCTTTCTGATGGAAGGAAAATTGCCCTTTCATTTCATCGGACTCTGGATAGTGCTTGGTGGGGTAGTCGTTTGGAGTGTGGAGGTGAATTTGATGTTATCAGGGTGCTATTGAGGTTTTTCTTTGGAGTGAGATGGGGTTGGGACAGAGTCAGGGATGCAGGTAGTGTGTTTGGATTGTCCTTGGGAGTTGATATTGCTAATGGGTGGCAGGGTGACGGGAGGTATGTGGCTTGAGGGTGTATGTGATCTAGTTGTAGGAGTAGTTCTATTTTTGGGTTGGTGAAGAGGGTATCCTCAATGTGATCCTGTAGTGCTAGCAGGTTGTTGCAATTGAGGAGGTCTTCATCGTTGAGAATGTTGTGGTTGGATGGAAGGGGTGGAGAAGGATTGGAGGTTGTGCTTGATTGTACATTAGTGTTGTTGTGTGTGTGGTTTTGTTGTGTAATGTGAGGGGTAGCCATGTCTTCTCTTCCAGGTTGTTCTGAGATAGGAAATACATTGTAATGTTATTGCATGAGAAGGGTAATGGGGGGACAACCGAGGATCTAAGAGATACAAGCCCTTCCCCGTGTGAACGTATCAGTTTTTATATGTCGGGTATTCGGACTCAGTTGTTTGGAGCGGGAGAGGAGGAAGGAAGAGGGAAGACAAATAAACTTGTGGTGGTTAATTGTGGGAAGGAAAGGGGAGGTGGGGAGTCAGAATAAGGTTAGAGTATGTGGGCACTTGTGGGTAGGTAAATAATGTGAAATTAAGAACGTAAGTGAATAAAATTAACAAATAAATAAGTAAATAAATAGATAAATATGTAAATAAAAACGAATAAATATATAGCTAAGAAAATGAATAAGTAAATAAATAAATGAAAGTAGAAAGATGGTGAAATGTAAAAGTAAATGTGAAAAAGAAAATGTAAAAGTAACCTGGTGAGGGGATGAAACATGTTAGAAATGGACTAACCAACCTCGTCCCCAGTGTCTTCTCGGTCAGATCCAAGATGGCGGCTACCCGAGAGAAGACCCTGGTAAAGGCTGAACTGTCACGTATTCTGATTGGCTGATTAAAATGATGCAAATGTTTTCTTAGAGGTATTTTGATTGGTCCACGACGTAATGCCTGTAGATGACTATGAATGAGATGCGAGTTCAGAGTTCTTCATAGTTTGAAGCACTCTACCGTGGTTCCAGAGGTTTTCTAGAGAGAACAGCCGTGGAGAAAGAGCCGCAGTAAACCTCTGGGACCAGGGTAAGAACTCTCAAAACACATGATCGCAATTGTAAAGTAATAGCAGGAATAATACTGTTACAAGAAAGTTGAGCAGAAATGTTTTGAACTTGAAATTTAGTGCATTTGATTGTTAATCTATTCGCTGCTGACAATTTAACCTACTTTAAACCCCACTGAATACATGTTTAAATCAACTAACTGTGAAATAGTGATTGTGATCTTATATGTTATTCTTAACGGCTCTACATATGCATAATCCGCTATTTTAAAATGTCTTTATAATCATGTTAAATAAACTATATATACTGGTACTACTACTATTTCAAATTCATTCTGAGTCCAGAGAGCAAAGCACAGGGCTGGTTGATATAACCTGAGATCTTGCATGGACTCACTTAGATTTTATTAGTGTACTATGCATAGTAATGCGTAGTACTATGCATACTTGTAAATATCTAGTGGTGGTGAATGGCCCTGTTAAAACGAAGTCTGTAAATTTTCTTCGAATAGTTTTCAAAATCTGGGTTTCTGCTGATAAGCTATATAGCTAGGGTCTTGTCAGCCATAAGAAGTCTTGGAGTCTCACCTCTTTTGGTTCAATACAAAACATATAAGTTTCGGGCTCATATTTTAAAATGAGGATCTCAGCATTTCGTCAAGGACCCTATATCTCACAATGCAGCTAGTTTTAACTGCCATGATCGAGCTGTAAATATACTTATTGTTATTGTGTTAATTGTTTAACTTTAGTTAAATCTTACACGAAAAGCTTAGAGATCAACTGCAAATTACATTTAAAAACATCCAGACTTCATTAGTTGCTGAGCCAATCAGATTCAAAGATTTGACAATGAGTACTGGCCCCAATCGATGTATAAAGCATTTGTAATTTATAGCTTCAACAGTTGCAGCACATTAAAAAAATAACTATAAAACTGCATGGATTCTTTGGCATGCAGGCTACTGCAATAGGGCAATTGAAGGACTGGTCAGATTAAAGTAGGCCTAGTTAGAAAGTTGTTATGGTTACACAATTGGGTTAATAAATTGTTGTAAACTCTATTTTCTACAATTATACTAATAGCTAATCCCACATATATAATCCCACAATTATACTAATCGCTAATCCCACATATCATCAAACCCCTAAATCTCTGTTGCATTATCGATAATATTAAAGGCTTCATTATTCTGATACTATATAAGGGGTGTTTATAAGACCTGTGTACAAACTGAGACCGGTACTGGTTCAGATCAGGTTCCATATAAATAATAACAATAAGTGTCTATTTGCATGATACCAGTTTCAAAAAGATAAATAAGAATGGTCTGACTCATTCCAGTCTCATGTAGTGACATAATGCCATACTGCTATGAACTTCTATCATCTATTACCAACTCTAATAATCATTGACCACATACATCCTCAATTACTTTCATGATCACTACTGCCTGAGCACTATCCCAAATAGGAAACAAATGGCATATCTCTTCATGTGAATTAAGAAATTCACATCTTGATACAATGGATTTTATTAAATCCAAAGTAAATCCTGTTGTGAGATCTATGCTACCAAATCTTCTGCGGCTGGCACCAAGGTGTAGCCGATACTTTTTCAACATCTCACCGATTTTACACCGTTGTCTGGAAGACACTGCACGAACAGGCTGAGAAACTGTGTGAGCCCGTACACTTTCCCTGGCCAGTTCACTTTCCAAGTCTGATGCTCCTTCAGAATCTTTGAAACAATTCCTACAGCAAGAACGTTGTAAAGCATGATTTGCTACTGAAGAACCAAGGTATGTTAACAAAAATTGGCGTAGACATTTGTCAGTTAGAGAAGAAAATTACCACATCTCACTGGTCATTCCAGGTTTATTTAAAGCAATGTCTGAACCATTGAATAAATTGTATAAATTGTAAATCATGGTGTGTAAAATAAAACTGAAACTGAAGAGCTCCATGCTCTGGATTAATGTCATTAGGTCTATAATTTATGGCAGCAGAGGTTACTCACCTGGTCAACGTCTTCATGGGTATGTCCTACCATAAGATAACGCATTCTGACCTGAAATGTGGATGTTTTAATACAGGAACAAATAGTTGTTGCCTCACGAAACATTTTCACTGTTCCCGTATATGTAAAAAAAAAAAGAGTACATCAAGCGGGTATAATATTGGATCAAGCTCCAAAGGAAATAAATTCATATGGCGATAATAATATATTTTTAAAGGCTCGCCACACGAAATATATGATAGGATACATTTCTAGTTTCTTAATCATGAAGAAGTTATATAGTTAGTTTGGATACCGAAAGCTCTACTTCATCACGGAGACATGCTCATCGGGCAATGTATGCTTTTTCCACCATTCCCTCCTATATTTTCTCACTGTAAGTTGATTAGAAAAAGGCCTCGGAACCTGAAACGAGCTTGTCCTTTCATGATTACAGCGGTGATTAATACGAGGCAGTTACCTTTCTAAACATACCAGCCATTACCAGAAATGCACAAAATCCAAAGATGTAGATATTTTTACAATCACGAAAACAATTGTCCATCTGCCAGTAGAGAACCGGAGGAAGACTTCCATTCTGTTAGCGAAATGCACAATTGAAGTTATTAGTGACTGAGATACGAACTAGTTGTCAATAGTTATTTTGAAATATTATTGTTTGTTCAGACCAGACCCACAATTAAGTTAAAATGCTCCGTTTTCATTTCTTAAAAAAATTTTTTTGCTAGATTCAACCAGAACCAGTTAGGGCTTATCTATTCAAAGACACTAAAGTAGATTGATTAGATATTATATTAATTTCACAGTCTGGGACAATTCCACTTTATGTATTGGAAATTTTCACTCTTCAAACATATTTACCTATTTATCACTGAAATCAGTTGCTGCCAAACCATTCAAGTGAAGTAACAGTAAAGTAAATCCTTTCGAAACTTTCGTTTGTACGTGGACTGGGACTGAGGTCGTATGACCAATCGTTTCCAAAAGTTTGCAATTTAAGTAATTATGACCTCACCAACACACCGCAGAAAACGACAGCATTGCTTTTTCAAAACAAATCGTTAAAAAAATGATGTGGACAGTGCGTTGTCTGATGTAGCTTTTCAAATGAAAACGTAATCCTATTGAAAGGGCCTTCATCAATATATGCACTTACTTGTTGCACGATGCATTAATTGTTGGATTTGCATCGGATGGCCATCTAAGTAGATCCAAGATGCATCAAGCCCGATTGTGGCCATGAGAGAGTACTCCTGTTACGTGGCTTTTGAGGAATTCTCCATATTCTCCTTCAGATGACGGTTCTCTGGTATATTTGTCACTCTGAAATTTGATTCATCGATTGGTAATTGATTATGAATATCAATCGATTATTATTAATTGGTATCGATTGATACCGATTTTAATCAAAACATCCATTTACCTGTGGGAACTCGCTCTTACTTGCCGTCCACTATTCGCTCAGCGATCTCGTATCGATAGTCGTCAATGTCTTCGTAAAAAAAAAAAAAGAGAACAATCAACTTCAGCTTGAATCGATTAATCCAGAACGCATTTTGAAGTGTAATATTCAACATGGACTTTTGAGGAATTCCCCATATTCTCCTTCCAGCTGGAAATGGGAAAAAAGGGTTCAAAAGGTGATATCAAAAGCAAGCATGCATAGGCTCCTGAAACAAGTGACTGGCGCGGCCAATCAAAGTTTGGGCGTGCCGATGTTGACTAAAGGTCGGCACACATTAAGGGACAAGTCCCGGGGACAAAATTTTGTCCCAGCGACAATATTTTTCCTAGTTCAGACGTGTGTAGTGACCTTAAAACTACACAAGAGTGAACACCGGTGAACACGATTGAATAAGATGGTAAAACAGGTGAACACGAGTGAAAATGTATTGAAACTATTTTTTTCTTTAATTGTTTTAAATAATTGAAACTTGAGTAGGTTCAAACCCGGGCCGGACCAACACTCAGGGTCTAAAAATCACTGAGTAGAACTTACATTTGGATGAAACAGTGACAAATTTGGTTGGACTCTCCTACAGAAAGTTACAGGAGTTAGATACTCAAACGAATTCCATGGGATATGCAGCTCCACTGATAGAAACTGGAAGACGTGGAAGGTCTTCATATGATATTAGCCAGGAGCAGCTATCATTCCTTATTGAACAAGGCTTCAAAGTCAGTGACATTAATCACATGCTGGGAGTTGGTGTGAGGACTGTTGAGAGAAGAATGTCAGCATTTGGATTGAGTGTTTCAGGTATTTTTTTTTTTTTTTTTAGAAAATAGGATGCTATAATACGTCAAGTAATCTGTTCAAGTTAAGACACATGTCTAGTATACAAAAGCTTATAAATACCACAATTGCCAGTTGTCATGTCATGTCATTCCCAGTCCTATTTTCATATGATTATGTTTTACTGAAATAATTATTTTCATGATAATCACAAAACTTTCACCCAAAACAAGCCACATAAATGTGTTCATCATACATACTGTACATTACTAAACTTAATTTACCCTTGAATTTACAGATGGTAGCTTTAAGGTGATTCCATCGTTTCACTCTGCACATTTCTCCTGCACAGCAGATTAGCACACACTCTTTGTTCGAACTTCAGTTAAAATGGCGAAAGAGCAAATTGAAAACGTTTCAGTCAAATCCATGGTATTTCTTGCTCATTTTCATGCATTTTCCGAGACATTTTTATATTAGTTGATGCCTATAATATTGGGTAAATTATGCTGAATGCACATCAGACCTAAAAATAATGGCACAAAAATCAAGGCTTTTGAATGTTTTGAAAAAGCTGGGTTACTTCCATTACCTGAAGCTCTCCCTAGTCCACCCTTTAAAAAAAAAAGGATTTTGAAGAAATTGTTGGACTATATAGCACAAAACCCTAACTCCCTATTTTGTGATTTTTTTAGTTTTTGTGTTGCAATGGTACATGTAACAGTTCTCAAAGTCATGTGATACAGTTACATGATAAAAACATATGCAGTTGATTTCAAATTTTGTCATTGACTACAATTTTCAGAAAATTTATATCAAAATAAATGAGTGCTTTCAATGGAACAAGAGCATTTAATGTGAAAACAAAATGCAGGTTTGCAGTTCAAGCTGAACACAGATTATTTTTTATCATTTCTCTTCTTTCATTGTACCTTAGTAGTGCTGGGAGAAGGGGTATGATGAGTTTGGTGATGGTTCCGCATTTCATTCATGGGAATAGATGATCCACATGTAAAGCAGTCTATCTCTGGAACATCAACGTGAGCCCGTAATAAACAACCAGCTTGAATAATATTACTTGGTACAAGTACATGTACAAACTCTTAGCAACATCTCCAGTGTTCTCCAAATAATTTGATTATCAATTTAACCTGATGGACCAATTTGACCTACAACAGATGTGTTATTCCTTACAAGAGCTTTAACTGTATATGAGTAAGTGATATGCGCTGCATCAAGCAAAAAGGGCATGGACAACAATCTTTTATGAATTTATATTTTCACAAACCTTTGCCATTTTAGAATGCATTAATTATGTACTGAAATAGATTAATTATGTACTGAATGATAAGAAACAAGAGGCTGTTGCAGCCTGTACTCGGGCCATATAAGTCTAGTCCCAGGCTTGATGAGATCATTGTGGTTTATACTGGTTTGTGAGGAGCCGTGATGGCTCAAATCAGTTTATAAAAAAAAATTCAACCAGATGCAATACGTGGGACTAAGCTGGTGCCACATACATAAGCAATGTTATAAACGAAAAAAGGATTGGGTCTGAGTATGTGAAATATCATTTAATCGAATTAAAAAATACCAGAATACAGAAGATCACATCAAAATTAGTATGTACAAATGTAGCTGACCGAGTTTGATTAGGAAACATCTAATCAGTAACCACCTTAAAACTATGTATACATCTATGTGGTTCTATTTAGAAGAGTTCTGCAGTTACAATTTTATCAGGTCTATAAGTTTCAATAATAGTTCTTCTTTCAGGATATTGATGATCATAAACTCAGATGTTGTTGAAGCAGGTGAATGGTTTTCCTAGAGTACAGCTGTCAGTCACTATTTTTGTGTTGCTATTTTACCTGGGTCCTTTCCATTCACATTTTTTTTTTCAGAGTCTATGAGATTCATCCCTTCCATGTCATTGCATTGGAAACATGCAGTTATTTAGCTGTCAATTACCAACTACTTCCATTGTCAACTGCATGCAGCTTTGCTCCCAATGAACTGGTATAAATTTCTGTGCTGAACTGGTAATATGATTTGAAGTTCATTAGGCCTACAGCCTGATAGAGGGAAGTACAACGGTGGGTACAATTCCCCTAACAGTTGTTTAGCTGTAAAAATTTACCAACTACTTCCACTTTCAACTGCATAGATGTACCATCTCCAAATAGGTGGTTTCATTTCCAACATCTTGGTGAAGACTGGAGACATAGCTTTGATATAGATGTTTATGTAACAGTCGTCCTGTGATGTTCAAAATTTAGAGCAACATTCGCTTCCAGTGCATTGGTACAAAGTTCTATGGTTAACTGGTAATAAGATGTTCCTTGTATGTGGATATATGTAATCTGCAGGCTGGTCATTTTTCTGGACTGAATCAGCTTTTTGGAGATCAACACTACAGGAGTTCACTAGGCCAACCTCACAGAAAAGTGCAACAGTGGGAATGATTATTATGCCTGAAAATATAAAAACATGGGTGTGTAAATATATTACTGTTTTTTTTTACAGGCAAAGCTTGTTAACACACATAGAAAATATAACCCTCCCTCTCCCTTCATTCCCTATTGAAAACCTACCTTTGCTATGAGCTGCTGGAAGCTCCATATATGGATCCTGGTGCAATATGGCTAACCTGGTAATATTGTGTGGCTTGTAGACATATGTAATCTGCAGGCTGGTTATTTTTCTGGACTGAATCAGCTTTATTGGAGAACACTACAGGAGTTCACTAGGCCAACCTCACAGGGAAGTACAAAATGTGAGGATAATTGCCTGCAAAAAATAAAATGCCTGCAAAAAATAAAAATGTGGGCATGTAAATATATTATGCTATCTGATATGAAGCAATTAAAGCTAGTTAACATACAGAGAAAAAATGAACATCCCCTAATTCCCTCCCCCTACATTCCCTGTTGAAAACCTACCTTTTGTTATGAGCTCCTGGAAGCTCCATGTGTGGGCCTTGAGGTCATAGTCTTTGTCTTATAATATTCAAATTTTTTTTGATAAACTGATTTGCAACTACATGTATCTCTAATAACAGTAATAATTTTAATTAAGACCAAATGTTTAGTGTCCAGTATACTTAATGTGACTTACCCAGTACAACAATGTATTGGAATCTTGCCTCTACAACTCACCAAATTACTTTCTTCTGAACAGGTCATGCACATGTACAGTAAGTGTATGTGATAACATTTATATAATTTTATAATATTCATTAATAATTCATAAGTTGGGGTACTAGCCAATCCAGACCCAGCATTCAGGTGATGTGGATACACTGTAAACCCCATACAAAATTCTAGTTAGCCTATTAGTATTCTGTATCAATGATACAGAATACTAATAAGCCCTATTAGTATTCTGTATCAAATGATACAGAGTACTAACTATAAGTCAACTAGAATCCTGTATGGAATGATATAGGATACCAACATGCTAGCATTATATAGTATGAGGAGGTCTCACGACTGATCACTGACTTCCCCTATCCCAGGCTGGGTGAAATGACAAAGTACATCTGCTCTCTTATTATGTACACACCATCTGTTCCATGTGGGACCTGTTTTTGCTGCATGCTACGCTCTGCTCTCTTATTTCATACACACTGTCTCTTAGATGTGGGACATGTTTTTGTGAGAAATTAATTAATCCCACATCGATAGCAAGGTGGGAGAAATCAAAGCTTTCAATTTTATGTGGTGCAATATATCATAAGAAATTTACAATATTTGTGGCAATGTTGCTTGCCATTGTATATCCAATACAACATCGCCACTCATAAATGTAAATAGTACATGTTAATATATGGCATTATGTTAATAATATTTCATACTTCCAAATTTACTTTAACAGCTTCATGATCAGAATAGTAAACACTTACCACTGAATGTTGAATCGTTTTGAATTGTTGTGGTTTGATGTATACCTGATCTAATAAACTTCCTGCTGATACAAATGTTGGTCTTTCTATGATTTGTTGATAACCAGCATGTTCCATCACAGTCTTTAAAAGGTTACATTCCTTATCATCAAAGTAGTTTATGTTGAAATCCCCAAGTATCATGTCAACAGAAGTGTGATTAACGATATAATTAATAGAATCACAAAATTGCTGTACATTAGAGTTGTGTTTTCTATAAAGTAAAATAAATGTTATTTGTTGCTGGTTAGTTTTAGAAAAAGCAATTAGTTTAACTCCATTTATTGAAGGAAAGTATTCTTTTTCAGATATCAAAACAGTGTTTCTGTAGCAGACAGCTAAGCTTGAGAATTTATCTGGATTATCTTGCCTATATAATGAAAAAGGATGGATATGTTTTTTATGTCATTGTCTAAATCAGACAATTGAAGTTGTGTTTCTGTTAGAAGTAAGATATCACAGTTAGATATGTTAAGGTCGGACTTGATATCAATGCTATGCTTTCTTAATGATCTTATATTTAAAAGAGCAACTGACAGCAGGTTTTTTCCGAATTGGATTTCAGACTCCATAACCATTGATGACATATTTTGTAGTCTCTCGTATTCTGCATGCACTCTTGTATCTGACCGTACATGTTTGTTCTGAATTTTTCCAAGAACATGAATGCCTTCGAGACAAGTGGCACGACTCAAAGCAACATATATTTGCCCAGAATTGAATGACTTTTGTTTAAATAAATCAAAACTAATAACAATATTGTTCAATGTTAATCCTTGAACTTTGTGAACAGTGCAAGCCCATGCCAAGCTCAGTGGAAACTGGATTCTCTGTATTTCTGGAGATGAAGGTTTACCTGGCCTCAATTTTATTTTAGCAAGTACTGGTGAAACAGGCACAACTTTGTTCTCTTGAGCAAAAGTATCACTTCATTTCTCAATTAAGATATTCCCAGCTTTTTCGTCATCAAATTTAATATAGAGAATAGTGGGCTTCTTGGTAATTTGATTAATAGAGATTCTAGTAACAGTGCCCATTTGGCCACTAATAAGCCTGTCAGAAATATCAATATTTGTAGTAAGCATCACCCGTGCAGTTTCTTTGATAAGGATCTCAAAATCAAGACCACCAGTGTCAGAACGACCTCTTGACAATACCCTGTCAATATCTTGTTTAGTAACATTTGGTGGATATTGATCAATAGCTCGAAGTACATACAATGGCAAAGGAATTTGTTGTAGATATTTATTGTTGTGTTCTGTAACTGGTTTATTTTCAGCCCATACATGCAATGCATCTGAAGGGTAACCATTATTCTCATGTGTTTCAGATACTGATCTTGCCTGAATAATTTGTATGTCTTCTTCAGTCTGCTGACCAATTCTAAATCTGTTTAGGAGCTCGGTAAATTTATGATCATCCTTTTGTCTCATTATTTGAGTAAGTTCTATCATTTTGAATTCTTGCCATGGGTGACATATATTATGTGTTTCATTTTTGTAACTAGAAAATATAGGCTTTTGGCGAATTGGTGGAAACTGATATAAATCACCAACAGCAATAATACTTATACCAGCAAACAACTGAGAGGTGATAGTACCAAAAATTTATTTTAGTCTTTGATGGATATGGAGTAACCTAGTATTTGAAACCATAGAAATTTCATCAATTATAATAAGCCTCAGTTCAGATAATGACATTCTCAGTAATGTTTTCTTCTGATCTGATAATGCAGGTAAATTATCTCCAACTTCTTTTGGGATGGCCAAAGCAGTGTTGATAGTAGTACCATTTATATTAATAGCAGCAACACCTGTGGGTGCCATTAAAAGCACTGTAGGTAACTCAGGATTTAGTGGTCCATATTTAAATGTTTTCACTGCAGTGTGATAAATTGCCCTTATCAGATGACTTTTGCCAGCACCAGCACCTCCTGTGACAAATAGGTGTATAGGCTTCACTTCCTCTGGCTTCAGGCAATTAAAGTTTTTAACTTTATTTCTACACCACGAGAGAACAATATCATATGCAGAACGCTGTTCGGCATTCAAAGATCTAACACACTCGCGTAATATGTCATCACTGATACCTGATGGCTGGGTCTGAGTCAGAAGTGTTGGTATTCTTTGTTGTGTTTCTGAACCTGGGGCTAAATGATCAGGTGACTGTTCATTAAATGGATTATCCAGTGTTACATCATTGTCCATTTCAGACTGTAAATCCTGATTTTCTTGATCATTGAGAGAATCATATGTGTGTAGGTTTCTAACTGGGTTGTCTCTCAGCATTTGTAGTGCATTATTTACTTCTTCTGCATTAGGTTCAAATATTGCTCTGTTCTTTTGAACCAAAGCTTGTTACTGAAGGTTCATGAAATTTCATGAAATAAGTTTTATCTAAGCCAATGAGATCAGTAGACTCATTTCGCCATGGAAAATATAGCATGAGTAAATGATGAAAAAACCTCTCAGGCTGCTTATTTTTGCTTGGTGTGTGGAATCGTATTACGGCCTGAACTTTTCTACACTTCATGATTTCATTGGTATTTAGCAATTTAATCTTATGAGGAAGTGGTGATTCATTATTATTATTTGCATGCTGTGATTCAATGACATCATCAGAAAGCACATCTGGCTGATCATCATTGATTTCATCAGGATTAGCTTTGTAATCTTTGTAGTAGTTGGCAGCAAACTCAGCTAAGCATAAATGATCAACAGTGGAGTTGAACTTAGGTCTGTTACAGTATCGTTCAATAATATTTGATTTGTAAATATCAGTACTGTCATTATCAAGTGCTTCTAACTCTTCTTGGCTTTTTCGCATGCGTAATCTATTTTCTGGTAAATCGGTGCTCACATAGATTGTTCCTGGAAATGTTTTTCTCAACCAAAGTTCAGGCATGCATCTATAAACACACTCTTGTGCACTAACTTCTCGAGAGGAGAGAAAGGTGGCACCAACTTTTTTCAAGCTCTCTCTGACATTCAAGTTAAGGTCCCTTGCTTCCTTTGCTGCATTTGTAATGGCCTGCGAGCATTCAGTTTCATCTTTGGAGAAGTATGAACAAATATAAGTTATGCATTTGTAATGATTGTAAACAGGTTGCAAATCTACATTTGCTCTAAACCCTTTTATTCCAGCAACAAAGTAGTTATTTATAAAGCAACTATCAAGTGATCTCTTTAGATGCAAGTCATAATCAGAATCAGCAGAAATAGACAAGGCCCAGTAATATTGTTCTTCAGAAACACCAGAAGAGGCCAGAACTTCTGCAGTAGTCCTTTTTGGATCATAATCCGATGTGCTTGGATTTAAGGTATCATTTATTTTCTTTTTTACAGAAGTGATAATTTCATTTCTTCTGTTTATTATGTTCACTTTTTCATTATCAGCAATATCATCTGACACTGGTTTTGCAACAATTGTTCGATCTGTAAAGAACTGACCAAAGTTAAACCTACATGGAATATTCTTGTACTTTCTACAAGTTTTAGAATGATTGTGCTTTTGATATGTTTTCACTAGATGATGCAATTCTGCTTCAGTTTCTTCATTTGGTAGGTTTGCTTGTAAATGCTTATCTATAAACTTTATGTAGGCCTCCTCATTATCATCTGTTAGTGCTGGACAGTCAGAAGTCCAAATTAATGAATGCAGATGTGGTGACCCTCTCATTTGAAACTCATTTCGAAAAGCATAATAGACTATTTTGCCAATGGGGTTAGCATTGCTCAGTAAAACATCTTTGAAGAATGTTTCAACTCTATATTGGAAGTGCTTAGCAACAATAACAGGATTAAGATTAAGCAAAGAACACTTATCATTGTAAGAAAGAGCTTCAACTTCATCATCTGTCATATTTATTCCCTTTGTACGAGCAATAATATGAAAAAATTCAGGCCACCTAAGATCAGCACACGATAATGTCATAAACCATGTAGGAATACCAAGCTGCTGTACCATGGCAACTACCTCATACATAAATTTCTGCCAGTAAGGTGGAGAGCCTGGAATTTGCCTCAAGAACAAATATGCCTGGTCCTTAGAAGTAAGATTCTGAAGGCAGTTTTCATTTGATCTAACCTGAGATGCTGTAAATGACTGTCCATGAACTTTTTTCAAAGCAATATTAATACTGTCCGACACTTTTTTTTGTTCAATAATAAACTGTGCAAAAAAGAGGTACTCTGGATTTGTAGCAAATCTACCACTGTAATGCAATAACCGGGCATTGAAATATTTAACTGGTGTTAGTTTTATCTCTCTCTCTGCTTTATATTCAAATCTGCCTTTTGGGAATAGGGTTGGAAACTGGAGTTTAGAGGACATGTCTATTTTCAAGCAGTTCGCCCACAACTAATACTTAATGCTCTCAATTGGCTGAAATTAAATAATTCATTGTATAATAACATAACTGTTGATATGCAAAACATTGATAAACAACTTGAAACTCTTGATCCATATCAAGAACACCCAGTTTTAGACTCTTTTAATGCTTGTGTAGATGACACAGCTCTTGAGAAAAACTGTGACCAAGAAAATATTCCTGAAAGAGATGATCAACACAGAGCAGCAACTAGTGAAACCTGTCTACAGTCAGTAATTCCAGATTATCCTATACTTGTTGAGCAAGAAAATAACAACTCATCAGCAGGAAATGAAATATATAATATTGCCCCAGGGGAAAACAAACATCCTGTCTCATTAATGGACTGACAAACACTGTGAAGAATTAGCATTTTCGTTTTAGCTTTAGCATTATGATTCCAGAACTTTCAGAAGGACGTGGTAAAATATCACATACTTGTTCACAGCTAACTGGCACATTGCAAATTGCACCCTTGATCTTCCTTTGTTGGCCTTTGGGCATTACTACTATTTTCTCAAAAACTATTCGTTGAGCTATCAATATCTGCTCCAGCTTTTCTAATAATGCTAGTTCAGAAGGAACCTCATCAACACCAAGATTATTGTACACAGCCTGGCAAGGAACCATACTCTTTTTAATCTTCAAATGACAGGTTTGACAAATGTACTCTTTACTATCAAATGATTTAGTATTAGTAAAAAGGTGTTCTGTGCCATATTTATTCCTTTTTAACTCTACTACAGATTTCCTGTAGAGTATTCTATTACACACCGAGCAAATATAGGACCTTCCCTTATAGATTTATTGAACAATGTAATGTAATATTCTAAATCCTGTGATGATTTAGCAGACTTCCTTCTATTAACAGTTGCCTCTCCTTGTTTTGCAATGAATACCCGTTTTTCATCTAGATCCATTGATCTGTATTTTTCAGTGTTTTCAGAAAGCAGTTCTTTTTTTTAATCGAGATCCATCGATCTGTATTTTTCAGTGTTTTTACAAAGCAGTTCTTTCTTTTTCTCAAGATCCATTGTTCTGTATTTTTCAGTATTTTTAGAAAGCAATTCTTTCTTTTTATCAGGGACCATTGACCTGTAAATTTTTTTGTACTGTTCGTTATTTTTAGAAATCAGTTCTTTCTTTTTCTCAAGATCCATTGACCTGTATTTTTCAGTGTTTTTAGAAAGCAATTCTTTCTTTTTATCAGAATTTAATGACTGATATGTTTTAACTTGGTTATCCAAGTGCTGTCTTTTCTTTGCTGGCTCTATTGTAGCATAACTTTCCTTCCGGCGTTTAGCTATTAATTCTTTATGTGATGCAGATTTATGTTTCCTCACTATTATTTGTCTTTCTGTCTTTGACAGAGTGCATGTACACTTGATAAACTGTATTTGAAAAACTGAGTTTTGATCAAGCTGAACATTTTTCACAAGGACTTAGTAGTATATCTGGAGTTAAAATGATACCCGTTTTTTGTTGCACAAGGAAGTCAAAAAGTGAATTCAGAAATCCACTTTTTGACTTCCTTGCACAACAAAAAAACGGGTATCAGTTTTAACTCCGGATATACTACTGGGATCATAAGGATTGATACCATTCTTTGACCTATTTATCCATTCGATTTCGTAGACCATGAACGAGAAACGAAGACGAAAAAAAAAAAAAAAAAGAATGAATAGAAACTGTCATTTCGTCCCTCTTCATTCTTTTTTTATTTTTTTTATTTTTTTTATTGCCATTCGAAATCCCTTAGCGAGCCCTCTACGTCTCCATGAGTCTTACGGTCCTTCAATTCTGTCAATACTTTCGAGAAGCGATTCTTGATTTTGCGTTTCTCTTTATTAAGTTCACGTTGTCGTCGTGGTAAACCACACATCGTACAAAGTCCGTAGATAGTTCGACAACCACGACCGCATTTACGACATGGATATACGAAATCTTTTAGCGAGCCCTCTATGTTTTTATGAGTCTTACGGTCCTTCAATTCTGCCAATACTTTCGAGAAGCAATTCTTGATTTTGCGTTTCTCTTTACTAAGTTCACGTCGTCGTGGTGCACCACACGTTGTACAAAGTCCGTAACTAGTTCGACAACCACGACCGCATTTAGAACATGGAGCGAATGGGGTGGCTCCTCTTCGTATCTGAAAATTGTGTTGGGTACAATATTCCGATATTTTGGAAGGCTTCCTCGCACACTTCGTGCCCTTTCCTCGCATCAACCAAACGCAAGTTACTGTCTCGGCCATCATGTGGTATGACTTCGTACTATTTATATTTAATTGATGTTTGAATGTGATAATAATTTGGGAGAGTTTTAACCAAAACAGCTGGTTCGTGACGAGGACGTCCGCCAATATGTGCTCATTCAAGAATTTAGTTTAAGACCATGAGAAGTAAAAGATTTGATTATGAAAAAAACCAAATATCAAAACTGGTGTCACCAGAACCTCTCTAGGAACCTTTCACCTTTTTCCTTCCTTCGCCATCTTTTCGTTCCTAGAGAGGTTTTTATTTATTTGCCGGGCCCGGCTTTGACTGTATTTGTTCTACTGTATTCATTCTACTGTATTTGTTCTACTGTATTCATTCTACTGTATTCGTTCTACTGTTATTTGGATCCTGTCCTAACTGGTTGAGACACAACTGGCACCCGTGGGTCCTTAAGATCCCTTGAGCTTCACCCATGCACCCGACCCAGGATTGACATTATTTCTACTTCTGCCACATGACAGACGCGCTACGACTTGTGTGATGTGGTGGAGCTTTTTCCATCACACAAGCCGATCTACCACACATGGCCCGTAGGATTCGAACCCCAGGTATATGATCGGCTCCACCTTTTCGATCACATACCTAGCGCAGAACCTTGAGGCCATGTGTGCTAGACGAGATATTTGATGATAAAATACTCTACTTATGTCTTAAGCACCTGTCGGATGTTAATTAGCGCCGTTCACGCGTTGGTTCGAAATTTGCAAAAATTTGCAAAAATTAGTAAAAAGGTGTTCTGTGCCATATTTATTCCTTTTTAACTCTACTACAGATTTCCTGTAGAGTATTCTATTACACACTGAGCAAATATAGTATGGACCTTCCCTTATAGATTTATTGAACAATATAATGTAATATTCTAAATCCTGTGATGATTTAGCAGACTTCCTTCTATTAACAGTTGCCTCTCCTTGTTTTGCAATGAATACCCGTTTTTCATCTAGATCCATTGATCTGTATTTTTCAGTGTTTTCAGAAAGCAGTTCTTTTTTTTTATCGAGATCCATCGATCTGTATTTTTCAGTGTTTTTAGAAAGCAATTCTTTCTTTTTATCAGGGACCATTGACCTGTACATTTTTTTGTACTGTTCATTATTTTTAGAAATCAGTTCTTTCTTTTTCTCAAGATCCATTGACCTGTATTTTTCAGTGTTTTTAGAAAGCAATTCTTTCTTTTTATCAGAATTTAATGACTGATATGTTTTAACTTGGTTATCCAAGTGCTGTCTTTTCTTTGCTGGCTCTATTGTAGCATAACTTTCCTTCCGGCGTTTAGCTATTAATTCTTTATGTGATGCAGATTTATGTTTCCTCACTATTATTTGTCTTTCTGTCTTTGACAGAGTGCATGTACACTTGATAAACTGTATTTGAAAAACTGAGTTTTGATCAAGCTGAACATTTTTCACAAGGACTTCATGAATGGCATCAATGAGGTTGTTTATATCATTGACAACACGAAAGGTGCATGTGCTCTGTTCACTGCTGTTAAGTCCAAACACAGCATACTTACATTTAATTTTTGATTGTTGTTGAAAAATACAACTGACCCAGTAACTGGAAATCCACAGTAAGAAACCTGTATTTTGGTTCTGGTTATCAGAAATTAACCTGTGTAGTATTAGCTTACTGGAAAATGAAGTTGGGGTAATTATTCCTTGACTTTTTGAATTAAACACAATTTCAACATTAGCATTATATATTGTAATGTTGCTTGGTAAATCAGTAATACTGCAATGACTACATGTATCTAAGTTTAATTTGTGATGAAACTTGTTCCCATTCTCTATTACTGCATCTAGTGTATCAGAATTCCAATTACTAATAATGGTCTTTATGGTAGAGAAGCAAATAGAATAAAAAGATATGGCACAACACTGTTTGCAAGAGCAAAGCCTTTCATTGACCTGTGTGGTCTCAGAATGTACAGGTTTTTGGTTATATTTATCCTGGTTTCTACAACTGTTTCCCCCTGTCATTCTAGATATGGGTTGATCTGCAATACTATGCACAGTAGAAACATAATGAACTTCATCTACATGACCAATATGGATTACTCTACCTATTGTAAAAGGAACAACTGGCTGTATAATAGTAGTTTCTGCAAAATATTCAGCAGATTCTGTAATGTGAATTGTACAGTTTAGAGCATTAGCTACAGCCTGAACAATAATACCATCACACCATGTACCTTGTCTTGACATGTTATTAACATACTGTAACCAGGACTGATCAGTATTACTTTCAATAAATTGTTCTGGATGAGTTATAATGTACTGAATGCCTGCAGAACGTACTCGCGAATGATAAATAGCATCTTGGTACATTTGATGTGATACAGCTTTGAAGAAACAGTCTCCACCACCACCAACATCTAATGGTTTTAATCCCAAGCGATAGAGTCTGGCTGTTAATCTAAACATATCAGGACTTATTATTGAATCAAAAGGACCTGGATCAAGTTCAATGTCATTAGACAGCATGATTTTACAGTGATTCTTTTTATGATTCATATTTTTAAAGAGAACTGCTCGGGTATGTGAATTGATTGGGGATACTCTAGCCTTAAATTTACATTTTCCACTGGTTCGCTTTGGCTTAATATTGTTACAGACTTTTTGACCTGCTTTTATAAACAAATTCGTTTTCCATTTGTTTTCTCTGTTTTTTCTCTTCTTCCGAAACGTACTTGCATGCTGACGCGCAGTGAATTTTTGTTTTTGCCTAAATGTGCCATTAAATCTAAATGCGTTTGCTTTTCGAAAGTAAAATATTTTAGTGTAGCGATGAAGTTTCGATGACTGTGGAACATTTTTACGGATATGTTTTCGAACTACTCGCCTCACTTTTCTGCTTTTTCCTAAAATTCGTCTTATTTGTTTCACAGGAATTCGACTTGGTTCGCGTGAACGATTGCGACTCATTTTATGACAATGAGTGTTTATAGTACAATCGAATATATCGTGGCGAGATCTACAAACCGGCACTTCAGTGAAAATGTCTGTGTGATTATTATTGTTCATGTCTTGTTCTTCGACATTGCAGTTATCTTCTGCTTGTAGTGGTATGTCTGCATTCTTCCAGAAATTCACGAATATAATCATGATCACAAGGATAACAGTGGATATAATTACACTTCGTACAAAAGTACACTGACTACAAATAGGATTTGCTGGCATAGCGCAAAAAATCAACAAACAAATGCAGATATAAGCACACAATGATTTCAATCTCACCCTCATGGCAGATATTTTTTCAGCTTCAGCTCTTGTCGGTTACTTGAGTTTGGCTTTGGTCAAGAGACGACTTCTCACTCAGTTGTACAGTATATTTGGCAGTGTATTGGCAGTGTATTTGGCAGTATATTTGAGTATATTTGAGTATATTAAGTGTTATCTGCTATAATACATGTATTTGAGACGGCGGAAAAAGCTCGATTCAAAATGATTCGCTCAAATGTGAATGGGGCCAATGAATGTCAGAATTTAGGTGAGCCTACCGCCGACCTCGTGTGCGCTGGTAAGAAGAGAGCGACTCAATAATATCAAAAAAAGAAATACCAAACATACAAACCAGTCCTACAAACCTTTTCCTTCCGTTTCCGAGGATTATCAGCGCAGAATTAGAAGATGGATAAGGTAACTCCTTCTCGCTTCGAAGTCCGCAAAGAAAGAGATCGATTGACGCGCATGCATGGCGCAATGTGTCACGTGACCAGTGCAATCTGATTGGTTGCCGGCGCAAATCAGCGACACAAAAATAACAAATAATAATAAAACACTTGCGATTTCTGACTCGTGCCTCGGCCGAAGGCCTGGCCCGAGTAATGAATACAAATATTAGCACAAAAATGCAGTGTTTTAACCAATGCATTATTTTGTGATTTTTGTAATAAATTGTATTGTATCTCGTTGTATCTCCAGTGATACTGTGCACCACGAACTTCATAGCACCATGTTGCCTTGGCACAAACCACAGTTGGTGGATGTGATGTAGTGTAACCTTTGAAATATAAACATATAGAGACAGTTTCTAAAATGTCCAGACTATGACATCCCATAACGTTTTTGGTCCCAGGGACAAATGTACCATAAGAAAACACCTTCTCATTTTCAGTTCTACCCTCAGCTTTTATTGTTTATACTGGTCAATAATAATTTAGGTGCTGGGGATGAAACTCGAATATTTCAAATACGTTTAGTATTAAACATAATTTAGTAGATTTCAAAATGTATAATTTACTCCACAGTATAACAAATCTCTGTCAATTTACTACATATATCAATCAATAATTCATGTCAACTGAGCAGTTTATCAGTCAAAAGAGGTGGTGCATCTACCAGCAAAATGGCAGATTTATTTCTAAGGTAGAGAATTATTGACAAGGGAATATTACCTGCAAAGGCTCTGATCCTTGTAACGGAACTGAGGTAGAACTGTGAAGTGAGCCTCGCAGAGATTTGAATGGCCACGTCCCATTTCCAGGTGTATGATCTGGTCAGCGCTTTCTGCCCTCCGTTCACATTCAATGTCATCATTGCATTTTTTACCTATGCAAACTTTAATCCGATGGAAGCCACACTGCCCACCCTCCCACTCGTGAATGTTCGGTGCATGATATGCACCCAATGCCCTCATCCTCCTTGCATATTCAGCAGGATCCTTACATTGCTGCAGGCAACAGAAGTGGTTTACCCTTGCACACTTTATAAAGGTCTCAGATAAGCATCCACAACCAGATTTATGTCTTGCACATTGACACTACACAATTTCTATCAGTGGAAACTTTTCCTTATACTTGTTTACGATGTCTTCGGAGAACTCCTTCTTCTTTGCTGCTTCCTTCAAGTTGTTAGTGTGCGCCCTTCCAACATGCCCACCACACTTGTACACTTTACCATCAGGATGGTGCTCAAGGATGCTCTTCGAAGAGCTTGAGTCGCCAGCTTGCCAAACAACTTCTACATTACAACCCTCCTCCTTTGCTTACCCAACACACTCCTCAGCTAATACCCCTTCCATTGACTTTGCTGTGCCCTCGTACAAGTCGTCCTCAACAACATCATCAGAACCCTTCATGCACTTATGACCATACCACACCAACCCTCCTGACGTATAATTTTTAACAATAAATGTGCCATTATTGCTCATCCAATATAACAGTCATATGAGGATAGACCAACTTTATCATGTCATAATACCGGTTCTTCGACAAACAACTAATGCCCAAACACTGTCTTAGAGTCCTATAATTTTTTAAACCCATGTCCTGTTATTAAAAATGCTACACTCAGTGCCAGACACACCACTGTTCTTCGAGACCCTTCCACCATAGCTGATCCTTGAAACTGGACCGTTCTTAGCTTACAGTCATCACACACAAATGTGGCATTGAAGCTCCTAGTCCAGTGGGCTGTACTGTTGACACAACCAGGATGCCTGAAATTATATTGTAAAAACTGTTAGGAGATGAAATATCAAGCTAGAATTCTAATAATAGATTTGAATCATTTAGTCGATTAGTGTTTTTGACCACAAAAAGAAAAAAAAAACTCTACTGTAAGAGGTAATGTTACTAAGCCACTATTCTAAACGTAATACCGTATGTGTAGTTTCAGAACTTATATCCATCTCCACTATGGAAGGGATTTGACCAAGGCCCCCATATCCTCTAGAAATTCCAAAAAAGGCCCCCAAATCAATATTAATTATTATAGAAAAACAAATGTGACCCCTCAGGTCCCGCGGAAGTATGGATATTCTCTGTAACTATATAATAAGTAGTGTGTAAACTTACATGTAGGGGGGATGTGTGACTCATGTTTGTCTTAGAAATACTGGTATCTTATACTTTAGTACAAAAACATAATTGCTGTAGTAACATTATTTGACTAGTAGTAGTAGCTCAAACCAGTACCCTTACCAGTTCACAGAGAAAATAGAGTGTACTACTGCAGAATTGCAAATCAATATTAAACTTCCCTGACTATTTCGTTAAATTGCTTCTTTATCGCAACTATGTTTACCAAAAAATATTATTACCTTTACACCCGGGTGTAGCACACTGGGAAGTCCGGTTTATCTGTTCTATGAAGTCCAGGAGTTGTGGCGTTTGGCAAACAAACATCCTACTCTCCATTTCCTCTGGCTCTGACTCCATGTTGTGGCTTTTGTTGTCGGTTTCTATCGATACGTCGAAATCAGGATCCTTGCCCATTTCATCAGTATCCGAGCCCATGGAATTGTTTTCTAATGGAAGAAATCCCTTATCCCTAGTCTCGAATGTGGACTCGACGCCTTCCTGAGTTGTGTATAGCGTTTTTTCGGGACTAACATATTGTTCTCGCACCTTTCCGTCGGTTTGCTCGATGTACTGTTTCCCATCGCGCTGGTATTTCGAAATTATTCCTTCCGACTCCTGAACCTCTAGCCTCGTTACCTGACGATGCTAGCTCCTTAAATAAAAAATTTCTTTGCAGATTTCGATAGCTTTTTCCTTTTCTTTGGGGGCATCTTGCTGACTTGAGAGATTTCAGCATCTTGCTGACTTGAGAGATTTCAGCTTCGAAGTCTTGGAACGCTTTATGCACATGCGTTGCCAGATTGCCTAGCAACGGGGTGAGCAAAACCTCTTCTAACGGGGGTAGGCTGACCAGGCAGTGAAGCATTAAGGACAGCCGTATCGAAGCATAATCGAACGGAACAAGAACCTGGCTTACTATCGAGTCGAAAATGGAGGATGTTTTCGATTTCAGCAATTATTTGACAATAAATGCGACTAAAATGACTCCAGTAAAAGCACCTGTGTGTACTCAATTGCATTTTCCCTCCTGATTGCGATGGTAAGGCCTTTGTTTGTGTGTTTGTGTCCTTGTTTTTTGTCTACTGTTATAGCACAGCTTGATCCCCGCTTGATCAAAAGCATGTCTCTGATTCCATTTTTGCATTCATTTACAAATACCATTTTCCGACTGCTTTGTTCTCTGGTTGTCATGGGATAGTGTCACTGTTCCTCGCCCAGTATGTCTTGTGTTGATTAATATTAAAGTGCTCTGTCCACGGGTGATTAATGTCTCTTATGTTAACCCCACCTTGATGGAGAATGTCGAAGTTCATGTTAGTGATGGCGGTGTAATTGTCTACGCCACATAGCCTGGGTTTCCACTCGGTCAACAACTGTTCCGCTCTCGCTTCTGGTATGCTCTGTTGTCCTTTGTCGTTGATAGGTAGTTCTGACTCTCCCTCATACGGAAACTTTCCCTGATGGTCGATGAATGTCATGATAAATGGGTCTCTAACTGCCGCTAGCGTTGGAACGGCAGCACCTGAAGTGTTGAGTTGGTCGTTTAGGGGATGGAAATTGTTACACGTGAAGCTCACTGACTTAATACTAAAGCCACACGTGCTCATTGCCATCTCCTGCTGTTCGAATGCAGTCATGTACATGTCGATACACGGGTAGGGTATCTTGAACCAACACATTAGCATCGTACCAGCGTTAGTGATTAACGCCACTGCCTGATAGGCGTCTGAGACAGAGTTCATGAGAATGGACTTGCCTGCGTTTGACACGCCATGAAGTAGGATGGTGTTTCTCTTCGTTTTCTTCCTATCTAACACATCGTGTAGGTCTTGTGTGAACTGCCAAGGGTCGATACCGTTATCGAAGAGCATGTGGTCTACAATCTCCATGCTTTTCTGAATAGAGTAGTAGCCCTTGTTCTCTCGGTTGAAGTCCTGCCACTCCTCGATACTGGATAGATTCCATTTTCATGATTTCTTTTGCGAGTTTTACTTTGTGATCGAAGAACTGTATACCTTTGCACATATGGTTGTCGAATAAGAACGTCCATCTGTCTTCGTCTTCCCCACAATACTTCACTAGTTGTGCTTTACTTCTGCACTTTCCTTCTTCCATGAGTCCGATGATGGCTCTAATGTCGTCTCCTTGTTTAGTTGTTCGGTTGTTCTTTGGGAGTACAGCAGGTCCATCGACGTCAGTTCCGATTGTAAGGTCAATGGAGGTCTGACTTGGTGTCTCGTGTAGTTGCTCTTGTACTGAACCTGCAGCGTTCCAGATTCGTCGTAGAGATAATGAGCAGTATACGAGACTACGTGGGAGATTGCGTAGGTATTGCATGAACTCCTCGATGGTTCCATAGGTTGGACGGGACGCGACGGGAATCTTATGGTTCCTACAATAGGCGTAGAACCTTCCTCTCGTGAATCTTTGGTCGTTGCCATCAGTGTCTTGTTCGTGCCCCTGCAGGCACAGGTGATAATGATCGCCGTGTAGAGTGCAATCCGTATCACCAAAGTGTTGTACTAATATATACGGGATTGTCACGAGGTTCGCAACTAACTCCGGAATATTGTACCCAGGCCTAGCACCAACGACAACGGTCGTGTAGAAAGGCATTTCTTCTAAGTTTGGAAATCTGAAGTGGCGGCCCGCTACACAGATGAGGTCACACTGAGTGCAGCACTCGTCCATATACCTTAACCAGTCCTTAGTTATCTTAAGAATACAGTACTTGCACCATCTAACCCATATACCATCAACCACGACGCTCACCCATGTGGGACTAGTTAATTTATGCCAACCCTTACTTCCACCAACTGATTTTTAATTATTCTGTATAGGCATTGGCATGGCAGGCATTGGGCGGGGCGTAACCCTAGGTTACCAAATTCCGTGCATTCCATTCATTCCGGCGTGGTTTCCGGTTTGCGTGCTTGTGATTTGGTGATGTTAGGGTTAGCACTTAGCTGCCCGTGTAATGATCTCCAAAGATTTTTGTCTTGAGTTCGTGTTTCCAAAGCTAAAGTAGGGACAACTCAAACTTACACAATGATAATACAATAGGAGGTTGAGGATGAACATTGTAGCAAAAAAATATTGCTGAATACCAATTATTTCAGTTTGTTTGTTGCGGTCATATGTGATACCCGATTCCATTAGCCCTAGACTAGCCTGCCAATAGAATGTAAGTCAGATAAAAACAATCACAGTGCCAAAGTTAGTTTTTTGTATGTGTGAATACAAAACTTACTAAAATCTGTGATAATAATGCACCAGCCAGTGGAATGCTCCATACCCCCCTACACAGTGAATAGCAGGGCATTAGATGCCAGATATTTACAAATCGCCCTGCTAACCCCTTCAATGCCCAGCAAATTCCATATAACATATTATTGAAAAGTGTACAGCCTCACATACCATGGCATTTTTGCCATATAAATCCCCTGTTACACTGTTATTTCCAGGGAGTTATATCGACTCCAAATCTGGAGTAAAAAAAAGGGTTCAGGACCATCCCCTTACTAGAGTTATTATAACTCCAGTATTTTAACATGTATGCATTTCCCTTTGGATTACTTTGATGCAGAATGATATTTAACTCAAACAATATATATATATATAAACTATACTCAAAATAAACTATACTCAAAATAAACTACTGATACAGATTTTCAGTACACACTGGTCTATAATAATTATTGTTGTTCTCGTTAGAAAACACTTACTCATAGTGAGTGTCATCAAAATAACTTCAATTAACAAGGTTTTACAACCTATCAATCGTTTTCTTTTCCGGCTTCTACACTCTTGGTTACAAAGGTAAATTTTATATAAGGATGCAGATAGGGAATAATGATAGAGAATATATTATTAACAACTACATTTGTACATGTATACTGTATTCTTACCCCACAAGCAATGTCTTCTTTGACTCCACAAAAAGCGAGAAGAAAGGAAGGCTCTGCAGTATATGTTGTTTTCTTATGAGCATGCAGCAACGATTTTATCTTGTGCCAGACTCACTCCATTGTGTCTGACACCTACATCCGTCATTGTTGCAGTGGGCCCAGGTTTGGTCCAGAATCAGCTTCAATCAAAAATTAGCCGCACGGTGATAAACCGATTTTAACAGGCTTGTCAAGCCCAACATCTTAAGCAAAGAAAAACATGAATGCCTCACAGCCTTTTCTTTTCGTGAAGTTGAAGAAGGCTCTGCTCACAGCATACTCTATTCTTTGCTTCATTTAGAACAGCTGCCTCACAAAATAAATAGGCATTATTATAAGTAATTGCATGACATTTCAGGAGATCAGTGATTAAATTTCCCCGCAAGCCAATGGAGGTTTGTAAAGGTCCCTCTGCCTGTGGCTGTTACAAATCCTCCCAAAGCCCAAGGGGAAATTTAATAACTAATCTCCTAAAATTTAATGATTAGTTTGTAATACCATGAATAACCAAGGAACCGAACTAGCTCCGATAAGTACTTGTATAAACTACAAAACATTTCAGCTGGGTTACTTTCGAAAACTTTATGTGCTTGATTGAGGGCCATTGAATGAATTACCCTAGGGAAAAGTACATTCTTTATGAGAAGAATAACAGTAAAATACAATGCACATGTGGTTGACTAAATATTTAATAGATTAGTACATAAAATATTTTCAAAAAAAGACATAAATGAGATCTTAGCCAAAAAAAATTGCTGCACAGCAAACTGGAGTAAAAAAAAATTCATGCAGCTTGAGAATCCCCCGCCCCCCCCCCCCCCCCCCCCCCCCAATAACTTTTCTAATGGTCCATCCCTTAGAATTAAAAAGGAATAATTCCCCAGAGTAGCATATGTTTACATCACATGATCTGAATTGGGTTTCAACAGCATTAGCCGATTACCTCCATACTATTTCGCATATATCAATACTGCAGATCCTAGCACTAGGGTCAATCACTTTTGCATAACCAAGCCATATGAGGGATCCATTATGCTACATGTACATGGAAACCTACTGAATTAACAAAACAGCTTCTGGGACCTAATGTGTTAAGTGTCAACCCCTCTACTGCAATGTAAAGGGCATCAAGTCCCCACAGCCAAGTGACCCAGGAGCTTGAATTGGTATCTTCAATAAATTGATTGATTAATATTCCTCATCCTAAAAGAAAACAAAATGAGCATTGAATTAGTTTTGTGTTTACAGAAGTTGGAGTCTGGACATTGCTAAAATGGTGACTAATATGTTGTTTTTAATTTTGAGGGCTGACTATATAATAACACTATTTTTAGAGTATGATATAATTGATACAGTCACTCTGCTTTGGTAATATTCAACTCTAAGATCTCATGTGTTATGGTCACTTTGCTAAATATACCCAGCTCAAAGATCTTGACAGAACTATACGTCACTCTACAACAGTATCAATAACAAGTTTGAATTTGATACATCTAACTGAGACCTGTCTGACCATAATGAGCCTGACCCTCTTAGAGTAACCATATTACCCCCAACTGATGCCCAGTATCTACATGTACATTCCTATCAATTAGATGCAGCTTGCTCTCTCTAATCCCTTTAATTATGACAGCTTTCAGCAGGCTTTTCTCTAATAGTTCACCTTTCTCGGAGTCATCTTGTGCTGGACACTCGGCAAGAGAGCCTGATGCTGGTCCACTGTCAGTTTGGAGATTACAAAGTACTAGGTTTACATTAGGGAAGTGTGAGCAATTACAGTTAGATTTGCTCAAATCCAGCAATAACGATAATGACAAACAGCAAGGGACTTACTTCGAATAATACGCTTGAGATAACTTGAACAACACATGTAGACTTCACATGGAGACTTCTCCGGAATCATGCACATTTGTCTTTGTGCTAGTTAATCTATGAAACTGAAATGGCAAAAAAGCCCATTGAAACTGTAGAAATGGCAAACTGGGCACTGTGACATCCAATTTGTAAGATAGGTTGCAGCAGTGTAAGTAGATCAAGCTTGTTTTCTGAAAGACCTCTGCTTGAAAGTGTTGTCTCCCCAACGCGTGTATGTTCGAAATGATTTGATTACGTCACTTGGTCGGTTGATAATACAGTCATCCGCAATGGCTACTGGGAAGACTGCATTATACTCCTTTGCTGAATACCTTGTTTTGAAAGCCCTGCATTAGTATTTAGGTGTTGGAGAATATGATAACTGATTTAATACTGATGCAATCACAATATTTATTGTTTGTAAATCTTAAAGGAGTATAGACCTTACTTACCATCACTGCCTTACAGAAAACACAGAAGTAGCCCTTGCCTCCAATCTCTGACTCATGATCTTTCTTTGGATCATCTGTTGATGATTCCGCTTCATCAGCATTACAACAACAACATACTTTATTTCCACTCGGGTTCAGACTTTGTTTGAACAAATAATAAAAGAAATTTAAAAAGTGGGAGGTATCCTGAAATATGGATTTCTAAAAAAATATATTTTGGGTGGATCTAAGCACAAACAAATTATTAAAGAATGCTAACAAACTAAAACACACACACGAACAAGCAAACGGACATAAACAGTAATCTACTGAAATTGGGAAAAAAAGGGGATACAAAGACAATACAAGAGGAAGAGGGAGTTAAAATATGATTGTAGATACTGATAATAAGAACAGAGAGGAAGGAGTGAATAGGATTATTATATCAAAGGAATTATTAGTATTTAGAAAGCAGGTCATCTTTTAACTTTTTGCTGAAAGTTTTGATAGAAGTTAAATGTTGTAAGGGTTCATTATTTTCATTCCAGATGTTTATGGTATTCACTATCTGTGTATTTCTTTTGATCACTGATAAATATAAAATTTAAATGACTCGCATAAAAAACCTAGAATTATGAGTTATTAATCAAATTTTCAGCCAGTGCCCAATCAGGAGCATCACAAGGGGCCTGCCGCAAAGATGGGGGACCACTCCTACGTGGAATTACCATTGACAGCCCCTTGTGTGTCCTTTTCCTGGCCAACTTTCGGTCAAGGCTTCTTAAAATGTTAGTGCATTCAACACTCCTCCAGGCAAGGGATTTGACAATCAATGTCTTGCTCTTGGTTACCTCTTGATCACTGCCTGAAACATTACTGGTAGCTGTTACAAGCTTGTTGCATTTGCTACATAATGATTGTGTTGACTAGTTCTTGGTAGCAGCGGGTATTCGTCTTTTAGCAATTGTAGCTGATAGATCAGGAAAGCTTTTGCTCTACGTGGACGTTCCTTTTGGAACATACTATAGTTGACTTGTTCTTCAGTGATAAGTTTTATTTTTAACCATGTACTAAACAAGTTCTCTTGGAGAGTTTGATAACTTAAGCAAAATGTAGCATTGTCTAATTGTCCTTTGAAAGATAGCATCCAGCCTCTTAGTTCGTCTTTCTCACTCTGTAGCACTTGTGAACCGGATTGCAAAGAATATGTCATAATACCAGAGTAACTATTAGTTAGGAAGTGCGTTTGTTCGAAAATAATCATATTTTGAAGTAATATAAATTTAATTCAGATTTTAGAAATGTATTTGTTTGGTGAAACCAAGGAAAGTACCGAAAAAATATACCTCTTATTTTAATATTTTTTTTACACCATTCTCTTTTGTCTGATTGCGTCAAGAGGAAATGGACTTATCTGCTATATGAACACATGCAATTCCTACTTGGAAGATTTGCCTCTGGCTCCCTGGATATAAAACTATATAGTAACATAACTAATATATCTTAACTGTTTTTAACGGTAACAGTATAAGACCTGATATGTAATGTATGCATTAATGTGTAGCAATGTTTTCGTTTAAATGGTCTACTACGGGCGCATAACATCATAACCATGTTTAAGTTTATTTTCTTCACTATTTATGAACAAAACTTATAGTAGTATAGTAAGTGGCGGTTCTGGGACACGTTGCATTGTTTTTGTTGTTTTTTCATCTAACGGACATCCTCACTTCGTTCAGCCCTCACTTCGTTCGGGGTCCATTAGATGAAAAAACAACGAAAACAATGCAACGTGTCCCAAAACACGCCATTTACGATACTACTATATAGTTCATTTATCGTATTTTACGTTATATTAAGTGATTGGTTTCTACCGCTTTTTTCGGTTTAAACAGTTTTGTTGTACTATTTATCGTATTTTACATTATATTAAATAATCGGTTTCTACCGCTTTTTTCCGGATTAAAGCAGTTTTGTTGTACTTTTTTTTTTCGTCGTATTTTTTACATTTCAACGCCTATTAAAGGAATGATTAGTTTACGGTATATCCACACATGGTACTAACATACGTTCTCTACTTCACGATATTAACGTATACTGTTATCTTAGTACGTATTAATACCACACAGATTAAACAAGTGCGTATAATTGAAGAACCTCAACGTAGACGTCACAACTAAGATACCAATTAGACATATAACATATATAGGTATATTGCACGATGATTGAGACAAGAACTTGTGATTGGTTGATGCGAGGAAAGACCACGAAATGTATAAGGAAGTGTTCAAAGACGTCAGAGTATTGCTCTCAACATAACTTCCAGATAGGAATAGGATGTGCCATATTCGTTCCATGTTTAACGTGCGGTCGAGGCTGTCGTACTATTCACGAACTTTGTTCAAAATGTGGTGCACCTCAACGCCGTACCATTCGCAATAAGAAGAACCTTGATAAGAAACGAGCTAACGAGTCGGCGAATATCACGTGTTCGAATGTAGTAGAATCGGAGAAAGATCTAAATGTAGTGGAATCGGAAAAAGATCAAAATGTGGTGGACATTAACGATCTCGATAATGCATTGGATGACCTCTCCATCGGCGAGAAAGATCTAAATGCGGTAGAATCGGAGGATAAGTAGAAATCACGACACGAAAAAAAAAAAAAAGAATGAAGAGAAATTGTTATGTGACCTCTCTTCTTTTTTTTTTTTTTAAACAAACGAGCAATTAGACAATTGACAGGCATATGGTATACAACTAGTATGAATGACATTATTAGATTACTTGGTCCAGAAATTTGTGCAAGCCTACATATCAAACCATTGTCGCATATTAGCACCGGTGAATCATGTTCCGAATGTTTATGTCCGATGGAACTACAAGGAATGGAATTCATATGTCCCACTTGTGGTCTTGTTTCCGAGGTCGAATCATGTGAAGAAACAACTACCAATCTTACTACTAGGTTACACATAGTAGGGCCGGATAGCTTTCAGCATCAACATGATCTAGACCGCACAATCCCAAAGCAAAGCGATAACAAAGAATTACAACTACAAACGATTATGCGAGAACTACAGGCATACAACACTACTTATAAACAAAATTACACCCTCTCGTTTCCTACAAATGTATTAGTAATCGTAGCCGATACATTAATTCAAGTACAGAAAGTTTGTATCAAACGTTGCTATGCGAAACGAACTATTTTAGCTGCTATACTTTATCAAGCATGTATACAATGTGGGTTCGTTAGATCTAAAGGAGAGGTCGCTCGTTTTATGCAACTAAACAATAAAAGCATATGTCATGGAAATGTCTTTATACGTTCTCTACATGATGACAATAAGATCGATATAGATTTGAATACCGATCGAATAGCTCCTCACATTACAACGACCTTTGTTAAACTCGACCCCCAAGGAGTACCTAAGAATGTCCAACAAATAGTCTATGAGATTGTTCATAAGGCAATAGAAAACAATATAGGTACCAGCTCCATACTTAGAACTAAAGTCGTTGGAGCAAGTTACGAGGTAATACGTCGTTCAGGATCTCGTATGTCTCTTATTGACGTTGTTAAACGGTGTGGTATACATAAGGGTTCGATCATACGTTTTGTCAAGGAGTTGATTGCTTACCATTCCTACTTTGAGCCCATATATAAAAAACACGGTCTAACTAGTGATAGGGTTTGATTTCGTAAAGTGAAAATAAGAGCCACATTCGATTCTTATCCCACTAGACTGCCAAGTTTTTCTCGCATTTCCTTTTGCACTTCTTGTTTGAGTTCCATTCGAATCTGTTCCACGTTTTTTTCACCACCCAAAGTCTTATGACGAATTTCAGACCTCATAATCTCGTATATATCTGCTTCGGTTAGGATTAGACTGTATTCAGAGTCGGATATATTTTCATCACGCAAGGCTTTCGATACTAGATCACGAATCGTATTAATTTTCGCTTTTGCTAACATAGTGGTTTTCTCATGCTTAGATACTTTTATTCCTAATTTTTTAGCTCCGATGGTCGTAGATGCTGAAATTAATCCACATAAACCACCAATAACACCAAGTGGTAAACCAATCACTATTCCAAAACCAGTTAAAGCTACTCCCAATCCAGATCCAGATAAAATCACAGATAGACCTCCTGTTACCACTGCGATACCATGAACTATTCCTTGAGAACGCGCATATTTCTTACGTACGCCTTCATAGTGTTTTTCTTGAATTTCGATATCCGAAAGCGTATCTCGGATTGTTTGTAGTCGAAAATTCTTGCCAGTGAGCGATGGATAGATAGTTGGTGCTGATGGAAAAAGCGGTTGAATTGAATCGCCGTCCATCGTATATGTGATATATGTATGATTTACTCAAGCTTCAATACGAAACGTAGAGGCTGCTTGTTGAAGTCTATGAGATTGCCTTTCTCATCGCAAACTGTGAGGCGAATGTAGTTCCGTATCGTTCCTAGGGCTCGAATGGGTATGAGGGTTGGTGGAAAGTAAGTTGTTTCACCAAAAACGTGTGATGTCGTTTTAAAAGTATGTAGGATTTTAGATGGCTTCCCATCAAGAAGCGAGAAATCTGAATCCACCACATCACAGTAGATAGATATGTGATTAATATCCTTTGGCACCAGGACGTATTTTCCTTTATTGATAGCCACATAATCTGTCACATCTTCATTTACTTCGATACCAAACAAATCGCAGACATTCTTAGTGAATTGGATTGGTTTCTTGACCTTCATAAGCCAATATTTCCTAAATGGATAGTCTATGAATTCCAAGTAACCAGCCTCAACTGCGGGATCTAAGTAGGTTATCAAATTTTCTATCTTATAATGTCCCGCCTTAATTTCGTATGGAAACGTCAAACTATTGGGGGTAATCCACTTAAAGCCTCCTTTCTCAGCTAGGTTCCACCAATTATGACTAATAGCGACCTCAACTAGCGAAATATTATTGATAAGAATAGGGTTATCGAAGTAGACCGTATGGTCAGACGATGTGGTGGTGACATTTAATATAACCATTATGTGTTAAAGGTATGAACTACATACATAATTAGCTTTAACATGAGGAGGCACGGAGGTAATTTCAGCTATCATTATGAGGGTGGAGACGACGAGAGAGATGACGAGACCCCAACACAGAATGCTAATTTACGGTCAAAGGCCGAGAGAATAGCTAGTAGAGATAGAGAGAGAATAGCTGAGGAAGATAAGAAGGTCGCATCATTGAATGCCGATCTATTAGCGAAGTTTAAGAAACAATATCCACATACAGATTTTCACCAGTTCTATGCATCAACGGATATAGACGGCCCTGGCAAATATTCAACTAGTATTTGGTTTCGAGATGGGAATCATGGTTATGTGGTTTATGGCGACGATGTCTCTAAGCTACCTACCACCGTTCAAAAACGCATCGATAACGCATTGTGGGATGTGCATAAGGGTTTTCCACATACGTTAACACTAGATAAAAGTGTGAAATATCCTATTACGGCGGTCCCACCTACTGAAAAAGCACAAGATATAGATTTAACTAATCTATGGATATATGTCACACCTAAGAAAAAGTTCAAAGCAGGCGTTCCGAACATATTCAAGGAGACCGTTATAAAGCCTATGACAGCAAAGGAGTCCCATCATTGGTTATCGGGTCCAGATTTTAAATATTGGCCCCAACAATTGAATTTCGCAACGTGGTGTGCAACTTCTGGATGTGGAGTGTCGTTATTCGATCCTGTTTTCAAAACGTATCCACTTATCGTTCAAGGGTTTTTACGATTTCACGTATATTTCACGATACGAAGAATTCTACATGAACTTGGTGGTGCTCATGGAGTTCCTCTACCTGGGGAATCTGCTTTCAAGCAAATGCATAACCTCTATAGCAAACCAGCTCTTGAGAAATTATGCATCGAATTTGGTATATCTCGAACACCAGATTTCCGATGGCACGGAGGTAGGAATGACGGATTAGGAGATGTATTCCTTTTGTATTATGATTTCGAAAACGTCCACGTAGTCAGAGGTTACGATAAAGAAGCAGATAATTGGCCAAATCACAATAATTTATTTGCAGACCAAGGAGGTAAGAAGGATCAGGGTGATCTTGTGTCATTCATTCGGAACGATGAACATGAAGGAAAACAATACAATTGGTTTACGCCACCAATCGGAAAGGGTTTAACTAATGCTGGATTAGGTAGATTGAATCGATCCGTCGAAGCTTTTGGATATTGCGTTCTAGCTGCTCAGAATGATCTTAACCAATCCATCATAGATAGTTTCAATGTCAAAGAAAAATTTAAGAGATTAGTCGAAGACGCTATTAACGAAAATGGTTTAGTGGTAAGCTATAAAAACTATCTTACAGCTATACTACACACACATAAGAGATTGAACCTAGCAATAGTTAAGGGGGTACGATTACTACCAGGCAACCTCGAGTACTACCTCGGTAAGAAGGACGGTTATAAAAATCCAATCCCGAACGCTATAGAAGGTATGGTGTTAGGCGTAAACGATATTAATGCAGATATTCTCGAAACCAAGTCCCCACCAGATATGGAAGGGAAGAAACAAAAGAAACAATTACCACATCAAGTTCCACAACAAGTTCCACAACAAGTTCCACAACGAGTTTCACAACGAGTTTCACATAGCATCTTACCGAATCCTACTCCACAACATGAGACCAATCTAATGATGGTATCTATTGCAGGAGCTGGAATTGCATGGGCGTTATTTCGTTAACGTCGTTTGTATTGCTCTATTGTGATCACCACTATAGCTACGATGAGTAACCAAACGTTCTCTGCTAATACTCCTAGAGCTTTACCGGCCATAGTAAATATGAAATTCGCAATTGATCCAATCATTCCAGGTAGTATCTGTCCAAGTTTCTTTCCCATTTCCTTTAACAAATCACCTGTCGTTTTTAATCCCTTCTTTACTGTATCTGCCACTTTGTCGATACCATCTTTTACTGGTTTCGGTACGGATTTCGATAGCCGGGAAACTATTACACTAACAATAGCACCAATAGCAGTTACCACCGCAAGAACAGTCATTCCATACTTCCTGAAAATGTATTTGACCCTTTCACGTAGCGATATACGTTCTAGTATGGCTTCTTCTTGACGTTCAAGTAATTCTCTTGCCTTATGGATGGATATTAACTCTTTCTTAGCTATTTCTTTCTGAGCGTCGGTCGATTCGGAGTCTTCAAGAATAGATTCGTTATTTGCTTTCCGATCGGCGAGTTGTCGTTCTGCAAATATTACTTCATTAGCAGCCTCTTCATTATTTGGACCTAAAGCATCTTTGAGAGCTTTCCTCATCTTCACGCGTAATTTCCTATCATCATCATTACCGACGAATAGACGTTTAAAGGGTTCTTTGCTTCCAAGTTCGCGAACGGTAATGTTTCCATCTACTAAGGATATTTCTATATTATGCCGAACACCGGCATCCGGATATTGCCCCCTTACTATGTCAACCAGCATTTCTTTTGCCGAATCTCGAATCGTTTGTTCGAATGTGAATCCTCGAAGTGGGTCACCTTCCATAGCGTAGTCATGCAAATTATCCATGGTAATTGTCTCACTACCTCCAGCTTCATCTTGATTGTCACTCAATAAGTAAGCCACGTATCTTTCATTTGCTTCTCGTTGTCGGTCTTCTCCATCTCGTTCTATTCGGTTTTCTTCATCTCGTTCTTCATATCTATCGGTATTATCCTCAGGTCTCACATCAACGTCGACCCTATCTTCCATATTGAACATAACTATATATCATGGTATATTCAACATGATATCATCGAAGTTAATTCCTAAGGAAGCACTAAGAGTGAAACTCGCACTCAAAGCTCAACGAACCTTATATAGAAAAACTTTCACACCATCATCTGCTAATCCAGGTGAGACGCTCTATGTGGAAGTTCCAACGATGGGAGAAGATATCGTATTAGTACCTGGTAGTTTAGCATTATTGGGTGATATCGTATTGTCTGGTGGACATGTTAATAATCGAGTCGTTGCAAATGTTGGACGTTGCTTAGTTATACATCGAGTTTGTAAGATAGGAGCTGAAATAGTAGAAGACATTGCTCGATCGGATCTATTACAAACATATTCCGATATATATCTATCTACACAAGAGAGAGAATCGAGAGTACAACAAGGTATCCAATCAGATAACGCAAATAAGCTACGATCTAAGGCTGGTGATGCAGGTACTTCAGATGTTGGTGAGAATGCATTGTTAGCTGCATATGGTTCAAAATATAGAATTCCGTTAGACGTTGATATTCTTACACAACATGGAGTTCTATATCCACATGCATTAGAAGACACTATTTCATTCGAATTAACTCTAGCCCGCTCTATCGATATAATCGTTGGATCAGATCCGACAAAGATAGGTACGTACAAGCTTACCAACATCCAGTTAGAATACGAAGCAATCAAGAATGAAACGCTAGCTAGGAAGGCATTTCACGCATATGAAAAAGGTACTGCATTCCTATACGATCACGCAGTTCACTTTAAGACAGTACCTATCGCTAAAGCATCAGATACTTTGATATCTCAGAATATAAATGTTCCACGACGATCATTCGCTGGATTACTCTTTCTATTCGTAGATCCTCCCACCGCCGGTTCACGAGATAGCGAAGCATTCGTAAATCCTGATATTTTAAAGATAGAGATAGACGTAAATGGAGTTCCAAATAGATTCTTTCCAGGAGGTATGTTAACACCAGATTTTTGGGAGTCCGCAAAAGGATGGTTTAGTAAATCCAATACTTCTATGACTCCAACCAAATTTTACAATAACAGATTTGCCATCCTAGTCGATTGTCGTACAGCAAAAGATTCCTCTGCTCATGGCGATGGAATGGCACAAACTGGCGGTGGAAAAGATATCGATATTCGTATACATAGAACTTTAAAAGGAAGTGGAAACGTAAGCATGCATATCTATGTCCTTGCGGATGCTCAGCTCAAGATATTGAACAGATCTTTAGATAGTATTACATACTGATGGATTCCTTGGTAGAACACATCCCATTCAACTCACTAATAGTAGGTCCAACGAATTGTGGAAAGACTGCATTTCTCATAGAACAACTTCGTGGACCATTTCGTGGTAAGTTCGATTATATAGTATTAATTTGTCCTACGTATGCCCACAACAAAACATATCACGGATTTGCTAATCGAGATACGCATTTTTATGTCATATCACCATCTCAGGATGCTATCGATACCACATTAAATATTTGTGCAACCTTTTGGTCAGGTACCAATACATTATTGATTCTTGATGATTGTGCCGCATCAAAAGATGTAAAACGAAGAACTGACAAACTAGTAGATTTATCATTCTCTGCTCGACATATAGGACTATCTATTTGGGTACTATCCCAACAATTAACGAGTATATGTAAACCTTTTTGTGAGAACGTAGCTATCGTAGTAGCGTTTCATACGGCATCGGTTATAGATGGAAAGAGGATATTCGATGATTACGGAGGTTCACAAGAATGTAATGAATTACGAACGATACTTCGATCTCACAAGTTTGCTCGCATATGTTTTTGTTTGCGACATCCTTTTGCAGTAGTGTTAGAGATACCCACACCTATAACATATTATCATGGATGAATACGTTAAAGAACTGGAAGGTGAGGATTTAACAGGTCCACCACCCAAATTGGAATTTTCAACCGAATTGGAGGATATTGAAGAATGGCGGGAAGAACTTAAGACCTTAGCTGTATTGGGTAAAACGAAAGAATGTCTAGGACAGAATTTCTCCCTAACAGATATAACTAAACTATCTGGGAAGGACGTAAAACGTTTACATAGTAGATACCTGGCTGTAGTAGCAAATCAAATAACGGTACACTTAGTAGATGGCGTACTACGCCAAGTTACTCGCGCAGTCTCATACGTAGCTACACTAGACAACCAACAAGCACTGTTTAAGGATCTACAAGAAAACCAATTAGCCCGTCATCAGATATCTATGGTGGCTGGTCGATTAGCACTTAAACACAGTCGATATGTAGCTGATCACATAGTCGTTCCTAGTACTCCTATTAGACATTCGCAAGTAACTACTATATCGAATCAAGATGGAGGAACAGACGGATCAGATAACTGCGGAGACTCAAAAGAGAGAGATCACATGTGAAAGTGAATTACCTAAAGAAATCAATGTAGATGAAAGTTGGACTACGAACGTATCTACTATAGCAACTATTGGTATAGGCGCTGTATTGTTTGGCGCATGCTATCAAATAGCAGGATGCTTAGTAGATGGTGCACTACGTCTAGCTACTCACGCAGTTGCATACGTAGTTCCACTAGATGAACAACTAGTCCGCAATGAGATATATACTGCGGCTGGTCGATTAGCACTTAAAGCAGTTCTATTTGTAGCTCTAGATAGTGTCTTGTTCAATGTAGCTGATCACATAGTCGTTCCTAGTACACCTATTGAACCTTCGCAAGTAACTACTATATCGAATCGAGATGGAGGAACAGACGGATCAGATAACTGCGAATCCGCCGAAAACAACACCAACTAAAGTAAAAGATCCAAAGAGGGTTGCTGCTGGGAAAGCATTAGCACTAAGTAATAAACTTGCTAGAGAGGCTCAAAGGAGAGAGATTACGCGTGAAAGTGAATTATCTAAAGAAATCAACGTAGATGAAAGTTGGATGAAAAATGTGTCTATCAATACTACTATCGCAGTTATTGGTATGGGTGCTGCATTAGTTGGCGTATACTATCAATACAGAAGATATATAGATAACACTTCTAAGAACGTTAGTACGATACGACCCACGAGTCCTGTAGATACTACGGTACCAGATATGGAGTAACAATTAAAGACTAGAGATATACGATATATATTAGGATGGATAAAGAATTGAAGAAAATAGCGACTGATGCTGCTATGATAACTGGAATAGCTACTGGTATTGGCTGGATTGTAAAAAAGGCTACCAAGGAATCTATGCTTAGTGATCCTTCTATTTCTATCATAAATTACGTGAAGTGGACTGCTGTAATAGCTGGTAGCATATATGCAAAACAATATCTCGAGAAACAAAAGATCGTACCATAATTACGATGTTTGCAGCTGTTGGAATGTCTATTTTTGGAGCAGTTTTGAATTCAACGGCATTTATTGGTGGTGGAGTGCTTGCTAGGATGTTTGGCGAAAAAGATGAAACTGCTAATATAGAACGAGAGAGACATGATAGGGCAATGGAAAAATTCGATGCTGATAAGGAGGCTTTTATCGAAGAACATCGAACATTGTCTGATTGGACGCATAAACAGGAAGTTGCTGAACGCAATTCTCATAATAATCAACTTGATAGTAACCGAGATTTCATACGATCTGGCACTGAAACGACTCGAGGCAATGAAAGAACCTCGTTTATCTGACTACCATCAACCATCTAACGCACAGAAAACTGGTGAGTTGATCTATGTTGGTGGTGGAATGCTAGTCGCTGGATACGCTATTAGTCGATATGCCTTTTAAAAAACGAGAATTTTTACGATTGACGAGAAAAAAAAGAATAAGAACTAGTTGGTTAGATAAGTTCTTATTCCTTTTTTTCTTTTTTTCTTTTTTTTTTTTTCTTCTTGTTGAAGGTTAGAATACATAGATATATAATGGATGCTAAACTTGCGAATATCTTCTATGGTCCTATGGGCTATTGGAAAGGTTATGCTGCAATTAGCAAGTTATCGGCGGCTGCAAAGGTATCGGAAGACGTAGCTAAGGGTTGGTTAGAGAAACAAGCCATGTGGCAAATATATCTATCACCACCACGCTATATTCCACGACCACATTGGACTGTATCGAAACCTAATGAAGTTCATCAAGCTGATTTGATATTTCTACCTCATGATAGACCCAGTCGTGGAAGGAAACTATATAAGTATGCTTTAGTGGTAATCGATGTAGCTTCTAGATATAAAGAGGCTGAACCTTTAGCATCGAAAGATAGTGGTGAAGTTGCTACTGCATTCGAACGAATCTACAAACGTAGTCCACTAGAATGGCCAAAAACATTGCAAGTTGATCCTGGTAGAGAATTCATGGGACGTATGTCTGAAACATTAGAACTACACGGTACGAAAGTTCAACGAGGTGAAGCCGGTCATCATAGAGCACAAAGTTTTGTCGAACGAGCAAATAGAACGATAGCTGAAAGATTATTTGGATATCAATATGCAAAAGAGATGGTACTTACATCTGAAGGATCGGATGTACGTAGTAGAGAATGGGTATTGAGGTTTCCTGATGTTATCAAGGCTATGAACAATGAAGTTACTCGACTTACTGGTAAAGAGCCTTCGAATTCTATAGAGACACAACAAGTAAACATAAAGACTCCTATATATTCTCGAACTATTGGATTGGATGAAAAGCGACTACCATTTGACGTTTTAGTTCGATATCTCTATGCATCTGGAGAATTGGAAGGTGGAACTAAACGAGCGACTGATCCCGTATGGAGTTTACAGACATATTATATTTCTCGAAGTGTGGTATCATCAAATCAACCTGTTCTATACTATTTAGGAAAAGATGCACCAAAGAAGAGATACAAGTGATACCACCAGATACAGAACTACCACCAAAAGGTATTCTAAGATAGAAGCAAGTCACGAATAAAGTCGTCCATATCTTCATCCTCTGTAATGACGTTTTTACGATTGTAGGATAGTGTATCGATTGCGTTCGATATTGTATTGCTAATAAAATCGGCTACTTCTTCATTATCTGGAAAAAAGTCTCCATGACCGTAGGCTATCGTATCTATTCCGTTTGCTAAAATACATCTCTTACTATCGAATGGTGATAGAGATACTTTATTCATATGTATGCCATACATTCTATGACCTTCACTTCGAAGCATATCCATACCATGGCGGAACACTTTCTTGTCTAGTAAGCACTCCTTGTATTGTTCATGTCGAATACGATGTTTCACAACTGCCTTCTTCGTACCTTTAGCTTTCCGAATCTCCCCACCATCTACTTTCAAGATCGAGTAGAGCTTTGATCGTAGTCCAACGTATTCAACAATGGGAATACCTCCACATTCGTCTTTCATTTTACCAAGTACTTTCTTGTTGGATACGTCGTATGATGGGTGGTCTTTACTGTAGTTGCTCGTATCGTAGAAACGTTTAATGGCTTTCATGTCTGCATAGATATCCTCAGTTTCGATGTGTAGCAATAGGCTATCGGTATCCGTATATAGTAGATTACAACGTTGTCCATACTGCCGATTGAGCTCGTTGTAGTAGAAGTCATACATTAAATGTTTTGAGAGATCTAGAATCGACATTCCAACATATACAGGACGGTTCAGTAGTAACTTGCTTTTGTAATTATGTACGGCGGCTAGATCATTGTCAAAGATCGTAGAGCGAGCATAACTAGGTTTATTCAAGAGACGTTGTAGTCTGATTCCTTCTGAGGAGCGAATTAGTTTGATATCTACACGCTTTCGTAGATTCTCCATTGTCTTACCAAATACACTATTGTTCATTAATTTGTAGAGTTCCTGCTCGAATGGACTCTTCGCTTGTTTTCGTAATTCTGTATTCATTCGTATGTATGGCTCCATCCATGGTGATTGATCGAATCGTAGTGCTCTATGGATCTTTTTCAAACGCATGCCAAGAGATAGATATAGTTGTAGATTGCGGTAGTGGAGCACGTATCGTTCTTTGTTATACAAGTTAGGTACAAGCTTTTCCGCTTTCAAGGATCCGTTTCCTTTGTATAGCTCCTCGAATAGATTTGTCTGATACTCTGAGAACCAAGCTTTATTCACTTGCATTCTTTCAGGAGCTAACGGATAGCTGTTATGCATATCGTGAAGTTCTCGAGGGTATTCAAGGTCAACTTCGAGGATGTAACCTACATCGGAATCGGTTGCAAGAATGGTGATTTGCTCTTCTGTTGGTGTACACCATTCAAAGCCCCCCGTTGGTAGTGGCTGACTCATCGGCCATCCATATAGGTTGTTGGCATCAAGATAGAGTATATAGCTATTTGGCTTATCGGGGTCGAAATCGGGCACGTTTGGATTGTTTGCCTTGGCCTTGCGTTGAGACACCATGGATATACCACCACGTAAACCTTTCTCAATGAATAGATACATGTCGTAGTCGGTTAATAGTTCAAGCTCCACTCCGGTCTTCTTTAACAACGCATCCCACGATAGACCAGGACTCGTATAGTAGTGAGCTGGATCTAATCCGTAGTTTTGCATACATGTTGCACGAAAGGTCTCAAATACATCTGCTAGAAGAAGTACGTCAGTTTGGAGGTAAAGGTCGTGGTAGTCACCTAATGTCTTACAATCAAATACGTTCCAAACTTCTAATGCGTGTTCATAGTCTTCATCGGATATATCCTCTAGGCTTAGCTTGCTATAGAATGATTCTTTCGGCGGAAGAGAAGTCTCAGTGAATCTATCCCAAGAGTCCATGTACTCATATGGATAAACGCCTTTGCGTAGTAGCAACTTGTTTTTCTCTGGGTCTGGTGTATGCTTTGAAGTTTGTTGAAAGGTGTCTGGGGTAGAACTTGCTACCAACTTGTTAAGAGAGGATGGTAGAAATTGTATGCTATCGATGAACCGTAGGTTGCCAAGTGAGAATGAAATGTATTTCTCCATATTATTTGGAATGCAAGAGATATCGCCCTCTGTCTTGGAAATAGATTGCATCAGTAGGTGAGAATCGTATCCACATAGATTGTGGAATACAACTGGGATGATAGGTGAGATACGTAATTTGAGATTACATACCTTATGTGCTGCGCCTCGAAACTCCCCAGTGATGTGACAATGATCTCGTACTCTATCTTTACCAAATAAAGGCTTCTGACAAATATGACAAATCCTCGCTTGATCGAAATACCTCTTGTTTTCCCGCGACATACATAGTGGTTTGGCTACTATGTCTTTGATCTTTCTTTCTTCATCTTGTACACATCGTAGAAAGCGCTCGATCGTATCAGGACCTCTATAGAAGACTGGTGGTTCGCTGTGACCGTCAGAACGTACGACGATGTAACAAAATCCACAGGGAATATGTTCTTCCGTTTTAAGTGTATTGCTTTTAGTAGGATCTTTGGCGCGTCCTTCGATCTTAGTGGTTAGGGCCTCAAGGTCTGCATAGATAACATAGGGAACTTTGAGCTGTTTGTGGACGTTCTGAAATGAGACTTTGTTGTTCTCATTGGTGGGCATCTCGATTCGAATGGCTCGGTCGTTAATTCCATTACACTCTGGGATGTGATTCGTAAGGAGGTCTTTGGTAGTATATCCATGTAGACATCGCTCGCAGAAGTGTTTCCTATGTTCGTGCTTTGTCTGATCGAATAGTAGGCGGTTGAAGTCCTTGATCCAGCAGTAGTGTTGCCGACCGCTATCTGGGCACTCTATAAGCAAGAGGTTAATACGCTTTGAAAAGGTATCCTTTGATATGTGGTGTACAATCAAACACTTTTCCTTTGGATCCCAACCATACACATTGATGGAGATTTCGTTTTGCTTCTCCAAGCGCGGTATTTGCGAAATTGGTGTTGGTGAGTCCACCCCCTCATGTTTTGGCCAATCTTCCTTTCGATGCTTTGATATTCTCTCGGGGTGTATTGCAACTGGATGCAGCGTTGCCGTTATCGCCCAAAGTGGCAATGGTCATCATAGTTCTTTACATTGATCACTGCTTTCTTATTTGCGATTTCTGTAGGCAGCGGCAAATACGAACCTCCGCGTAGTGGTTGGTATCGGGCGATGTTCACCCATAAAATGTTGACTTTATCTATGACCCAGTTCGATCCTCGACTGATCCATTTCTCAATTTGGTTATATATCTGAGCATGTGCTTCTACTATTACCTCACGGATACCGGCATCATCGATCAAAACAGATTGTTTGCTATAAAATGTAGCTGTCTCGTATACGTAACCATCGGGTTTATCAAGTACGAAAGTTATGTTTAAAGCTAATTGGGCCTTAAAGGTGTTGTGGTTTCGTAGTTCTTCCTTAAACTTTTCGGTAGTTTGTTTACGTACACCGACAAGGAAAACGGCTGGATCCGCTCCCATAGGAATATCCATCTTCCATCCACGTAAATAGTTCTTTAAAGGACGTACTCGAACAAATGTTGGTGTATGCTCAGCCATGGTATGGTGTAATAAACTTGTAGCCACACTCCTCTAATAGGGTTTCGAAATGTAATACCTTGATCTAATATGGTGTAGAAATATGATGGATGGACTATAATAGTAATTAATGTTCAAATTTCGTGCATTGTACAAAATCCAAGCATGTGATTGGCTAATGAGCGTGCATTATTGGTGACCACAGCACTCGACCCAGACCCACTCTTACCTAGGGAAAGGGAGACTAGTCCTTCGCTTAGTTACGTGTTTGGACGGCTTGCAAAACCTCATCGCATATTAAACAGTGAAAATGCAGACAATTACTAGAAAGGTAACGGCAGGATTGAACTCTGTTGCCTGTGTGACAGAAGATATATATTTTGAGGCGAACATTTGCATAATCGCTCGTTGGAAATGGCTGATTTGCGAGTGCTGGAAGTACAACTTTACAAGTCAACATGTGTCCGAGTGAACAAAGTCAAAGGTTTCTACAACACTCTATAAGAAATGGATTGTATTTCCGAGACCTTACTCTGTCAATAATAGGAGAAAATTAAGCGAGAATTCAGTGGATGGTTCGAAAACCCAGGATATTTGATTTGGAAAATGTTTGCATCGGAGCCGAGCACATGGCCGGAGGCCGGTTTCGAGTCAAGATTTCAATTCAACTGCCCCACTGGAATCTGCAGGTTAGTTATTTTCGATTGAAAGAAACTATTAAAGAAAGCAGACTATCTACGAGTTAAGCCGGCTAAATAATTGATATTTGAATACATGGCTCCAAGAGAAACGTTTTCGAGTTAAATGTACAATCATACTATTCCGAGTATTCGCCTCACATTATGTTTTCAGGCAAACATTTGCATAATCGTTCTTTAGAAACGGCTGATATGCAAGCGCTGGAAGTACAACAACTAACAAGTCAACATGTATCTGAGTAAACAAAAGTTTCTACAATACTTTAGCAGTCCAAACTGAAGAAATGGATTTTATTTCCAGCGAGACCTTACTCTGTCAATAAATGAGGAGACAATGAAGCGACAATTCAGTGGAAGGTTCGAAAACCCAGGATATTTTTATTTGGAAAATGTTTGCATCAGACTCAGAGCCGAGCAATGGAGGCCGCAGGTTAGTTATTTTCGAATGAAAGAAACTATTAAAGAAAGTAGACTATCTAGGAGTTAAGCCGGCTAAATACTCGATATTTTAATACATGGCTCCAAGAGAAATGTTTTCGAGTTAAATGTACAAACATTGTACTCGCAAGGCGTCAACTAAACTGACCGAACGCCAAAGTAAATTATTCTTTGCAAAGTTATCTACTTCTGTTTTTATTCATTGTCTATTGAAATGACTTTTCTTTGTGGAGATATTTACCGTAAAATGATTTAATTCATGCGAAATATTTGACTTCTTTACTGATGAAATTGTTATTGACAACTGATTTCAATTGAAATTCATGACCACGGCTGACAGTGCACTCAGTTTGAATATTAAAAGGGTTAGAGACTTTATGTTTGTGCTTTATCGGCAAAATACAGTCACTTGCTGACTGTACGATGAACTCAAAATTTCTTCATACTGCATTCGGCCTTCGGCCTCATGCAGTATTCATTATTTTTCGTTCATCGTACAGTCAGCGCGTGCCTGTATTTGTCGATAAAGAACTCACAAGCAGTCTCTAACCCTTACATAATGATTATGACAATATATGTTATAATACCTAATAGCAACACTACTCTAATAGGGTGTTAGAATACAATAAATTCGCTATAAACCAAGTGTTCGAACAAATGTTAATATATGCTTAGCCCTGATATAATACCTATAACTACAATCCTTTAATGTAATGCATAAATACGATAAATGAACCATAGTAGTAAATAATACCTTATAAACATGTTTCTCTAATATGACGTTGAAATGTAAAAATATGATTAAAAAATAGTACAACAAAACTGCTTTAATCCGGAAAAAAGCGGTAGAAACCGATTATTTAATATAACGTAAAATACGATAAATAGTACAACAAAACTGCTTAAACCGAAAAAAGCGGTAGAAACCGATCATTTAATATAACGTAAAATACGATAAATGAACTATATAGTAGTATCGTAAATGGCGTGTTCTGGGACACGTTGCATTGTTTTCGTTGTTTTTTCATCTAACGGACCCCGAACGAAGTGAGGGCTGAACGAAGTGAGGATGTCCGTTAGATGAAAAAAAAAAAAAAAACAATGCAACGTGTCCCAGAACCGCCACTTACTATACTACTCTTATATAACGTTCAATGAATAATGTGGTACACTTTCTAGCACCAGAACTATATGATTTTTAAAAACTCTTGAAAAATATATTGTGTAATGAAATTGATGTATCAACATAACTATGTATTTTTACTCTTTTTATAATTTGGAGAAACATTTTGAAATCATTTTGTGCTGTCTAAAATTATTGATACATAGTGTACTATTGACAAAATACAGATGTTGGTCGTACTGACACATAGTAAGGTCAAGTTCAAAGGTGGACTTGCCATCAGCGAAAGGAAACAGAGCGAACAAATTCGCCTAGTTATAAGTATGTTATTGTTCGAGTTGAGTTTGCCTTATGGAAATTATGGCCTTTGAACTTGGTATTACTACAGTAAAATATCATTAAGAATTCTTACTTTGAAATGTTTAATACTTTAGACAAGCTGAAATCATATGTGATTTCCAAGGAATATAGTTCGATGATAGCTTCAGTTAGATCGTCTTCTGAAATATTTTGACAATTTAAGGGATTATCACTTGTTTCATTGTAAATTGTAACTAGTTGTTGTAACGATTCATTAAAAAGGGTGAAATTGGTCTTACTTTTCTGGTCGGCATTCTGTACTATGATCCTTTCATAGAAATGCTTGTTGCATTTTCGTTTATGAACTGTTATCTGGCAATTCTCACAATTCTCACAGTTTCGTGAAGCTTTATAAACATGTTGTTTGACAGTTTGGGCAAGACACTATGTGGTAAAGGACCGTGGTAAAGCTTCGAATTTGACCAGTTAGACTCGTTTGCTGGCTAGCGTTACAAACTGCAAATTTCGTGAAAATGCATTGTCTCAGGCTTCGATGAGCAACACTTGAATTATTGATAAACATTGACTACTCACCTTATGAACTGTTCAAATCACGAGGCAGGCGAAGCAGCAAGAATATTGACGTGAGAAGAGACGATCTGTGGTTAAATTTCGAATTTGATCAGTTACCACACTTTGATGAGCAATACTTATGAATTTCTTCAACATATTATCGAGATAAATCACTACTCACTGTTCAAACCAAGAGATGAAGAACCGAAAGGACGCGCCAACTGTAAATCGTAATTCATCATGGACATGCTGAGTTAATTTATGCGCAAAGGTACAAACCCACGTTTTTCGTGTTTGGATTGCGCCTATGTACCACAGGTAGCCCACGTTAAGATTAGTATGCGTTCTCGCTCCCGCTCGAACGCAAAAATGGGATCAAACTTCACTACCAACTTCCCTACCAACTTTCGAGCTTCGCGAGCAACTTTGTTGTGATCAAGTACACTGATCAAGTTCAGACCGAAGTTCCAAAGTTCATTTGGAAGATCACAATTTGATTTGACAGGTACAAAAGTAATTTGAGTACTTTGGAACGTAGTTCCCAAGTTCCAAACGAACTCGCAAATGCGTGCGGCCACAGTTTTGTGAAATTACCTGTAATATATAATCCTGACGTAAATACATTGCTAAACACCAGACAACGTGATCACTTACTTTTAAGTTTGATTAGAAGATATACGGTATCCAATCTTTTGAGCAGAAGTTATTGTTATTTCGTATTTGGTTGGTAAAATTAAGCAAAGACATTTTTCATAAAATCATTTCCTCTGTATCCCAAACACTTTTTTCCAGTCAGTTATAAGTCCACCAAAAACCCTTACGAATGAGGCCAGAGCTTATAACCGGGATTTTACGGTATGTCTTTACGTGCGTGGCTACCTATTTACACTACAGCTTTTCGTAACGCGCACCCAGTTTAACTCTCCGTACAAGTATGTTTTAAGAAAATAAAAGCACTAACATTTCACGAAAAAGTAGAACTGAGTTCAACTGTTCAACTTTTATATTCGCAGCCTAGGTCTATAGGTCAGCCCTTTCGATTTAGTAGCGATTTTGACATGCTAATTTTAGGTAAAAATATGCGACCGATTCCCAGTAAAAATCAAGCTTCAGTCTTTTAAGGTCTATCTCTAAACATACGTCGCTTAATCTGTGCAGCAATGAATTCATCAACATAGCCAGGTACCTGTGACTATGTCCTCGTTTTTTTTTCTAGGTTAGCTCTGCTCTCTTTGCTGTCAAAAATTGTAAACGAGTACACTTCCCTTGAGGACAACAAATTAATCCCTATTGTGTCATGACCGCAGCGAATAATTTGACCGCGGTAAAACCACGACCCGATGCTTCAATAATTCGAGGTGGTACTGTATGCTCAGACCGTTTTGTTGCAGTGATGAAACGTAGTGAAGAGACCATTACTGTATGGGGTAAGAGACTATTCCTGTATGGGGTATGAGACTCGTTAATGAAGACTTTCGTGGCTCTATATACACTCTTTCCCGATTTACATTCGACTGAGGGAAGATCTTTTGTTGTCTACCCAACAAGGTACTTGCGTGACTGGGAGAATTCGTCACGCTTTTGACGTCGGACAAATTTCACGATTATTCGATCTTTCTTCCTCACCTCTAGTACAAGTTTCTCTGGTCGGTCAGTAGGCAGAAGAGGGATCCCTGTTAGTTCTAAACCATCTCTCCTGGAATATTGCTGCATTCGGTTTATCATTTTTACGTCTGACATTGTGTTGGTGCTCACGATGAAGAGGTTGGTAAGCTCAAGAACCCTATTAGCCAGATCTGCCATCTGCTTCTTAGAGGCTTGTAGTGAAGTAAGGAAGGTGTCATATTTGTCACTCAGGAGCTGTTTTGAAGTCTCAATATTGTTAAACCGCCAAGTCAGTTCATTCAACGAGGTGCTTAGCTTGCCAATTTCAAATTTGATTTCTGCTCTAATCTCCTGATGTTCGGCAGAAGTTCCGAATTTCATAACTTCTTTAGGCTCGCAACCGTTAGTGGATCAGAGTCTGGCATTATTGTAAAAGATAGAGGAATAAACTAAGGAGGAGCCGAGTAAGATCACGTCATGCTGCCATGACAACAATTCGTCAATTGCATCAACAACAAACTCTGCGTGGTTCAATGAACTTCTGTTATTTATACAGAAAACAAGGCGGAGGTAACTGCACAAAAGGAATTTCAAACTTTATTAAGTACACCGGCACCGGCAATTGCAACTTTTCGAACCACCATAATTTATTGGAAGAAATTCTACCTTGCACACTCTGAACATTAAAGCTCTCAACTATCTCGCCTTGCTTATCCAATAAAACAAATGAATAAAAAACAATGTCACCTTCACTACGATTGAAGAAATCTTGAAACGGTTGATAGTCGATCGGCGGGAATTCATTCTCGTTCCAAGGGAGAGCTACTCGTGGTAAGACAACTTGGTTGGAAGAAATAGGAATTTGGACGAGCTGGCATTGGGAGGCTTGCACATTTGGCTGGACTGTTGTACGACCAGCGAGGTTCCCGAGGTAACAGTTCCTCCATAAGAGACCGTTTCTCCCGCAGTAATGACAAGAAGAATTCATAGAAGAAATGACAATTATTAATAACAAAAGGCTTGCTAAGCATATTTCGAACCCTAAATAAATCGTACTTCGATTTAACAGCAACTTTTAGCAATCTTTTTCTTCTCTCTAGCAAACTCAACAGACTTTAAAACTTTACAAATCTGCACGTCGGCAGTTGGCATTTTCCTGTACTCAGTAGCGCAATCCCACCCATGAAGATCTGCTAACGTTATGAGCTTCATACGACTTAACAAAGTTCTTTACCTTCTTGTAAATTTGCACACGCGTTTTCCTCTTTAACTCTTTGAACGGCAACTCCGGCAACTTTGAAAAATCCCAAGAGTTTTCCTCATGGTCGAAGTGTTCTTGATTTCCCTTAGCTTTAAACATGTGATACTTCGGCTGTTCTAACCGAATCTTTTTAACTGCACACTGAATAGCCTTTTGGGTCTCTCCCTAAATTCTCTGGACATAAAACTCTTAAATTCATTGAAAAGTTGAACAGTAGGAGTTGGTTCTACCATGGCGTTTATCAAAACTGGAGCTCTGTTACTTTGTGTGTCCAACAAGCGAGAGGCAGACAGTAAGAGATTGTTGCCCTTATATGAACGAGGTATACATATTCATGCTGGAATATACAAAGGACGACTATAATCTCAGGTCGAACAATGAACCCACCTATTACTAGTAACACTCGCCTCTTTGGGTGACAGAGCCTTTATTTTAGAGCCACTGCAGTGTCACCCACCATCAAATGAAAGGCAGGAGGAAAACTCGCTAAATTAGGAACCATGAATTCTGCTGCTCTCAAAAACCCAAAGTACCCAAGTGTACATGCTGCCCAAAGCATGCAATGGTCATAACAGCTCAAATCCAATGACTTGATAATAATAAACATGACAGGAAGGCGTTGTAGGGCAAGGCGAACCGGAAGCATGTAGCTTGCCAAGTTGCTGACAGAAGTTGATGAATTTGCGCTGACCAGATGCATACGATCGTCTCGTAGAAGCAGTTAAACCATGAGTGACAACACTTGCACTGGTGCTCTAACGAGGAGAGGTCAAGTCGTTCAGGAGCCATTGAGGGATTGCAACAGGAGATGAGTGTGCCCTGGGGGCCAAGCGCCAAGCACCCCTGCCAATTGAAACGAGAGAGAGCATCAGCAACATAATTCTTAACACCTGGAATATGTTGGGCAGCAAAGGTGAAGTTGGATCGTGCTGCTGACATAAGTAAATGCCGTACAAGATGCATAATGCACGGAACCTTAGAAGTCCTGACATTTAAAATGGCGACCACCGCCTCATTGTCCGACCGGAACAAGACATGCTTGCCCCCCAAACTCGTGCAGCAATAACCACCAGGAATAGCTCCTTGTAAGCGATTGACAAGTGCTTTTGACTATTTGACCAAGAACCATAGAACCAATGATCACCATAGAAGGTCCCAAACCCAATTGCCCCTGCAGCATCTGAAGTTATTTCCAAATCAGACCCAAGAACCATTCCTGGAAACAGCCAAAAGTTCACCCCGTGCCACTCAGATAAAAACTGTCGCCACCTCTACATCGAATTTAGCCATAAGAGCACCTTGACCATGTTTGGCTACCATGCGAATAATCTCGTCTATCCTAATGTATTGCAGTGTATATTGATTAGGACCAATGCCATCATTGACACTAAAGCCCCCCGGAGAAGGCAAATCTACAACGAGCCTCCATTTCCCAGGCTGTGCCTTCTTGGGAATGACCCCAAAGCTGCTGTTATGCAAGTTTGGTAAGGGCGGGGAAAAGAGGCCTGCTACTCTCTCCAAAGAGACTTCATTAGCCAGATAGTCGTCAATTACTCCAGCACATTGGTAGGCTGAGGGCTTGTTCCACTTGGCCGGTTTAAGTTTTGAATGATAATAAAAACCTAGCCTGAAGCCATTACGCACTGCCCCTCTAGCACATAAGAAACACGGTCTGGATGATTCCTAAGCTCAATAGCGAACTGCTCCACTAACAGGGGGCTGACCCTAGCTACTGGGGGAAGGCCGGAAGCTGCAGGAAAAGAGAAACCCCAACATAAATACTAACTAAACCAAAGATAGACTTTAATACAGATAATCATACCACTTGTCTGGGCCTCTGTAGTACAACTAACCAGGCTTACAGGACATGAAGACAGTCAAATAATCCTAGCCAGGCATGCAACTTGGACAGAATAATATAGGTTAAGCCTGCCACTATTGACTCGGTGAGGAAAATAGAAGGGCATAACCAGGGTAAAGAGAGTGAAAGCCTCCACCCAACTTAAGATGTCCTCGATCAGGCGGCGCTGCTTCTTGAAGTCGGAGGTGAGCACCACGCAGCCATCGATCAACAATTGCAGTTCAGTTTCAATCAGGACAAGATTGGCGAAGAACTGCCTGCGCTTCGCGATAGTGTCGTACGTTGGACAAGAGTCTCCCCAGTGGCTTTGCACGCAAAATATGCAATGGGGCCCTCTCTCCCTGGAGTTTGGTGGCGGTGTTGCCCTCTTCTGACTAAAACAATGATGCTCTCTTCGTTTCTCTCCTTTCCCAGTTTCCCCTTCTGTTTGATTCTTTTTCATCCATTTTTGCAGCGCTCTTATTAAATCTTACATTCCCCATTCCTCCCATTCCTCGTCAGTTCTTACTAAGTCCGCCTTAATTTGGGGTAGTTTGTTCAGAGTGGTCAGCACAAATCCCTTAAGCATCTCTCCCTCCTCAAGAGTTTTTAGGGCGTCATAATTTTTTCTCAAATTCTCCCGCACCTTGTTGTAACTCGGGCCTTTCACCGTGGGCAAGTTTATTATTTGCTCCATATGAGCTGCTACTACCGTTTTTGTTTGGCCGAACTCAGCCTTGAGCCTTTCCCATGCTGTTTTGTAGCCAATCTCGCTCGGTCTTAAATAAGCTAGTCTGACCCTCACCCTTTTGTAAACTAACTCTAACAGATAAACAAACTTCTCTTCTACTGATATGTTTTTATTATGAATCTGTGACACAAACATATTTTCAAATCGAATCCAGTCTCCTGGAGTGCCATCAAACATGGTTGTCTTGAGCTCGGGTAACTTAGCTCGGCATGATTTCGCGGCCTTCTCCATCTCTGTCATTTTCAGCTCCGCCTTCATCCTATCCTCCCAGAGCTCTTTCTCTCGCTGTTGGATCTCTCGTCTCATTTGCTCTTCTTGCTCGAATTTCCGCTTGAGTTTCTCTGCCTCGGCCTGTTAGCTTTCGGTGTGCTCTTTTTCGTCAAGTACTCGAGTGATCTTGGCTCTCTCGTCCACCAGTGGCGCATAACTTGCCTTCAGCTCCTTCTTCCAATGTCGGATTGCGCGTTGGGTTGTTTTGCCAAGGTCTATTTTCGACTCTTGCAATGTTGACACTAGCTCATTGAGGCGGCGTTGGATTTCACTTGTGCGCGTAGCCGTGATTTCCATCTCGGTAAAATCATTGCTTTCTAAAAGACTATCGGTCTCTTCTAAGTAAAATTTAATTAAAATTTAATTTTGATTATTTATTTACGATCAATGATGAATATATAGGTTTAAATTGCACTTATCTGGCTCTCCCTCGCTTGTCTGTGGTTGTACTCACGTAGATACAGACGGTCTCTGAACTAACACACCCACTATCTCTTATTACACAACTCGAATTTGCATAAGGAGTATAGGGTTGAAAAACAATTATGTAAACATTGACTTCGGGTCGTAACTCCTAATTCGAAACACTTTTCTGAATATGATTTTTCATGTCAGACCACATTAACGTAGTCATAACGCACGATATATTATTTATATTTCTTAGAAAAATAGAGCTATATATTTATTTTCTTGTACGTTAAACTTAAAAATTCGAAACATGGGCACAATTTGTCAAACAACGTGCGGTAAGACAACGTTAGTTCTAAGTTATGTCGTTTTACTGTTCGTCAAATCTTTTCATCTAAGACGTAATATTTCCCAAGAATTATACGTTTTCCCTACCTATAGTTCAACTGTGAAGTCGTAAAGAGTCGATTTGGGTCACAAAACTGAACAAAATCGCTGAAATTCAACGTAAATTGAACCACAACATCCTTCAATCTCGATTCCGCCATCTTGCTTTGTTCTACCGCTGTACAAAACAACAGTAGTCAAGAAAATACATTTTTACGACCCCTACCCCCGTCAGGATGTGTTTGTTGATCTGTTGGCAAGGCGTGCCCCACGAGCTCAAGCGTGACTCCGATACCTTTGTACGCATAGTCAATAATTAATCCGCTGTCCAAATGGGGACTTAGACCTCAAGTAAATACGTTGTCGAAGTCGATTGATGGCGTTTCTTCCGAATACGATATAACAAAAAGTAAAGAAAAAACAAGTCTCAGCCAATAACAAATGAAAGGAAGAAAAGGTACACACACAAGAGGTATTGGTTCTTCCCCAGAAATTGCCTTTGTCAGCCTCGGTCGCTATCGTTTGTTTCATAGCGGAAACGTGCTACAACATGCATGATATTTGAATGTGTCTTGAACAGACCTATCATGAGGCCTCATATAGCGGGGAGTGTTTTTCTGACTACGTACCAAGCCTGGAAAGGAAGATAAAGGCTGTGAATTTAAACAAGAAGAAGAATTGTAAGGTTTTATTGTTGTTTTATATATTTAGTTATGCAGTTGAAAGTTGATAGAACTGTATGTATGATCGAGGCATGACAATTTCTTCTCACAAACTGACAAAGCTTGTGTATAAGAACTTATAAAGGATCTTATAAATATATCGGTGAAGTTATGAATGAAGTACACTTCTAATAAATTCAGCGTTGAATGGCTCAGAACCGTCTTCAAGTCTTGCAACCCCAAACTTTCCGCTATCTTGGTTTTGTCAGAGATACGGGCAATTTGCGACACTCAATTAGTCTTCGCTAGTAACCGACCCAGTCTTCTGCTCGTTTATCAGCTGCAACTTCCGGTCAAAGACGTGATTTTAAAAGCGTTTTGCAACGTTCAGATTAGGAGTAAGTGGAAAAAAAACTATTGAAAGTAATATTAGATGTAATAAACTATAATATACCCGAAAAAGAGGAACTTTAAAGGACCTAAATTTAGCCAGTGCAGATACCTTAAGTTCTCGAGCATCTGGATTAAGCTTAGCTTTCAGACATGAGCCACTTATTAAGATGGTCTTAGTCTTCATATAATTTAACGGAAGCTTGTTGGCAGCAGCCCATTCATCAACTTCAGTAACTTCACAGGATAATTTGTCCTTCAGCTCGTCAACATTCATGTAATCTGAGGATTCTAGAAGGGTAGTATCATCAGCAAACATCTACCTGCGTATTTACGTCATTAGTTCATTGATAAACATCACGAATAGAAGTGGACCGAGGATGGGTCCTGTGGTACCCCTATTGTAATAGATCTATTTAATAACGACTGACCCTTGAATGTAACAAGCTGTTTGCGGTCGTTAAGGTACGAATTGTACCATAAATAATTAACTTTATTTCAACACGGTAAATGGCTCAGTAAAACTGATTTTCAGACATGCCGTGCATAGTAATAACAATAATAATACAGTGAAGTAATTATATAACAGTTAAGTAATATATAATATAATCTATATAATATAAAATGCACAGCTGAACTAATATACTAATACCTACATGTTAGTAATAATATACTAATAATATCCCTTCCCCGTTAAAACTTATATTATAAGAATAAATTGTGTTATCTTCTGAAGGTTGTCAAGCTGTCGAGTTCTCTTATTTCATTTGAAAGCTCATTCCAGGCAATGGTACCGCGATAGGAGAAGGAGCGTTTCATGAAATTGGTTTTTGGCTTAGGAGGTTGTAGGTTAAATTTGCTGCCTCTAAGATTGTAGCTATGCACATCTGAGGTCAGTGTAAATAGGTCCTGTAAATAGTCTGGTGCTATCTTGTGAAAGACCTTGAACATCATAATCCGTAATTGGAATTGTTGTCTTTTATTTAAATTTGGCCAGTCAAGTTTCTCAAGGAGGTCGTGAGACCTGCCTGAGTAATCTGCCCTAGTAATTATACGAGCTGCTCTATTCTGCAGCTTTTGTAATTGATCAGCACGTGTTTTGGAGCAGTTCCCCCAGACGATGCTACAATAGTCAAAGTATGGCTGTACTAATGAATTATAAACAGATATTAGTGTGTCTATATTATTTGTCAAGTTTCTTGTTTTATATAACATACGCAGGCCATTTGACACTTTTGAAATTACATGCTTAATTTGCTCATCCCAATTTAATGATTCATCAATGTGTATTCCTAAAAGTTTGATAGCCTCTTTTTGCTTAACAGCTTTGTTGTTTATAGAGAGATCCATGGATTTTGTCTTTTCTAACTTTTGTCTGGAGCCTATTGTCATGTAATTTGTTTTTTTGGTATTACAACTAAGCTTGTTCGTCTTTAACCAATTATCTACAGCAGCTAAATCTTCGTTTAACATGTCCTGTACATCTCGGATGTCTTCGCCTGCCGTTGTGATATATGTATCATCAGCAAACATCCCAGGTATCGAGTGATTTAGGCATTTTGGAAAATCATTTACGTAAATAATAAACAACAGGGGACCTAATATGGACCCTTTAGGAATACCACAAGTTATTTGTTCTTCTTTAGTTAAGACTCCATTTACATGACACCTCTGGTTCTTCTGGCTGCCAAAGAAACTCAGGTCCGGACCACCAGCGGCAGCCTGGGATAAACGACTCGATATCCATCCCTCGCGATCCATCGTCAGCTGGGTTCAACTTTCCGGGGACGTGATGCCACTGTTCGGGCGTGGTGATATCTTGAATTTCTGTAAGGCGATTTGCGACGAAGGTCTGGAACCTTCTCTTCTTGTTCTTGATGTACTGTAGGGTTATCATCGAATCTGACCAGAAGTACACGTCGTCTATAGGTATGTCAAGTTCCTCTGAGATCACTCTGTGCAATCGTGTCGCTAGTACTGCCGACTGCAACTCTAGACGTGGTATGGACCAGTCCTTCATTGGGGCATTCCGCGCCTTCCCCATGATGAAGACACGGTACACTTTCCCTTGGTCATTGGTCATTCTGAGGAAGGAAACAGCAGCATATCCCCGTCTCGACGCATCTGAGAAGTGGTGGATCTGGGTCTCGCAGATGGTTCCAAGATCGGAAGGCTTATAACATCTTGGAAGCCTAACATGGATAATACGAGGCAGGGACTCCACCCATTTCCGCCATTTCGATAAGTATGGCTCTGGAATATCATCATCCCAAGGACAGTTTATCCTCCATAGCTCCTGTAACAGCACCTTGATCGACAGAATAAGAGGCGAGAGGAAGCCAAGAGGATCGAAGAGAGAACTCATGACAGACAGTATTCCACGTTTCGTGGGCGGCTTCTCGGTTGGCACAGCCTTGAACTGGAAGGTGACAGACTCGGCATCCCAGCATATGCCAAGCGCTCTCTGAATGGGAAGTTGGTCAAGATCCAAGTCAAGATTTGGGTCGCTCTCTCGACAACGGGTATGGATGCCAGAACTTCACGGTTATTACTGGTGAACTTAGTTAGGTGAAAGCCTCCTTTCTTCAGCAGTCCAATTAGGCCCACAGCTAGCTTCACAGCTTCCTCCTTTGTGGCTGTTGATTTCAATACGTCATCAACGTAAAAGTTCCTTCGTACGGCACTGATAACCTCGGGGTCGTACTTATCTTCATTGGCATCTGCTGTCATGTTCAGAGCCTTATTAGCACAGCATGGTGATATCGTCGCTCCGAAAATATGGGCGAGCATTTGGTACTCTTCTGATGGTGCATCGATACTGCTGGACCACCAAAGGAATCGTAGGGCGTCTGTATCACATGGAGCTACCTTTACTTGGTAGAACATCGCTTCGATGTCGGCGGTAAACGCTACCTCTCCTTGTCGGAACCTCATCAGGACTCCTGGTAGAACGTTGATAAGGCACTCGCCCTGGAGTAGCTTGTCGTTAAGGGACAAGCCGTAAAACCTCGCTGCGGCGTCAAACACAACCCTCACCTTGACTGGCTTATTTGGGTTGCACACAGGGTGATGAGGTAAGTACCACGTAATGTCACTTCTTTCAGCGGCTTCTTCATCGGTCAATCTTCTCGCGTACCCTTTGGACATATATTCTTCTATGACGGCCTTATATAGGTCTGGGTCACGGAGAAAACGCTTCTTCAGATGACGTAACCTCGACTCCGCAAGGCTTCGGTTGTAAGGCAAGTTAGGATGCTCATGTTTCCACAATAGTCCCATCTGGTAATGACCTTCATTCTTACTGATTGTATCGTCGATGATCTTCATAGCCTCGCGGTCCTCAACAGACATTGACTTGGCGTCTCGCCTATTTGTACCGTACGACTCGGACTTCCAAAATTCTTCTACTTGACGGTCAAGTGCGATGTCTTCAGAGTTGTTGAAGTTCGAGTTAAAGTGTCTGTTCGTGCTACAACCCGAGCAACCACCAAGAATGCTCCAGCCCAGACGCGATCTAATGGCTAGGGGTTCATTTGGTCTTCCTTCTTCACTTCAAGGGGTATGAACACTTCTTGGACGTTGGTGCCAAGTAGGACCGAAATCTTCTTCCTTTCTACTTCCGGAAAACGCACGTGTCGTAAGTGCGGCCACTGCTCGACGTGCCTTGTTAACTTCTGGTGCTTAAGTGGTATAGTGAGGTCTTTCACAGCCCATGCGGCTCCGAAACTCCATCCGGCTCCTTAACTCCTTCTTCTTGTATGTTGTTATCATTCACTGTGTTGAGCGATAATCTGCTTGTGGTTCCCTTCATGTTCATTTTCCTTGCTAACGAGGGGTCTATCATGGTAATGTCAGAACCATAATCTATTAAGGCGTAGGTTGTCTTCACTTCACCATTGTCTCCGATCACCTTTAGGGGGATGACCTGAAGCAGAACCTCCTGCATGTCATCGGCGGTGGTTGTAGAATATGATCCATGTGCAGCGTCTTCTGCTGGAAGAGGGTTAGCTTCAACGTGGTTGCTGGTTCCGGAATCGTTATTCACGGGGGGAGTCCCTTTCTTAGGTTGGGCGGCTTCCTTCAGGTGTAGCATGGTGTGGTATGGTTTGCCGCAGCCTTCCGCTCGGCATCGGATGGAAGATTTACACATAGTAGCGATATGCTTGGTTGAACTGATGCAATTGAAACATTCTCTTCGATTTGGCAAACTTGCTACGATCCTTCGGCGACTTTGCCTTGAACGATTCACAACGGTATAAGCGATGCGACTGATTATACAGCGGGCAGGCGGGTTCAGTCATATCTGCGTTAGTAGCGTAGGTCATAACTCTATTTGTTGGTGCCTTCGATTTCGATGGCTTGTGGGATGCTAGTGGGTTTTCAGACTTAGAAAAGAAAGGGTGATTAGCAACAACGGCTCTATCCTTCAGGAATTCGACTACATTCCTAAATGTTGGCATTATTTGCCCGTTCCGATCTAGTTTCCTAAGGTGTTCTGCAAATATAGTGTGTGCCCACTGCGGCAAGCGTGCTATGACTTTATCTAGATTGTCAGTGCTCATTTCTCCAAGGAATCCCATAGCCTTTAGGGTATCAATGTCACCTGTGCTGTGTCTGCAAGGCGTCGCAGGCCTTCATTGTCGTTTCTTTGGATAGGGGGACCTTTGGTCAATTTTTCAACACTTGCACGCACGACCTGTGATGGGCGACCAAACCGGTCCTCAAGAGTGTTCATCGCACTACGAAGGCCACCCGGGAGAGCCTCATACCTTTCAACCGCTTGAAGGGCGGGGCCCTCCAAGAACTGCAGCAACATGGCCATTTTTACTGAGTCATCAAGAAGTCTAGATCCCACCATCTGATGGAATCTTTGTTTGAAAACTGGGAATTTCTCGGGAGAGCCGTCGAACTTATGCACTCTCACCTTCGGGAGATCGTGGGACATGCTGATTTTCTCCATTGTTGCAGCAATGGAAGTGAGCAGGGTTTCGCTCATCATGCCACTTACCATCGGCATTTGTTGTTGCTCCACAACCTGGTCTCTGGCTGGGCAGAGGCCATCAGACCCCCAGGCTGGGGGCGTGGACACAGGGTACACTGTTGGCTGGACACCGGCTGGGCGAAGACCATCCAACCCCCATGGTGTGGCCATAGGGGGTGTATACACAGCAGACGCGGTAGACTGGGCTAAAGCACGGTGAAGACCTTCCGACACATGGGTTGAGGCCACGAGGGGCGTACACACAGGAGACTGAGCTCCAGTGAGGCGAAGACTTTCAGACACATGGGTTGAGGCCACGAGGGGCGTGCACACAGGAGACTGGGCTCTAGTGGGGCGAAGACTTTCAGACACATGGAGCGAGGCCACGAGGGGCGTACACACAGGAGACTGGGCTCTAGTGGGGCGAAGACATTCAGACACATGTGGCAAGGCCATGAGGGGGTTATACAAGGGAGAAACAGTTGATTGGACTCCGATATGGCGAGTACCATCAGGACCCCAGGGCAGGGCCACGAGGGGCGTAGAAGTGTGGGGTGAGAGGTTACCCCCCGGGCGACCAGGGCGATCCCTTTGTTGAGGGGTTGGCGGGGGTTCGATTTGTACAGTTGGCTCTGAGAGAGATGGGGACTACGATTTCTGTTTCCCTTTCTGTCATGGTTGGTGGCATGGGAGACTGGGCACGAGACTGAGTCTGGGTCACCAGATCACTGCCAGGGTCTAACGGCTCTTCTGTCATAAAAAAACTCAAGCCTAGCTAGTTCGGCCTTGTCCTTGGCTTCGGCAAGTTCACCCTCGGCCTTAAGTCTAGTCAGAGTTCCTTCTGTTTTATTTCGAGTTCCTTCTGTTTTATTTCGATTTCTACACGCTTCATTTCAGCTTCAATCGTTCGCCCTTTCCTTTTCTCAGCTTGTTGTTCGGCTAGAGCAGCCTTTGCAGCAGCGAGTCTCACTTTGTTCCTCCTTGAGCTTGAGGTACTCGTTCCTGAGGCTATACTCACTGCCGACCCGACTGAACTCTTGGACGAGGCTTGCCGGGGCGTGTTTATTTCCTCAGCCACCTGTCCGTCAAAATATATTCTGGCATTTGCTAGGTATTGCTCTAATTTCAGCTCATAATTCCTCTTTCTAAGTGACTGGAATTTGAATTGATTCTGTACTTCTTCATACTTTTCACTATCATGATCAATGTAATTGTACTCATCACAACACCTACAGTATTTTTCCATGTTGCTTCTAGTCGAGACTGAAGTCCCTGCACCTTAACTACATTTGCAAAGTCTTCTATAGCAATGTCAACTTTGTTTATCACTCGAGTGAGTGATGCCGTATAACCTCTTCTAGAACGGTCAAGCGCCTCAATTCGCTCTAAAAGCGCTCCAGTGTCATTCATACTTGCACAAAACACAATATTTGGGAATTTTGGTTTTTACAATATGTATCGCCAGTGGATCAAAATTTAATGGTTTGACTTCAAGGATCTGACTCACGGTTTACATGCACTTGTGATCCTCACTATTTGAGTAGATTTGTCGGATTTGACGGTAAAAACCTGGAAAAACACAAACAGAACTTACACACAATGCTTACCTTCTAGCAGGCGATATCACAAAGATAAAGCCACAGAAACTTACCAAAATGAGCGGATAAATGGACGAACACACGGCTGGCGACACACGAAACACAAAACTCACAGCTCAGCAAAAGCACATGTTAAGGCTGTTGTAGTACTTTGTGGCTGTTACCGTATTTACCACTGGAGTATTTGCAGGGGTTGTGCCATCATAAGCAGATTCAAGGAGTCTTGTTTTCAGTAGGTTGATTTCTTCATCAGAACCATCTGTAACACTTACTGCCCATATTAGTTCTACTTCTTTGTGAGAAGGCAACCCTTGATCTTCACTCTGCAGAAATAGGTTTGTTGAATTTATATACATTTTCTCTCTTTAATGAACACGTACATATACTGATAGCGGCAGGGGTATTTTGCAGAATGCTAATTAGAAAGTCTGGTGAGTAATCCGTAGGTTCTCCGATGGTGTAGTGGTTATCATGTCCTCCTTGGTGAACCACATTTTCACATAGTATGTCATATTTCTCTTTCATGCCTTTACATACTCAATACCTTTGATATGACAGATCTACATTGTACAGTGATACTATATTAAATGTGTCTGATTACACTTAGTTACTAGTTTCTAAGTTGTACATTACTTCGTGGCTAAATACAGGAATGGCTCCAACGTTTGACCATATAAACACCCGAACCCGAACCATAAAACATACCCTAACTGGTCAGTGAACGTAAGTTCCCAGGTAATCAACAAGGTTTTAGGGCTAAAAGAATGAAAGGTAAACAAGTTTCATGAAAATGGCAAAACCATCACAACTTAGAACACACAGTTTGCAGCTCATGGTATTTCTGATGACCAGATTTTTTAATTTACATTCTGCATTCTGAAAAATACCCCAGTCATACCATTACTTTATATATTTTAACTTCATTTAAATCTGAGGAGGGAAGAAAACAGTAAGGGTGAAATACAAGTAAATTCAAGGGGAAAATCTCACAGTACAGCAATAAGAACGTTTAAGCTTGAAATATTTAATAAATTGTCAAAACGACAATCTACAGTATTTTGATTGTACCTCTCTTCTGTTCTCTCATCACTCTCGTTGTCTACATTGTCGTTGTCTACAGCTATTCAAATCAATCATAAAATTATGTGAAGAAACCAGCATACTTTTACAATCCAAGGGTCAGATGTGTGTACGACTGGTTCAGTTTTATGTGCAGTGTGTGATGTACATAAATAAACCGAAAGTTTATTCCAGATTTTAGAAATAATCTTGTAATTTTTATGGGAATGGCACATACACATTGTCCCCTATTTTTCTGGATCTCTCGATAAACATTACCTAGCTGCTTTTGATAATGCACAGCTTTCAGGTTTGATAATTTTGGATTTACTTTAGTGTAATATTGTTTACATATTCATGTCAGTTTGGCAATCATGTGTCTTCATACTATGTACTTATTGACCAAGTGGGAGGGCTGAACGGAAAAGTATTTTCTCGTCGGCCCGACCTAACTTAGTCAATCAGTTTTAATATTAGTGTCTGACCACTTTCAAATGGCAAAACAATAATCAAAAAATTGGGCAGGGCCAGATAGCTTTATCTGGCCTGCTCAGGTTAAACATATTGTAACTTTTGTAAATGGTTCTTTGTCATAGACAGCCATCAGCTCATTGTAAAACAATTGCTGTATCACAAGTCGCTGGTACTCCTTCTTGGTAATACATCCCTGTCTTCCTCCACTAAAGCCAACATTTCCCTTCTTTGGAGCAGTGTGAGCAGTTTTCATGGTGCGGTCAGGGAAGTTTCTTAAAGACAGTGGCAATCCAACCAAATCACCATCAGCCTTAGCTTTTTCAACATAATACCCAGTGTAAGTGACAATCTGCTTGAGAGAAGGGGTAATTGAGAGATATCCAAATATAGTGATTGCTTGGAAACCCAACAGGAGACGTGCCTGGCACTCATACTCAACTCAGTTGGTGTCTGGAGAAGATTTGTATAGACTGTATCCAACCCAGAACATAATTGTGATAAAACCTCTGTACAAGCCCACTGAATCCCGCTTCTTTTAGAAGTCCTGGTGCCTTCTTTGAAAATGCCATCACACCTACTTCATCAAAGGTGACTTTGTTGGACTGCAGGGAGACATGTTTGCTAGGGTTCCAAGTGCTCCTAACCATCTAGACTGAGACCCTAGGGGAGGGCTTTTCAAACAATATTTTATAGCATTAAAGTCTTGTTAACCTATTGGCTGAAGTACATTTGTATTGTATAAAACTAAATAGGGTGATATTAAGCTGGTAAAGTATTCTGACATGACCAATAATATATCATTAACCAATATATGATAATACATTATATTTTGTGTAGCCATCATTACCAGTGTGTGTGTGGTGTCTGACTCATGAGCTGACATTTATTACAGTAAACAATAAATTCTGGGCTTAGTCAAAATAACTTGGATCTCTTGATATTCCAGCACTATACTGTGCCTCTTCAAATTGTTTATTAACATTAGTGTGATGTATTTCAGGTTATCGTATAAATCTGTTTTACCAGGGGTGTAGTTTTACAAATTTGAAGCCAGCATCAGCATGTTCTACAGCCACAGTACTTGAATTTAAGTTGGTTATAGAAAAATTACCTTGGTGGTACTGGCAGGCTATACATGTACATTCGATTCATTAGGGTTTAGAGAATTATCTGCTTACTAAGGACAATTTTATTCATGCAAAAATAATGTATTATGTAAGAAACTTCCATAATTATTATAATGACCATCACCGTTTTTTTTATTCTGCTGCTAGATGTACTTCAAACTTTAATTAATACTCTACGCTGGGCCAGTTTAAGTGTTCAGAGACAGAAAGTAAAGTTAGTTGAAACATGACACTTAATTTTATATGAAACATGTATTGTTGTAAGGAAATTTAGATGCAAGAATAAATGCATATAAAATGTATTTTGATGTTATGTGTCAGGGTCTTGCTCTTTAAAGATAGTAAATTAGACTGAAACCCTGAAAACAAGTGGCCTCAATGCATTAATAACATCTATTGGGCTTTTTCTTTTAAAGAGCAGCTCTTAAACTTTTGTTTCCATTCACCAGATCAAATGGAAGTAAAAACCAGTTTAGATGCCAACCTTTAGCACAGTTCGATATCCTGAGACAGAGAGATTCAGCAGACCTAAGCTCGAGATGCATTGTTCCTGGATAGTAATTCAAGAGGTCAACACCGGTGAAGTTTTTTCTGCCTTGATTACCAAGATGGGGACCGCCCAAACTCTCTCCTGTTTTGGTTATTGTCAGCTTTCCCAACCATCTCTTCCTTGAACTGTTCCTCTAAAGCTTCTGACTCCTTAACAGTCCCAGCAGGTTTTAGTGAAATAAGGGTCATGTCCCAAGTTGAGTAATATGCTCTGGACCATCGGGAATTCGTTAGGTGGAGCGTGCTGTGGACTTTCCCGTGCTAGAGCGTCGCTCCTTGCCATCAGCCAAACAGCTGTAATATATGTCTACCTTTGTGTGTGTTAAGGGGTGCTCAATCTGCTTCAAAGCAGATAGCTGATTGTACATTCTTTCAAAACAGCATCACATGGTGTGGTAAACATCACTACCCAGATAGTAAGCGAGGGAGAGTACAGTGCTCTGAAGGTTAAATGGTTCTATTATTTTAACCCTCAGATTGGTCAAGCCAGTAAAATTCCTACTCCACTTGAGAAATGGAGCAAGGTCAGCATATGCACAAAGAATCCCTCCCTTTGGACAGTTTATAGCTAACTGAGTTCCTGGCTAAGACAAAAAGAACTTCAGCTATTTCTCACAGTCAACATAGCCTATTACAATGTCCCCATGTTGTTCAAATATGAGCCCAACATTTTGACTTAGCTGCTCGTTGCGTCTTTTTAGCTCAGTTACCACCTCTTCCTTTGGGGGTATAATATTGACCCCAAGACTTCAGAGACTCTTTTCCCAACCCTTTCCTCCTAGAATTCCACTTGTCCCCAACTATAAACAGTAACAACCAAGGAAAGCAAAAACTATGGGCTGACGTGAGCAAAATAAACTACCAACTCTTGCACTGTGCCAAACTTACTGTAAACATTGTACAACTTCGGTAATTTTACGGCAATCTCGTGAACACAAGATAAACACAGTACAAATTAATTTATTACGCGAGTAATACTTTTATTTCTAACCTTAATGACTTGTGTACAGAATAACCATGGGGTGAAAACATGCAAAGGCAAACGAATCATACAAATAAAATACAGTTCGTGAAAAACAGAGCTTAGTTTTGACAAAACATTTAACAAGTGCTTTACGATGAATGAAAAACTCAGCCCAACACGGTCTTTTTCTTGTTGGTCACCTTCCTTGGATTTCTAGAACGTACAGTTCTGCACAATGTAATGAAAATCGAGCTAAAATAGCCTGTCTTGGTTCGAGAAAAAAAAAGGGTTGGACGCAAAATGCAAATATCTCGTGGGTGTGCGGTGCGCGGTATTTCTGGGATGGAGCATAGTTTTGACTCTACACAAAGACGCCTGGAAGATTTTAGAAATCACCTGGAAGAGAGCGATGGAAAACACTCTAATTAGCATATTAGCTGATGGCTGACGGACGTGCCTAATCTCCGTCTCGGCAGCACACTAAAAATACTGTGTGAGTTCTATAACATTCTTCAATCAACAGCAAAATGAGTTAAAGTAAGAAGCATCTTGATGCCACTGAAACCGAAGTAAGCAACCAGCTAGCGAAATCAAACTTCGCAGCTCAGATTATTGAAGCTTTGACCATAATTGATGACCTCAAACCGATTGTCCAAGAAGCAGTTAACGATATACTGGCTGACTCAATTAAGTCTGTAGTGGATAACCTATCACACCTTAAAACTAGAATTGGGCAGTTGGAGGCCTTCATCAAATATTACGAGCAGCACAAATTCTCTACAAAAAAGTGAGTGAAATTGCTTTTCACGCCAACGAAAATGAGCAGTACAGTAGAAGGATGTGTTTGCATATGTTTGGAATTTCTGCCTTTGAAGAGGTCAACAGGCGAAGTTTAGTAGCCCTGATAAATACGAAATTATCGCTAAACCTAAAAGAAGAGGACATTGACCGTACTCATCAAATTGACCGACCAAGTACTGCAGAAAACGGAGAAAATCGGCGCCCATGTGGAATCATTATAAAGTTCACTTCGTATCCCTCTCGACACCAAGTTTGATCAAACAAGTCTAACCTTAAGGGAACAGATTTGGTAATCCTGGAGGACGTGACTAAGTACAACCTTGAATTACTGAAGGCGGCGGCAAAGCATGATTCCATCCACGTGGCATGGTCCAGCGATGGAAATATCTTGATGAAGCTTTCCCCCGAGAGCCAGAAAGAAGACTGTTTAGTTTTACTGATCTCCCTTGAAAAGGACTCGAACTCGCAAAACAAACTGTAGTAGTGCTAGCCAGAGCTATACCCCGCACTCAACTATCTTTTTTTTCATAGGCTGTTCTGTGTTTCGTTTGGTCGTCCTTTTTATGTTTCTGTACTGTGTTTATGCTTCTTCTATCTTACTTTACGACCGTCTTCACGATTATCGTTTGGATAAGAAGTGGCATGCATTCGTACACAGGGAATATCGCTGTGAAGGTAGGCTGAGCCTGGGCATTGGGTAGTTTATTAGTCTTGACCAATACAGGGCAGTTATTGGTAGTTTTCATTGCATCTCCAGTGGCTGGTGGGGCTAGACACGTTTTATTGTTTTTCTGTTGCTTAAATGCGGGATATTGATTTAAAATCCAGGCCCTGAACTATCAAGTATAGGCTATGTAAGAATCTATATGTAGTTATGATATTGAATCATGTAAGAATCTAAACTTTGAACTCTCTAATTCGTCCAACCAACACGATATTGATATTTAGCTATTTCTGAAACTATTAATGTGTACAACAAAGTAAAAAGAAAAGGACAACTACCGTAACGTATTGACACTGCATGTGACTAATTTTTATTTATAGATAATTATGGTACATGTAACTTGTCTATTATGAAAATTTATTTCGGCTACTTAGCCAGTGTACACATCAATTAGTATAAATCTCCAAAGAAAATTGTCTGTATGTCCGTATCACAAACAAACAACCCTGAACAAATTGGAAAATGTACTATACCACTGAAGAAATCCACCCAAAATTGACCAATTGAAAAGTGTTTTGACTAATATTTTTAGAAAAAAGTGATTATATAATAATATAGTTAGAAAGAAAAGGTTTATAAGTAATGTAACCAAAGTTATGAATAAATATTATTAGAATATACAACACCAGTGAATATAGTGCTTTACACACACTCTGATAGGCTAATCAAACATATGATGTGATATTCAACTCCAAGCGAAGCGTCGATCACCTAGCTTGCACAACTCTTTCTCCATTAATAAAATAACTATTTGGTGCTGGCGAATTCAATAATTAAATGTGTGGTATATTCTAACAATTAACAATTCACCAAAGTGGAGGTGAATAGTGGAGGATATTTACCAAGCCTCTTCCGCGATTTTTATACTAAAAATGATTATTCACCTCAGTGTCGCTGAGTATTGGTTAATATCCACCTGACTATTCACCTCGACTTTGGTGAATTATTCTTTTAAAAACTTAATAAAAATTAAAAAGAAACTTCCCCCCATCCCCTTTACAAGTTTTGAGAAATCTGCATGCTGCTGCTGTTTTGACTTCCTCTTCTTTTCTGGCTTCTTTGCTGAAATAAAAAAGTAAAAGAAGAAAGTACATGTATTTTATTTATCCAAAGTTTATAATTTATTATTATATGTAGGAGTAAAAGGTGACATACTATCTTTGTATTACCATTCATTCAACTGGGGAACATCTACGTTGCCTTATCCTCGGCATAACTAGCATATAATTGTTCTAACACCTATTGTATACCATATCACAACTATTTACATTTATGTGTATAGCTTTACATACATTACTGCTAATGATTAGCTGAATATTATACGTACATGTTTTTAATAAAATTGATGTGCAGCTGAAAAAGATGATTGCAGCCTGCAGCAAATTAGCCATTAAAGTACATTTGTTTAAAGCTATTCAGTGGTTTTGAAGGGTCGCATTTTATATTACATTAATTAGGCATTCATATGTAGCATCATGCCATTACCCCAAGGACTTGCTTTATAAATTGAAACTATTCTTTAATACTTTTGTAAATCTCTATTTCCTATTATTCTTTCATTACTTCCGATAAATATTATTACTATATACAGCAATACTTTTCAGTGACATTCATACATTTATATAGTAATAGTGTTATTATATATTAAGTGCTGTCAATTAAGGGACAGAGTCAAGTCATTGTCTTTCTGGCTCAGTATCAATTTACATTATCAATTTACAAACTAGCTATTGCTAGATATCTCAATTTTCGACAGAAAAGTTAAAGCTGTCATAGAAATGACAATCAGTATGCCACTGGTATGTACTGCAGTGGGATTAGCAATTGTACTGAATATTATTAATATTGTTATGCCTGGCCATGGAGTATCTGGTTTCTCTAACTTAAATAAGTTCTCATATTGAGAAATAAATAAAGTAATGTATTTACTATACCAAAATACGTCTTGTACAGTCTGTGTTACGTACCTGCGTATTTGCAGGTATAAATAAATGGTTTTCACAGCATGCAGTTTCTGTACTTGCAGGCCAGCTAGGACCCCATATGTACCACAAATAGTTCTTGAGTTACACATTATTTTAGGTATAACAAGGAAACAACTATATGTTGACAACACACTTGATTGAATAATACATGTATGGTATTTGGTTATTAGCAGATACATGCATGTTCATATTCCTTATAATTTATATTCACTTTTCTTTTTTTTTTTTTCAAGTGACCACATTGCATAATGCAAATTAAGGTAAACAACATTGATTACAAAACAAATCTGCTCACCTCCCTTCTCCCTATTATTTTTCTCTTCAATGGCGGTGGCACATTCCGCCTTCTTGTGCCCCCACCCTCTACACTTATAGCACTTGATCGTAGTCATTTCTAATTAAAATTTAAAAAAGTATATGTAATTTTATTTTACATAACATACAAACTAGTATTCATTACACAATAAAATACTGGGTTAATTATACATACTTGAATTGGTAATTTATGGCTTTGTGAGTAATAAACAATTTATTACAATTGGCAGCTAGGAGATACATACGCATTCATATGCAGTAATTGTCCCTGGGGTGGGTTAATTAATATCTGATTTTACAACAACAACTCATTACAACAATTCAATTGTCTGCAGGACCTTGTCCATGCAGGGGCATTAAGTGGAATATATTGATGTCAATTAAGTTCATTAATTGGAACAATCAGGGAAGTCACATGACTATAACTGAGTGCCACCTACATGTATCAACAAATGTCGTGGTACAGCTGAGAAAGACCACATTTAAATGGCTACCATTTTGCTTGTATTCCTCTATCAGTAGTATAGATGGAGTCGAAATGATACCACTTTTTTCTTGCACAAGGAAGTCAAAAAGCGAATTCAGAAATCCACTTTTTGACTTCCTTGCACAACAAAAAAAGTTGTATCATTTCGACTCCATCTATACTACTGGGGTCCTAAAGGTCTCTCGCAACATCCAAATTGTCCCGCGACATTCTTGCACCTAAAACATCCAAGAGTGTGAAACCTATTTAGAGATAATGTTAACGTATAGTATGTCGACACCGATTTGTGCGGGTGGTGCTTCCTGTCCGTTCCTAATTCTGTGTACTCTCTCTCGTCCTATGCCGTGGCGTCGCATCGATTCTAGTAGTAGAGCCGGAAGTAAAATGATACCACTTTTTTTTTCTTGCACAAGGACGTCGAAAAGCAAATTCAGAAATCTCCTTTTTCGACGCCCTTGCACAACAACAAAAAAAGTGGTATCAGTTTTACTTCCGGCTCTACTACTGAGTAAAATGATACCACTTTTTTCTTGCCCAGAGGCAAAATGATACAACTTTTTTCTTGCCCAACGAAGGCGGATTAAATACTATTTATCGTATTTTTACGATATCGGTTCCTACCGCTTTTTTCCGGATTAAAGCAGTTTTGTTGTACTATTTTTAAATCGTATTTTTTTACATTTCAACACTCTATTAGAGAAATGATTATTATACTGTATATCGATCTCTTCCACTATGGATTATATATCGTACCTCCCGATGGAAATCTTGACTAAGATCGTAGAGTATGCAGGCCCAGAATCATTCGCAAGCATCGCAAGGACATCGAAACACCTAAACGGTGCCGCATCTCTCGTGCGCTACAAAAACGTAGACCAAGAGTTCCGTAAACGAGTACTCACTTTCGGTCTTAGGTCTACTCGTAATGACAACGATCGAGACAATTTGGCTAGGACTTTCGGTATTTCCGCAAACTACATCGATGATAGCTTTCCTCTTGTCTACGCCAGTGAATATGGTAATCTTAACGTTATTAAGTGGCTCATTAAGCACTTATGGTTCGATAAAATGGGTGGACACACCGATTACGTTCTATGCGCTGCCTGTAAGGATGGCTGTCTTGATATCGCTAAGTGGCTCACTAAGCACTTCCAGTTCACCAAAGAGGATAAAGCCGTCGGGTTTGCTATAATAGATGCCTGTAGGAATGGCCATCTCAATACCGTTAAGTGGCTAATTCGACGCTTTCAGATAACTATAGAGTATGAATACGTTCATCATGCTCTACTATGCGCCTATAGCAAAGATCATCTTAATACCGCTAAATGGATCATTGAGTGGCTCATTAAGCGCTCCCAGCTCGCCATAGAGGACGAAAACGCTCTACTAGATTACTACATAAATGCTTATGCTGCCACATAGGATCTCTCGCAACGTCCAAATTGTCCCTAGGCGTTCTTGCACCTAAAGATCCAAACTTGAGCACAGCTCCGAAGCATATATTAACATTTATTCGAACACTTGGTTTATAGTGAATTTATTACATTTTAACATCTATTAGAGACGTGTGGTTATGAGGTATTATACCATAATTAAAACAACAATTATAGATACGCTATCATAAGGTATATATCACACAATGACTGAGATAACGACTTGCGATTGGTTGATGCGTGGTAAGAATACGAAATGTGTAAGGAATAGCTCGAAAACTTCAGAGTACTGTGCTCAACACAATTATCAGATACTAAAAGGTTGCACCATATTCGTTCCATGTTTGAAGTGTGGTCGCGGTTGTCGTACGAGTCATGGACTTTGTGCGAAGTGTGGAGCACCAGAGCGCCATATCATTCGCAATAAGAAAGCCCGAGACGTGAAAGATATGAAAGATATGAAAGATATGAAAGATTGCCTTCCAGATGTATTGGTAGAATCGGATAACTTCGAATTGGAGAACTTTAAGAACCTTAAGATAGTCCAGTAGTTTATAATAAAAAATAAAAATAAATAAAAAAATAAAAAAGAATGAAGAGAAACTGTGTATACCACCTCTCTTCATTTTTTTTTTTTTTCCGACGTGTGAGAAACTTTCTATTCATAGACTTTCGTGACTATATTAAAATAATTCCGACGCGTGCGATCACTCAACCAAAAATTTAACAACTCATTTCCTATTTAACCATGCATTTATTATGCACTATTCGATACCGGTAAAATAGGCACCCCGCTCGCTATAAAAAGCACTTCTTTCCCATTTCTGGTCACGATATAGATAGAAAAAATTCGAACTAGACCATATGATTTTAGTTCTAAGAAGAAAGAATCAAAACAAAGAAAAAGACCAAAAGCAAAACTGGACGTCTCCAGAACCTCTCTAGGAACCACTTTCTCCTTTTTCCTTACTTCTCCTTTTCGTTCCTAGAGAGGTTTTTGCTTATTACCGGGCCCGGCTTACTGTATTCGGTCTACTGTATTTGGTCTACTGTATTTGGTCCACTGTATTCGGTCTACTGTATTCGGTCTACTGTATTTGGTCTACTGTATTTGGTCCTATCTGGTTGAGGCACAACCGGCACCCGTGGGTCCCCTTTAAGATCCCTTGAGCTTCACCCATGCACCCGACCCAGGATTGACACTGTTTGTACTGTATTTGTTCGGCTTACTTTAACTTCTGCCACATCGGCAGACGCGCTACGATTTGTGAGGGGCTGGAGGCTTTTTACCCCCCACAAACCGATCTACCATGTATAGTCCCCAGACGGATTCGAACTCTGAACTGAAAGGGCCTCCATTTTCCTTCCAGTCCAGCGCTGAACCGCGGGGGCTATACATGCTAGACAGTGACGTAGGCGAAAAATATCCTACTTATGTCTTAAGTAATTGTCGTATGTTAATTAGCGCCGCCTACGCTATGTCTCGAAATTTGCATACGAACTCGACATACGAGTTAATTTATACGAACCGCTTAGAAAAGTGTAAATATCGCCCACGCTCACTTTTCTCATATGAGATGTCAATTTTTATCCCAATTTTGCTATCATTTCTTCTAGCATTTTTTGCTTGACTTCGCCTCGAATTTGTTCCACCCTTTTTTCACTCATTCGGCTTAAATTAGCCGAAGTTTTGTGACGAATTTCAATCTTCATAGTTTCGTATTTATCTACCTCAGCGAGGATTAGGTTGTATTCGACGTCAGATATATTTTCATCGCGAAGGGCCTTTGATACTAGATCGCGAATCGTATTAATTTTCGCTTTAGCTAACATAGCGGTTTTCTCATGTTTAGAAACTTTTATTCCTAATTTTTTAGCTCCAACGGTCGTAGATGCTGAAATTAATCCACATAAGCCACCAATAACACCTAATGGTAAACCAATCACTATACCAAAACCAGTTAGAGCTGCTGCTAGTCCTGAACCCGATAATAATACAGATAGACCTCCTGTTACCACAGCGACACCATGGACAATTCCTTGTGCGCGGACGTATTTCTTACGCACACCTTCATAGTGTTTTTCTTGAGTTTCGATATCTGAAAGAGTATCTCGGACTGTTTGCAACCGAAAATTATCTCCGCTAGCCCCACTAGCCAGCGGCGGATAAATACCTGGTGCCGTTGGAACTAATTGAATTGAATCGCTTGCCATTTCGATATATTATAACTTACTCAATCTTCAATACGTATCGTATAGGTCGACCACGGAAGTCTATAATATTTCCTTCTTCGTCTCTAAGTGTCAGGCGAAGGCTGTTTCGTCTTGTCCCTAGAGATCGTATGGGCAAGGGAAGCAATTGATTGTAAGTACATTCTGTAAACCTAAGGCCCACGAGATTAATGATAGCCAGCACGTTTGATTGCTTTCCATTAAGAATTGAGAAGCTAGGATCCACCACATCACAATAGATATATACATAGTGAAGAAGTTGTACGACCAGTTTGTATTCTCCTACTTTGAGTGACACATTATCCCCTTCTGGAGTACCCTTGATATTAAACAAATCGCAGAGATTCTTACTGAACAGGATTGGTTTCTTAATTTTTAGAATCCAAAACTTCCTATGATCGTGGGCTACGAATTCCAATAAACCAGCAGTAACCGCGGGTTTGAGGGCGTCCATTAAGATGTTTATATTGTAATTCCCCGGCTTAAGTTCATAAGGAATCCGTATCTCGCCTGGGGCATTCCAAGTGAATGAAGCTTTCTCTGATAGGTTCCACCAACCGTTCTCAAAAGCGACCGCGATTAGAGAAATATTATGGATGTAAATAGGTTCTTGAAAGTAGACCGTATGGTCAGCCGAGGTAGTGGTGACATTTAAGATTACCATATTAAAGCCTGAAGTTTACTTCGATATGATATTAACATACGTTCTTTACTTCACGATATTAACATATGTCATAACTTTAATACGTATCAATATCAAACAGATTAGTCAAGTGGATGAATCGAACGGATTGATCGGCCCGGCGCCAAGGATAAGAAACCATGCCTAGTCTCCAAGCGAGAGTTCATTTCGACGGTGATTGGGGTGACTATATCGCACCTCGCAATGCAAAGGCTTTCGCGTCCTTTAAGAAAAATTATCCTCACGCGGACTTCGATAAGTTCTCAGCTAGGACAACGGCATCCGACATACATGATGAGTCTACATACGAGACTAGAATTATGTTTTACGATGGTGGGCAGCATTGGAATATGAGTGGTCTCATACCAGTAGATGTACGAAATCATCTACACGAAGCGTTACACGTGACAACGCAAAAACATGTGGTGGCCGCATTCGGCAGGGGTTTTCCACTTCCATTCAGAAGGACTGATTTTAAGTATCCAGTTCCAGCAGTTCCCTGGAAGATTGACGCCAAAGACATAGACCCCTTTATGCCAATTCTCAAGATCTACGTAACGAAGGATCAGTTCTTCATGTCGGAGCCGCGAGATATCTTACTAGGGCTGGGGTTCGATTTTCCTACTGACACCATTAACGACAACGACGACGACGATGACAAAGACGATAAATCCAAGAAAGCGACAGAATGGTTAGATGCTCTACCAATGAGGCATTGGCAGCAACAATTCTGTTTCGTAGTTTGGTGCGCAACGGCTGGCTGCGGAGTGTCGTTCGATGACCATCTTTCAGATGACGCACCAATCACTGATTACATCCGTAGCTTTTACCGCTTCCACGTGTACTACACAATCATGCGATTACTGTTCGAATTGGGAGTCCCCCTCCCCAGAGAAAACATCTTTAATAAGAACGACAACGTCCCATGGAACTCCGTCGTATACGACAGGCTCAGGAGAGAGTTTGGAGTCATTAAAGTTAACTTCGCCCTGAGCCGAGCAAGATTTACTGATAAGTCGTGGGGGTTCGATACGAGTGGGCCACTCGATATTCCGACGCGGTTCTATCGCGACGAAATGGCGAAAAAGCAGCACAATTGGTTCGTTCCGCAGGAGAGCAAGGGGCTGACTAAGGCTGGGGTAGTCCGAATTAATGCATCCGTAAAGGTCTACGTGTTTTGTATCCTAGGAGCCCAGGGTGTGGGAACTGTCCCGATCGTAGGGTCGCCAGGCTTGTCTCCCGGTGTCCAAGAAGACTTCAAAAAACTGCTTAGAGATACCATCATGGAAAAGGATTGGGATAGTTTAGTGCAATATAACAAAGCTCTGAATGACACGAACTCTCGTCTCGACCTAGCAATTGCTAAGGGTTGTATGTTAATACCCAGCAATATGAATATCAATAAAAAGAGTATAGTCGGTTATAACAACTACCTGAAAATGTCGAATAAGCCAGGCCTAAGTTTAGGAATAAATGATAGTATCAACCTCGATGAAAAACCACCACCACCAGTCCACATGGAAGGACCAGCACCAAAAGGGCAACCAGGTACTTCGCAACTGCCAGTAACGCATAAGACTATCACATACAGCGGAGCTACGCATATTCCTAAGCAACATAGGCGACAAAGTCGCGGCGCATCGCCAACGAATCACGAAACCAATTTAGCAATCGTGGGTGTTGTGGCCGGCGTAGCCTCATGGATGATATTTCGTTAGCGCCGACGTTTCGACGATTTATATTGCTCTACTAGGAATATGACCACAGCTACAATGAGTATCCAGGCATTCTTGGCAAGGAAGCCGAAAACTTCTCCAGCTGTACGGAATATGAAACTCGCAATAGCGCCCATCGCCGCAGGTAGCACGTTAGCCAACTTTTTTCCAAGATCCTTCAAAGCACCACCAACTCCCTTAGCAACGGAAGCCAAGCCTTTTGTCAATATACTAACGACGGTACCAATTACGGCACCAGCGACAGCTAACACTCCAATCACCGTAAATCCATGTTTCTTGAAGATGGCTTTTATGCGGTCTCGTAACGACATACGATCTTTGATGGCTTCTATTTCTTTCTCGATCTCCTGTTTCTGATCCTCTAGTGCTACTACTTTATTCTTTGCCACTTCATATTCTGGAGTTCCCTTAGTTAATGAATCCATCTTTTTTATTTCATCGGCCTTTTGTCTATCTTTTTCGGTGGCCATATCCTCTTTCATACTAATCTCCTTTTCCGCAGTAGGTCCAAGAGCGTTTTTAAGCGTTTTCGGTAATGCGTTGTGAGTGTCTACGGCATCCGACAGTAAGTATGATTCAGCATTTTTACGATTGAGTTTTATCACGACCCTATCATAGTCATCCAAACTAGCAGTGAACTTCGTTAGATCTGCTTTTGGAAACTTTATAGTTATTTGGTCCTGTGCATTTTCAGTCCGTCTTTTCAGTCTTTCAAATAGCGTTTCCGCAGTACTACTGCCCGCCGTAAACGGCGTTTCCGCATCATCGCCTTGATTGACTAATTCTATATACTCAGCTGAACTGGTTCCCCAGTTACTACGATTTTTCCATAACCTATCACGTATGCTTTTCGTCGTATTTTTGAAGCTATGCTTAGCTCTATTCCACCAATCCATTTCTGCCTCGCCATCATCAGGTCTAATATCCGCCCATTCTTCGGCAGTAAGATCATTCACATCGGCTCTACCTTCTTCAGATATAGGATCGAAGTCTAAAGTTTCTCCCATATTGAACACTTGATATGTGATATACTATTAGTATTCAATTGTGGAACGAAACATATTCAATTGTGGAACGAAACATATTCAATTGTGAAACAAACATCATGATATCGACGAAGCTCCATCCTGACTATTCTCCTAGAGAAGGTAGATCTCTTAAAGCCAGTCGTGTGTTCCATCGTGTAACTTTCACTCCTTCATCAGCCAATCCGGGGGAAACTTTAATTGTTAACGTTCCTACGTTAGGCGAAAATAGACTTCTAGTACCTGGTAGTCTAGCCCTTAGTGCCAATATCACTCTATCCGGGGGTCATGCCGACAACTATTTGGTGGCCAATGTTGGACGTTGCATAGTCTCAAAGCGAGTCGTATGGATGGGAACTACTAGATTAGAAGATTTAAGTCGACCCGATCTACTACAGGTATATAGCGATCTATACCTATCTGATGTGGAACGAGAGAATAGCGTAGAGCGGGGCATTCAATCTGCTAATGTGAACAAACTTCGTTCAAAGGCCAGTAACGCATCTACGTCTAATGCGGCTGATAATGCGACACTAGCGGCATACGGTAGCGTATATAAGATACCTATTGATCATGAAGTTATCACAACCCATGGCGTCTTTTATCCACATGCGATTCGAGATAAGATGTCATTTCATTTGACACTGGCACCGGCCATAGACGTCATAGTCGGATCCGACAGTACGAAAGTAGGAACGTATAAACTATCGAACATTGAACTAGAATATGAAGTCATTGAAAGTCTAGATCTTGCGTCGCAGGCCAATAGTACCTACGCCAGCGGTAAAGCATTTCTGTATAACCATTATGAGTACTTCAAAACCGTCTCAATCGATCTAGGAACCGATACACTAGTATCTGAAAGCATAAACGTACTTCGTCTCTCTCTCAATGGCATTCTTCTTCTATTTGTGGATCCTCATGTGGCAGGCACTAGAGATAGTGAGAAATTCGTAAATCCAGGAATCACCAAGGTCGAGGTACACGTCAATGGCATTCCTAACGCTCTATATTCTTTTGGGATGCTACCAAAGGATTTATGGAAGTCAGCGAAGAATTGGTTTGTCCCGCGTTTCGGAGAGGCTGCCGCCGCTACATCCATGACGCATAAGAAGTTCTTTGAGAACAAGTTTGCCGCACTCATCGATTGCCGCACTTCTCAAACCAGTATAGTTCATGGAGATGGTTTAGCCCAACAAGATGCTGGAGCATCCATTCGCCTTAGGATTCATCGCAGTGGAGGCTCAGGTAAGGTGAACATGCACATATTCGTGCTTTCTGATGCACAAGCAACTATTGAACAAGGAATGCTACAAAATGTTTATCACTAATGTACTCGTTAATGTACTCATTAACATGGACACATTAACAGAACAAATTCCCTTTAACGCACTCATAATTGGCCCCACAAACTGCGGAAAGACTCAGTTCATAGTTGATCAATTGAGAGGTCCATTTCGTCTTAAATTTGAATATATCGTATTAATTTGTCCCACCTATGCTAACAATAAAACCTATAAAGGCGTTGGTAAGGGAGATCCTCGCTTCATTGTCCTAGCGCCTTCTCAGAACGATATTGATGCAACCCTAGGCGACTGTGCATGTTTTTTCGAAGGAACGAATACACTTATTATCCTTGATGATTGTGCGGCAAGCAAGGATGTTAAGGGAAGGACCAATAAGATATCCGATTTAGCCTTTTCTGCACGCCACATTGGTATTTCGATTTGGGCCTCATCACAAACACAAAAGAGTATATGTAAGAACTTTCGCGAGAATTGCGCAATCGTTGTGGCATTTCGCATCGCAAGCGCACCGGGATTAAAGGATCTATTCGATGACTACGTCGCTAGCATATCCTTAGATGATAAGAAGCTATTCATTTCAGAACTTGAGACTAAGTTCGCACATATATGTTTCTGTTTGCGACATCCATTTTCCACACTATGGTATGTCACAATACGTTGAAGTAAGATGGATAAAGATTTTGATGATGAATTAATGAACATACTAGCTGAATCCGGCGAAATAGATGTGACAGGTCCTCCACCAAGGGCCGAATGCGGCCACGGCAGCAAAGATTGTCATGGCTTCGAAACGAACCTACGCTGCGCTACCACCAATGAAGATAGTAGCATAGAAATCAGCGAACATAGGGAAGCTCTCTCTATTCTAGCCGTGACTGGTACGACAAAAGAATATCTAGGGAAGAATTTTTCTCTTGGGGACATTTCTAAGTTACCTGATAAAGACATAGAACGCCTATATCGTAGATACCAAGCCGTCTTAGCGAAGGAAATAAATGACTGCTTAGTGGATAGAGCACTAAGTCTAGCAACTTGTGTAGTCGCATATGTGAGGCCTCTAGATTCTCGACAACAACGAAGACTGTTGAAAGCTCTAAAGAAAGACCGCTTAGTCCGAAACGAGCTATCTGCACTGGCTGGCCGATTGGCCTACAAAGCAGGTCCACTTGTAGCACTAACTAGTGCCCTTTGTCACGTTGTTAACCATTCTATGCCCACTAAACAGGACTCCGAGGCGCAAGTATTGCCTAGCGAAGACGAAGTTGATGAAGTACTTGAGTTATATTCAAATTTTAAAGAATCTTAACGTATTGAAGTTACCTCAACCACTAAGTAATTACTCTTAACAAGATGGAAATTGATACCCATTCCGAAGATCGAAATGATCCCATCACGAAAGAACCAGTAAAACCCCCACCAAATCCAAAACGAGTCGCTGCAGGCAAACTCATAGCGCAAAGAAGGAAAGAAAATATCGCCAATGTGGCGGCAACGCAGGCGCAGGTAGACAGTCATACCAATAAGCCAAGTTTGATATCAACTAATACCACACTTGCTGTAATTGGGGTAAGCATAGCATTTGTGGGTTTGTACTATCAGTATAAGCAATACAAACAAACGCAACAAGTTAACCACAGCTCCGCTGAAGCCACAGACAGCTCAGCTGCCGCTACCAAAGAAACCCCAAAAGGTCGTAACCTAAAAACTCAAGGTATGATATAGCATTTGAAGCCACGCCGTAGACATATATTATCGGCGATGTAAACGTTGTTCCAATAAGATGGAAAACAAACTTATGAACACATTACAGGAAGCTACTATATTGACTGGACTTGCTGTAATTGGGGTAAGCATAGCACATGTGGGTTTGTACTATCAGTATAAGCAATACAAACAAACGCAACGAGTTAACCACAGCTCCACTGAAGCCACAGACAGCTCAGCTGCCGCTACCAAAGAAACCCCCAAAAGGTCGTAACCTAAAAACTCAAGGCATGATATAGCATTTGAAGCCACGCCGTAGACATATATTATCGGCGATGTAGACGTTGTTCCAATAAGATGGAAAACAAACTTATGAACACATTACAGGAAGCTACTATATTGACTGGACTTGCTGTAATTGGGGTAAGCATAGCATATGTGGGTTTGTACTATCAGTATAAGCAATACAAACAAACGCAACGAGTTAACCACAGCTCCACTGAAGCCACAGACAGCTCCACTGAAGCCACAGACAGCTCAGCTGCCGCTACCAAAGAAACCCCCAAAAGGTCGTAACCTAAAAACTCAAGGCATGATATAGCATTTGAAGCCACGCCGTAGACATATATTATCGGCGATGTAAACGTTGTTCCAATAAGATGGAAAACAAACTTATGAACACAATACAGGAAGCTACTATATTGACTGGACTTGCGGCAGGTATCGGTTGGGTCGGAAAAAAAGCAATCAAAGAGCCTTTGACTAACGATCCTTCATTTAGTATTTTGAACTTCGTGAAGTGGATAGCGGTTCTATCTGGTGGCCTTGCAGCTAAGAAATACCTAAAGGACAAAGGGTATTGGAAGCCTGCTGAGTAACAGGGGCGACTCTACCTCGGGTTCGAAGCTATGGGGACGATAGTAGTTATGGCGGTTTCTTTTGCCGTAGCAAGTGGTGCTGCTAGTATTGCCACATACGAAATAGAAAAAGCAATTAGCGGGCCTAATGCTACTGCCGCAGAGATGGTAAGACATGATAAGGCCCGGGGGAAGGCAACTGCCGCTGTGACTGCCTACGAAGAAAACCGAGAAAAACGACTAGAAGCACTAGCCATCTGGAACCACTGGAAAGAAAATAACGCACACGTTGGACTTAAGGATAGAATCGATGCAATGCGAAAACTCCATATATATCACATATTGCAAATGAAACTGGAAGAGCCTAAACTCTCAGATTATCGACCATCTAATTCGAGGAAAACTGCCGAATTGGTGGCCTTAGGTGGTAGTGTATTCGCGACTGGATACGTTGCCACTCGATTCTTATAAGAATTGGTTATAGCTATGCTTTAAAAAAAACGAGCTTTTTTACGTTTAACGTAATTACTAGATCACTTACTAGATTACTAGAGTATTTTTTCTCTTCTTGTTGGAGGTTAGAATACATAGATATATAATGGATGCTAAACTTGCGAATACCTTCTATGGTCCTATGGGCTATTGGAAAGGTTATGCTGCAATTAGTAAGTTATCAATGGCTGCAAAAGTATCGGAAGATGTAGCTAAGGGTTGGTTAGAGAAACAAGCCATGTGGCAAATATATCTATCACCACCACGCTATATTCCACGACCACATTGGACTGTATCGAAACCTAATGAAGTTCATCAAGCTGATTTGATATTTCTACCTCATGATAGACCTAGTCGTGGAAGGAAATTATATAAGTATGCTTTAGTGGTAATCGATGTAGCTTCTAGATATAAAGAGGCTGAACCTTTGGCGTCGAAAGATAGTGGTGAAGTGTCTGCAGCATTCGAACGAATCTATAAACGTAGTCCACTAGAATGGCCAAAAACATTACAAGTAGATCCTGGTAGAGAATTCATGGGACGTATGTCTGAAACATTAGAACTACGTGGTACGAAAGTTCAACGAGGTGAGGCTGGTAATCATAGAGCGCAAGGCTTCGTCGAACGAGCGAATAGAACACTAGCTGAGAGATTGTTTGGATATCAATATGCACAAGAGATGGTACTTACTTCGGAAGGATCAGATGAGCGTAGTAGAGAATGGGTAGTTCGTTTACCAATGGTTATCAAAGCCCTGAACAGTGAGGTGACTCGACTTACAGGAAAGGAGCCTTCAAATTCTGTAGTGACGCAACGAGTAGATCTAAAGACTCCTACATATTCGCGCACTGTTGGTTTGAGAGAAGAGCGCCTACCATTCGACGTTCTAGTTCGATATCTTTACGCACCAGGAGAATTGGAAGGGGGTGAAAAACGTAGAGCTACTGATCCTGTGTGGAGTTTGCAGATATACACCATTTCGCGAAGGGTAGTATCTTCGGGACAGCCTGTGCTTTACTACCTTGCGAAGCGAGAAGGGGAGAAGGACGCACCCAAACGTGGATTCGTTCGTGAAGAGCTACAAGTCGTTCCACCAGATACGGAACTACCACCGAAAGGAATTCTGTTTGTATCCAAGCGCTAGACAGCGTACTCTATTGGTTCGGTGTGGATTCCATCAGGCAGAACGTATCTTTTGTCGTAGTAAGCCGAAAGTCCAAGTTTCTGCTGTTCGTAGGTTGCCATACCTTCTGGCAGTAGCCGGAAGCCTCGGTTTTTCGCCACGTCAATACTACCCTGGAGCGCTGCTTCGAATCTAGCCCATGAAACGTCGTTGTGCCGTCTAGACATACCTTTGGTGGAATACTTCTTGCTGCCACCTACATCGACGTAGTAGGCTTTCGAACATAGGGCAATGGCGCGCTGTCCTTCGAATTCGAGCTTGAAGAGACCTGGTGTACGACTGCTCCACTTGTCCCAAGCTAACCACTCTTTTCTGTGGGCTGCAAAGTCCTCGCACAATTCTGGTCGTACAACTTCATCGATGGTGTTTCCCGAAATTGCGATGTAGGCACTGTCCGTATCCATCTGGATGTATTCGAAATCATCTCGAACGATGTACTTGTCGAGGAAGTCGTAGTAGAACTCGAGCATGCGAAGTTTGGCAAGCTGGTACACGGCAATACCTACTTGGAAAGGGCGTTTGATTCGGATCTGGTTCTTTCTACTCTCAAGTTCGTATGCCAGACCAATCTCTTCCAGGTCTTCGAACCAAACACTTCGCATCGCTTTGTCGACGACCTTCTCGTCTTTGGTGTAGGTGACATTTGTTTGTCGCCCCAAATCTTCGATCAACTTTCCATAGGCACTATTTCCAAGTAGCTTGAACACGTCTGCTAGCAAGGTTTTACTTTTGTCTACATCTCCTGTACGTCGTGCTTCGGTGACTTGATCCACAAACCATTCGAATACTTTTTTGGGTTCGTAGTCTATCGTGCGGTAGACAGCAGTGATCACTGCGCCATGGTCTAGATACCAAAGTAGAAGAGGAGCATAGAGTAGCAACTTCTTTCCCGAGAGACTCCCAACTAGCTTCGTTTCCTCACTGCGCTTTCTACCCGTCTTCTCAAGGTAGGCCAACATTTGTGGAGGAATTGCTTCCTTGGGGATTTTCTTGTTGTAGAAGAAGGGGGGCATCTCCTCAAATTTCTTCCACAATTCTTTTGGTATCTCGATGTCTACCTCCGCATATCCAAACCACGCATCGTTTAGTAGACATTCGACAAATCCTTCGGCTTCTAGACCTGGCTCGTCGTAGTGCACAACCTCTTCTTTTCCACAAGGCATTTCTAATTCCATGGTAGAAAGATATAGGGCGTTGGCATCGTATCCAAGAACCTTGCGACACACCTTGGTTCCACCCTGATGACTACGAATCTTAGTCACTCCTGCTTCGTGGCGTCTGGTGAACACTATGCTTGGACCTCCCACGACAGCGTCTTTCAGCATGTGGTAGGCTTCCTTACTTGGAGCGTACATCTCAGTTCCCCTTTCTACACTACCTCGAAGCAGGAACTGTAGCGAGACTCCTGGGATGGACACTGCGTCTTTCAGCATGTCTACTCCCTTCTCGTGATAGAAATCTCGCATCTTTTCGAGTGCCTCTAGGAATGGAACTACGTCTAGGTCGTTGTAGTATCGTAGCCAGTCTGCAAAGGTCTCCATTCCCTTGTCGAGAAAGGTGTGCTTGCAGTCTTCGAACTCTGACCTAGATAGTAGGTGTTGACCTTTCAACTTCGAACCCCACTTTCGATAATCTGGCAATCCAACGTGATCCAACTTGTCTGGAGAGTCGAACCACTCATATGGAAAGAAACTCTTTTGCAACTCACATCCATAGGCAGTGATCCAACGTTCGTAGGAAGTTCCAGGTCCAAGGTAGTTCATCACATCGAGGAAACGGAAATCGGGAGTCAAGAGAAACATAGTGGTGTTGGCTTTCTTTGCTACTCTGACTTTCTTGCATGTGTCGGCAATAGATTCTACGAAATAGTTTCTGATCAGGTTGAGATCGTACCTGCCAGAGTTGAAGCCTAGAACGGGAACTTGGTTGACCCATTCGTCGATTCTCATCCGTTGTGCCTTCGATAGGGTGTCGAAGGAGAATTCAGGTGTCTTGGGGTCCGCAACGACTTCTCGGATTGCTTTTGCTCTTCGTTGGAGTTCTTCGACAAAGGCGGCTACAAGTTCTTTTGGAGCGCGTCGACAGATGTGGGTTGACGTTCGATCGTACGTGTCGGCAATTGATACTGATATTGGGATATGAACGTTTTCGATGGTCAATCGATCCGTTGGTTGTCTTCCTTTCGTTGTATCGAGATAGGCTTCGAAATCGTACACTATGGCGTGTGGGTAGGCAGTTTGCGTTGGCGTGGGGACCGGTTCGTTTGTCTCCTTTGTAGAGCAGCCCCAAGCCTCCACTACTACATAACCTGCCTTGCGTAGACTTTCGGTTCTTTCGCAGGTCTTGCGATAGAGCCTCGTTTGCCTAGGGAAGCATTTCGGGCAGCCATGGAAATAGCATCCATGAAATTGGAAGATGGTTTTCGAAAGAGGTTCGTAGCCGTCGACCGGCGCTCCTTCTATCCAATGCTCTCCACCATGTCCACAAGCTGCGTGATGAATGTGTTGCCCAATCCTTTCGGCTTCGCGTTTCAACCAGCGTAGAGCGACTTTGCTAGCGGTGCTCTCTGGCCAGAAGGCTTTTTCGTATGCCGACTGGGGTACTGTGATTACTTCTCCGGGGCAAACAATCTTCGTTTCTCCACGACTGCAACGATCTGCATGGCGTTGAAGGTTGCAAGCCTGTGTGAACCGTTGCTTACAGTCATTACATACGTAGATGTGCCCTAGCTTTTTGACGTCCTTGATATAGAAGGCATGTCCTTCGTATATCCCAATCGTCATCGTATGCTTGTAGTGAGCTGCATGACGTGTCAGATGCCAAGCGCCATCCTCCGTGGGTTCATACACCCGAATACCGATTCCAAAGTGTAACTCAACTCCCTCCAGCTGGTCTAAGGAAGTCTTGGGAACGTCTTGCGTGGGTGCTGCCAAGCCATAGAAGACCTGGGCAAGTCTTCGAGCTTTGACGCAACACCTATCTGCTCGTGCTCCTTCATGCATGGCAAGGCAGCGCCACAGACATAAGTTGTCACCATATCGATCAAGGGCAATCATTCCTTTTTTCTGGCGAAGCCATTGAGGTAGTGGGCCTGTTCCCAACAGAGGCTGCCGATCGATCACGACTTTGACATCCACGTAGATCCAACGCACAAAAGCCCATTGGGTATTTGGTCGATTGATGTTGTCGGGATTCAAACGAGCTGTCTCTTTGCTATTGATCCACTCTTCTGCATCTCCTAGGATGTTCACCCATGGAGAACCAGGGACAGTCTTGGAGAATAGCATCACACGCCCGTCGTTGACATTGCGAATGCGATAGGTGTAGCTGTAGCGCAGGTAGAAGCTGGTGGTTACCTTTGCAACTAACTTTTCCATGATCCTAGGAGTCAAATCTCCTGCCACACCTTGGAAGAAGCGCCATCGAATAGTACGGCGACCTATCTCCACTCCCTCGAGCATTCCATCTCTCTCATCGAGAATAGCACCCGCCTCTCGAGCTAGACTCCTTGGTAAAGGTTCGCTACGAGGTCGTCGGGCTGCCATTTTCTTTTGCAACCTTGTGTGTTGATATACTATATACAAATCTTTTTCTCTAATAGAGTGTTGAAATGTAAAAAAAATACGATTTAAAAATAGTACAACAAAACTGCTTTAATCCGGAAAAAAGCGGTAGGAACCGATATCGTAAAAATACGATAAATAGTATTTAATCCGCCTTCGTTGGGCAAGAAAAAAGTTGTATCATTTTGCCTCTGGGCAAGAAAAAAGTGGTATCATTTTACTCAGTAGTAGAGCCGGAAGTAAAACTGATACCACTTTTTTGTTGTTGTGCAAGGGCGTCGAAAAAGGAGATTTCTGAATTTGCTTTTCGACGTCCTTGTGCAAGAAAAAAAAAGTGGTATCATTTTACTTCCGGCTCTACTACTATTCTTGAATGCTAAGCTCTCCTGAAGCGATCTCCGTTCGTATAGTTGTAGTGGTGGGAGGTGGTAAAATGTGCAAATGACTCTTCGAGGCAAAAATAAGCGATCCACGATTAAGATGGGTCCCCTCGGTAAAATGCGCGAATGACTCTTCGAGGCAAAAATAAGCGATCCACGATTAAGATGGGTCCCCTCGGTAAAATGCGCGAATGACTCTTCGAGGAAAACGAACGAGGCAAAAAAAAGAAGAAAAAAAGAATGAGTAGAAACTGTCATTTCGTCTCTCTTCATTCTTTTTTTCTTTTTTTTTTTTACTGCCATTCGAAAGCCCTTAGCGAGCCCGCTACGTCTCCATGAGTATTATGGTCCTTCAATTCTGCCAATACTTTAGAGAAGCGATTCTTGATTTTGCGTTTTTCTTTTACTAAGTTCACGTCGTAGTGGTGCACTACACGTTGTACAAAGTCTGTAGCTAGTTCGACAACCACGATCGCATTTACGACATGGATATACGAAATCTTTTAGCGAGCCCTCTACGTTTTTATGAGTCTTACGGTCCTTCAATTCTGCCAATACTTTCGAGAAGCGATTCTTGATTTTACGTTTCTCTTTACTAAGTTCACGTTGGCGTCGTGCACCACACGTTGTACAAAGGCCGTAACTAGTTCGACAACCACGACCGCATTTAGGACATGGACCGAATGGGGTGGCTCCTCTTCGTATCTGATAGTTGTGTTGAGCACAATATTCTGACACTTTGGAAGGTTTCCTCACGCACTTCGTGTCCTTACCACGCATCAACCAAATGCAAGTTACTATCTCGGCCATCGTGTGATATGACTTCGTACTGTTTATGTTTAATTGATAATAATTTGGGAGAGTTTTAACCAAAACAGCTGATTCGTGACGAGGACATCCGCCAATATATACGCATTTAAGAATTTAGTTTAAGACCATGAGAAGAAAAATATTTGATAGTGAAAAAAACAAAATACCAAAACTGGTGTCACCAGAACCTCTCTAGGAACCTTTCACCTTTTTCCTTCCTTTGCCATCTTTTCGTTCCTAGAGAGGTTTTTATTTATTTGCCGGGCCCGGCTTTGACTGTATTCGTTCTACTGTATTCGTTCTACTGTAGTTGTTCAGCTTCTGACCCCATTGGGTTCTCACACAGGTATCATTCTACTCTGGTCGCTGGTTTTCTACCACATCGGCAGACGCGCTACGATTTGTGAGGGGCTGGAGGCTTTTTACCCCCCACAAACCGATCTAGTCCGTAGGTTCGAACTCTGAGCTGAAAGGGCCTCCAATTTCCTCTCAGCCCAGCGACAAACCGTGGGGCTATAAGTGCCAGACGATATTTTTGATGATAAAATACTCTACTTATGTCTTAAGCACCTGTCGTATGTTAATTAGCGCCGTTCACGCGTTGGTTCGAAATTTGCATACGAACTGCAAAACAACACGGTAATTTATACGATGTTCTTAGCGAAGTTAAAATAGAATCCGCGAGGGTTTCTTTCATAGGAGATGTTGATTCTTATCCCACTAGACTGCCAAGTTTTGCTCTCATTTCCTTTCGGATCTCCGAGCGAAGTTCTTCTACGTTTTTTGACCCTCTTTCTTTCCTATTTCTTTGCCGTATTTCGAGCTTGAGCGATTCGTATTTCGATTTTTCATCGATAACACTTCCGAACTCGGCTTCTGAAATATTACCATCGGCTAGAGCTTTTGAGACTTTGACTTCCACGGAATTGGCCTTAGCCTTTGCCAACATAACGGTCTTTTCGTGCTTCGAGACGCGAATGCCAAGTTTCTTACTTGCAATAGACATCGAGGCCGAAATGACGGCACAAATGAATCCAACGCTTCCTAATGAAATACCCACAGGTATCCCGATCCCCGTAAACGTCAAACCCAACGCCGTAGCGGATAATGTACCACTCAAGCTACCTGTGGCCACAGCAACCCCGTGAACAATACCACGCGCTCGGGCATATTTCTTACGAACGACTTCGTAGTGCTTTGCCTGCCGTTCGAGTTCAGCAAGCGTATCACATATTTTTTATCTCCAGACAAAACAGTTTCAGATGAACGTAGATTGGGATAGATCGGCGCCGTTGGAATTGTTTGAATCGAATCGCTTGCCATCGCATATTATACGTATGACTTACTCAATCTTCAATACGTATCGTATGGGTCGACCACGGAAGTCTACCACGTTGCCTTTCTCATCACGAATCGTCAGACGAAGGCTGTTTCGTGTTGTACCTAGAGCTCGGACAGGTAGTGGGAGCGTCACAGAATACGTTGTCTTTGCAAACCTCTCACCTCGGATCTCTATGCTAGCTAGGACTTGCGATCGCTTTCCCTCGAGAAGTGAGAAATCGGAATTCACCACATCGCAGTGGACGTACGCTGTGTGGATATCTTGTAGTGGATATCTTGTAGTGTCATCTCATGACTACCAACTGGGATTGTCGCATCATCTGTACCACCTTTATTGATATTTAACAGTGTGCAGATATTTCTGCTAAGGAGAATCGGGCTCTTTACGATTAGGATCCAAACCTTTGTCGGTAGAGCTTCTACGAATCGCACGATTTCAGCAGCAATTGCGGGCTTGAAGTAGATCTGTATGCTTGCTACGTCATGGTGCCCCACGGCAACGTTATATGGTAGTGTTATGCTTTGGGGGGTAGACCACGAGAACGTAGCCTCCGTTTCTAGGTTCCACCAACTGTTCTCAAAAGTGACCTCAACTAGCGAAATATTGTTGATATGAATAGGTCGATCGAAGTAGACCGTATGGTCAGCCGAGGTGGTGAGGACATTTAAGATCACCATCGTATATATTAAAGGCATAAACTTTATATGTCATACTTGCAATAGGCTTCAATAGTTACGATGCCTCTAGTTTTACCAGACGAAGATGATGATCTATCTGCTGAGGACATGGCGGAGATTGCCAGGGGTGGCCCAAGGCTTTCGAAAGCTGAGCAGACAGCGCTCCTTGTCGATGAAAACGCCAGGATTGCCAAACTGAATACCGATTTGTTGACAAAGTTCAAGAAAAAATACCCACAAGCGGATTTTCACCAGTTTTATGCCTCTACAGATATAGATGGTCCAGGCAAATATTCGACGAGTATTTGGTTTCGAGATGGCGACTCTGGCTATGTGGTCTATGGTGATAATGTCTCCAAGCTACCTGCAGTCACTCAAAAGCGCATCGATGACGCATTGCAGGGGGGTTTCCCACCAACCATGGAAAAGACAAAAGCAAAGTATCCAGTTCCAACCGTTCCATGGGGGAACGACCCAAAAGACATAGTCCCTATCCTACGAACGCTCAAGATCTACGTAGCAAAGGATCGGTTCTTCATGCTGACGCCACGAGATATCTTTCAAAAGCTGGACCAAGTTTTCTACACCGTAAAACAAGCAAATGAGTGGCTAGATGCTCCACCAATGAGACATTGGCAACAACAGCTATGCTTCGTCCTTTGGTGTGCAACGGCAGGCTGTGGGGTGTCGTTTGACGACCATCTTTCCGATGATGCACCAATCATCGACAACGTCAGGAGCTTTTACCGCTTCCATGTGTACTACACAATCAGGCGATTACTGTTCGAATTGGGGGTCCCACTTCCTAGAGATTCGGCCTTCGATGAGAACAACAACGCTCCATGGAGTTCCGTCGTTTATGACAGGCTCAGAATAGAGTTTGGAGTCGATAAAGTTGACTTTGCCCTGCGCCGAGGGGCCAATGGTGGATTAGGAGACGTATACGTATACATCCATGGAGGGCTGGTGAATGCTCAAAAGAAATGGGGGGCACACAACACTTCATACGATTCGAAGTGGCCTGGGGGCAGTTTCAAGTTTCCTGAGGAGAGTCGCACTATATACGAATTTTCGTTAAGGTTCATTCGTAACGATGTGGTAAAGAATCAACGCAATTGGTTCGTTCCACAAACTGGTCACGGATTGACGAAGGCCGGGCTAGCCAGAATCAACTTATCGGCAATGGTCTACGTATATTGTGTTCTAGGATCCCAGGCTTCTTTGCGCAATTCAATCATAGGGACAACGACCTTATCCCTCAATGTTCAGACCGATTGTGGTGTAAAGTTGGAAGAGGTCATCGCAGAAAAGAAGGTCGATAGCCTTTTACGATATCAAAAAGCTTTGCAGCTAACGCGCGTTCGTCTCGACCTGGCAGTTGCTAAGGACTGTTTGTTAATACCCAGCCGTATGATTATTAACGATGAGAGCGTATTAGGTTATAACAACGAACTACAATTGGCATCCGCATCTAACATCCACTTTGGAATAAATGACCGTATCAACCATAAAGGAAAGCCCCCGAAACCACCACGTATGGAAGGTAGTTCACGAAAGAAAGATCTACCGCATCAAGATGTCGTTGCTGTGAAGCAGCCTATCCCACAAGTAACGCAACCTCGTAGTACCGATGCCGTTGTGACAAAGCACGAGATCAATTTGGGGCTGATGGTTGCCACCGCAGCTGGAGCCGCATGGATGCTATTTCGCTGACTTAAATTGCTCTATTACGATCACCACCACAGCTACGATCAACATCCAGATGTTCTTCGCTAAGAATCCTAATACCTCGCCAGCCGTGCGAAACAAAAAGCTAGCAATTGCACCAACCATTCCAGGTAGAATCTGCCCTAACTTCTTTCCTAGACCTTTCAACGCATTACCGACCCCACTGGCAACATTAGCAAGACCCTTATATAGCATAGAAGCCACGACGCCAATCACGGTGCCTGCCGCAATCGCAATTCCGAGCACTCCAACGCCATACTTTTTGAAGATAGTCTTCACACGGTCTCGCATGGACATACGCTCTTCGATGTTTTCAATGTTTGACTCAATCTCCTGTATTTGGTCATCTATTTTCGCCACTTCTTCCTTTGCTGCCGTATGTTCTGTCGACCCCTGTTTGGATGACTTCACGGTTTCTATTTCCTTAGCTCTTTCTTTCTTAAGTTGGTCGACCTCAGCTTCTCCTTCGCTAACCACCACCTCTGCAGGAGGTCCTAGAGCGTCTGTGAGCATTTTAGGCAATTTTCCATTAACATTACCTTCGGCGTCGTACAGATTGTGGTATTTGGAAGTAATTTTGTTCAGTCGCACCACGACCTCGTCGTACTCATTCAAGGTAGTAGTAAACTTGGTAGTGTCTACATTTGGAAACTTTCTACTAAGCCTATCCCAGGCCTCATCGCGTCGCTTGGCTTTTTCAGCTAGTATCTGTTCCCCCTCAGTGAACGATGTTTCCGCGGTATTGCCGCTCGATACTGCACCTGGATCACCTAGATTCACCAATTTGATGTACTCAGCTGGGCTGTACCCCCATTTATTCCGTTTGCTCCAAAGCTTATCCTGAGAGCTTTTGGATCTTTCTCCTATTTTGGCCTTAACTCTACCCCACCAAGTACTTTGGCCTTCATTCTTACCTGGACCAAGCTCGTTCCATTCTTTGGCAGAAAGATTTTCTATGTCGGCTTGACCTTCCTCAGTCAAAGGATCGAAGTCTGCATTCTCAGCCATGTTGAACAATAACTATGTATGTCTAAATATTCAACATGATCCCGTCGACGTTAGTTCCTGCAAAATCGCACAGAGAGCCTCAGGGATTGAAAGCTCTACACAACGTAAATAGAATCACCTTCACTCCATCGGAAGCCAATCCAGGAGAGACTCTCTATGTGAAAGTACCAATACTAGGGGAAAACATCGTCCTCGTTCCGGGTAGTCTCGCGCTCTTGGCTGACCTTACGTTGTCTGGTGGACATGCTAACAATCGCGTGGTGGCTAATGTCGGACGTTGTCTGGTCTCACGTAGAGTTCTCAAAATAGGAGCTGAAACAATAGAAGACCTTGCCCGACCAGATATTCTACAGACATATTCCGATCTCTATTTGCCCACTATAGAGCGAGATGCGCGCGTGGGACAAGGTATTCAAACAGAGAACACGAACAAGCTACGCTCGAATGCTGGTGACAAAGGCACTTCGGATACTGGAGAAAACTTGCTCCTAGCTGTGTATGGTTCGAAATACCGAATCCCACTAGATGTAGACATCCTGACGCAGCATGGAGCTCTTTATCCCTTCGCTCTTCACAACACCATTTCGCTCGAGTTGACTCTATCACCTGCTACGGACGTGGTGGTAGGATCAGACATTACCAAGATAGGCACATACAAGCTAAGCAACATTCAGCTAGAGTACGAAGTTGTTGAGAGTGAAATTATCGCCAAGCAAGCGAAAGACGAATATGTCAGTGGCGCCGTCTTCCTGTTCAGGCACGCTGTTCACTTCAAAACCGTACCTATCAACAAAGCGTCCGACACTCTGATATCCCAGCAAGTCGACGTTCCAAGGTTGTCCTTCACTGGACTGCTCCTCCTCTTCGTGGCACAACACGCCTACGGCACACGTGACAGCGAGGCGTTTGACTATCCAGGAATCACGAAGGTCGAGATCGATATCAATGGAAGGCCAAACAGGTTCTTTCCTGGAGGCATGTTACCATCAGACTTTTGGGAGTCTGCCAATGGATGGTTCGGCGCTGGCAAAACGTCTATGACCCCGATCAAGTTCTACAATAATAAATTCGCCATCCTGGTTGATTGTCGCACAGTAAATGATCCAGTTGTCCATGGCAATGGCTTGAATCAAACAGGCAGTGGAAAGAACCTCCAGATCCGCATCCATAGGACTGGAGGCAGTGGAACCGTGAACATGCACATCTTCGTACTTGCCGATGCTCAGATCACGATATTGAACGGAGCACTGGAAAACGTATCGTACTAGCATGGACGCTTTAGTAACTGAAATTCCATTCAACGCTCTCATAGTGGGACCAACGAATTGTGGAAAAACGGTCTTTCTCATAGAGAAGCTTCGTGGAGCCTTTCGTGGTAAGTTTGACTACGTAGTACTCATATGCCCCACGTATGCCCACAACACTACCTATCGTGGATTCGCCCATCTAGATCCTCACTTCTTCGTGATGTGCCCCTCACAAGATGCCATCAATGCCGCGCTACGAGTTTGTTCCACCTTTTGGGCAGGAACCAATACTCTTTTGATACTCGACGATTGCCCTGCATCGTAGGATGTAAAGCTGAGAACCGATAAGCTCGTGGAGATGGCCTTTTCCGCTCGTCACATAGGCATTTCTATTTGGGTGTTAACTCAACAGTTGACAAGCATATGCAAACCTTTTCGAGAAAACGTGGCGGTGGTCGTGGCCTTTCATACAGCGTCAGCTCTCGATGCCAAAGCACTATTCGAGGACTACGGTGGTGGGTTGAAGGTGGATGAGAGGAAAATGTTGACCTCAGAGCTCAAGACCCACAAGTTCGCTCGCACATGTTTCTGTCTCCGCCATCCTTTCGAAGTAGTGTTAGAGCTTCCCGCACCCGAAGCATACTTCAACGGTATACACCATGGATGAAGAAATCAAAGAACTGCTAGGCGAGTGCGCCGTCGTTTGTCCGCCGGTCGTACTGGAACATCCATCCAAATCAGAGGATGTCGAAGATCGTAGGGAGGCGCTTAAAATTCTAGCAGCAATGGGTACGACAAAAGAATACCTAGGGCGGGACCTTTCTCTAGGAGATATATCTAAACTATCTGCGAAGGACGTTATACGTTTACATAGTAGGTACCAGGCCGTAGTAGCAAAGCAAATAACAGGTTGTCTAGTAGACGGAGCACTACGCCTAGCAACTCGTGCAGTTGGGTACGTAGTCCGACTAGACAGCGAACAAGCACTTCTCCTAGATCTACAAGAAGACCACCTAGTTCGCAACGAGATATCTGCTGTGGCCGCCTTGTTGTCTCTTAAAGCAGGTCGCTTTGTGGCGCTAGCTAGTGCCTTGTTCCATGTAGCTGACCACGTAGTTCCACCTAGTACACCAAGCAGTCAACCTATTGAAGACTCAAAGTCTACTGACATGCACGATGGAGGAACAACAAGATCGGATAACTGCGGATCCGCCGAAGACTGCGCCTGAAAAAAAGACCAAAGATCCAAGGCGCGTTGCTGCTGGGAAAGCACTGGCAGAAAGCAATCGCCGCGCTAGAGAGGCATTAAGTCGTGAAAGTGAGCGCGAAGAGGAACCAGAAGTTCGGGACGACGGAAGCTGGTACGATAAAGTGTCTGCCAACACTACACTATCAGCCATTGGTGTAGGCATCGCGTTAGTTGGGCTGTACTATCAGTATAAGGGCAGCAACGATACGACACCCCACACTCATTCCGAAGAAATACACGAAGCTAGAAGCAAAAAGTTGCCTTCCATGGAAAATAACATTTGAACATATCGACAATACAGATACGTTCGATGGCAGAAAAAGGCAAAGTGGTAGAAATAGTAATTGACGCCGCCACATTGGCTGGAATAGCAACTGGTATTGGTTGGGTTGTAAAAAAGGCGACAAAGGAGTCTATGCTTGGCGATCCTTCATCAAGCATCTTGAATTACGTGAAGTGGACGGCCGTATTGGCTGGTAGCATTGCCGCCAAAAAGTATCTCGAAGACCAAAAGATCATACCCACCGATTTGTAAACGATGGTAACGATCATCGCAGCGGGCGCCTTTGCGGCGGCAAACCTTGTTGCCAAATACCTCGACCGATACATCTCTGGAAGAGACCCAGAGGAGACCAACATAGAGATCGAAAGGCACGATAGAGCCATTGAGAAATATAGAGCCGATATGGCTGCATATGAAGAACAACGAGAAAAACTATCCGATTGGGTTCAAGAGCAGGAACGTAAGAAATACTACGCTGCCAAGGATCTAACCAATACGGACCGCGCCCTTGTGCTATACAATACAGTACACGTGGGACTGCACCGCATGGACATGAAGAAGCCTCACTTTCCCGACTACTACAGACCTTCGAGTTCGCAGAGAACTACGGAATTGGCAATCGTAGGTGGTGGGACGCTCGCTATAGGATACATTGCTAGTCGATTGCTTTAAAAATCACAAGACTAATTCCGAAGAAGTACGCGGCAAAGCTGACCACCATGTAGAAGTCGTACTTGACAAGTTTTCCATCCGATACAACAACTGAAGTAATGCCGACTACCGACATACAGCAAGATGTCGAAGCCCCACGACGAAAACGCGGATTCGCGCGACATACGAGAAAAGTTGGATCTCGTGGACAAGAACAGGATGGTCTCTAGTTTAGTTTGGGGCATCGGAATGGGTATGGCAGCGGCGAGCCTCGTCTATGACGGTATCCTCAAAGTAAGAGAAAACGATTTACTAAGTAAATTAGAAGACTTAGAACCAAACACGAGAGTGGCAACTAATCCACCTAACGGATCCGAACATGCAATAAATAATAGTTTGGCTCACTAGTAAGGGTCGTAAAAAAAAAAAACCTTTCCAATAACCCTATTAGATAAAGCCACATGTATATATATCGAAGACGATGGCTAGCCAAGTTTTCAATGCAAGCGACGTGGTCGAAGCGTTTCAAAGGGCCAAAGAAAATAGTCAACCTTATGGATCCGTCATATCATTCGATTGGGCTCACCTCAGGAACGGACCAAACGGATGCAAGTACGTTTCCGTACTCTTCGACATCGGAAACGGTCCTAGGCCCGCGGCCTTCCGCTTTGAAAACGAAAAACACGTGGGGCAGATAGCTCCATACGACGAAGAGGACGTTATTAGGATGAATGCTGCATCCAATGGAGCCAATAAGGTCAAGAAGCGAGATCGCCATCCTTGCCTCCAATTCCAAAAGTGGAGCGTCCCAGTGCCCACCAAGGAGGATGGGTTCACCGTGAAGGAACGAGATGATGGGGAATTGGATCTCCCATCAGATGACTCCTTAAGCCCCACGTTCCAACTAGTGGAATTGCTAGAGGAGGCTTTCGTCTACGAAGTAGACAAACTTGTCACAGAGAAAAGAATATGTTTACGCAAGCTGCGTAACCGCAGTCCCCCAGAAGAGGGCGTAATCACGGTTACGAACACCAAGATAACTCCGATGATCCAACGATCCATTTCCACAAATGCTACTACCAATGCTGGATGTCGATTGCCCAACCCCCTAATGAGAATGCGTATGAAATGTGCATTCAACACTGGAGAATCCAAGGGGCGATTCTTCGACAAGGGCAAGTCGTACTCCGATGGGGACCGCATCAAGTACGAACCTCTCGTCGATGCAAACTCTACCGGAGTCAATATTAGGAACATAAGCAACCTTATACTGCCAGGATCCATACACGACGGTATTTGCGATGCTAGCAGTGTTTGTATAAGTGGAATGGGGATTTCCTATCTCTTGGATGTCGACATTGACGTAGTCCAACAGCCACAGAAGAAGGAGCTACGCACTCTAGACGATGTTTATGCCCAGTGAACCAATGCGTGTAGGTAGTGGAATGTCCCCTATTGGCTATAGACCTACTTAAATTTTTTTTAAAAAAAAAGAGCAATAAGGACTAGTTGGATGGGTTCTTATTCCTTTTTTTTTTCTTATTTTCATCCGTTGAAGGTTAGAATGTATAGATGCATGATGGATTCTAAACTTGCGAATGCCTTCTATGGTCCTACGGGATATTGGAAAGGTCACGCTGCAATCGACAAGCTATCGGTAGCAGCAAAAGTATCGGAAGACATAGCTAGGAGTTGGTTGGAAAAGCAATCTATGTGGCAAATATATCTACCACCACCAAAACACATTCCACGTCCGCATTGGACTGTGTCGAAACCAAATGAAGTCCACCAAGCTGATTTGATATTCTTACCACACGATCGACCTGGGCGTGGACGGAAGCTATACAAGTACGCATTGGTGGTAATCGATGTAGCTTCTCGATACAAAGAAGCCGAACCTTTAGCATCTAAATATAGTGGCGAAGTTGCTGCGGCATTCGAACGAATCTATAAACGTAGTCCACTCGAATGGCCAAAGACGTTGCAAGTAGACCCTGGTAGAGAATTCATGGGACGTATGTCTGAAACGCTAGAACTACATGGTACGAAAGTTCAACGAGGTGAGGCTGGTAATCATAGAGCGCATGGCTTCGTCGAACGAGCGAATAGGACATTAGCTGAGAGATTGTTTGGATATCAATATGCACAAGAGATGGTGCTTACTTCGGAAGGATCGGATGCGCGTAGTAGAGAATGGGTAGTTCGTTTACCAATGGTTATCAAAGCCCTGAACAGTGAGGTGACTCGACTTACGGGAAAGGAGCCTTCGAATTCCGTAGTGACGCAGCAAGTAGACCTAAAGACTCCTACATATTCACGCACTGTTGGCTTGAGAGAAGAGCGCCTACCATTCGACGTCTTAGTTCGATATCTCTACGCACCAGGAAAATTGGAAGGGGGTGAAAAACGTAGAGCTACTGATCCTGTGTGGAGTTTACAGATATACGTTATTTCGCGAAGTGTAGTATCTTCGGGACAGCCTGTGCTGTACTACCTCGCTAAGCGAGAAGGGGGAAAGGATGCACCCAAACGTGGATTCGTTCGTGAAGAGCTACAAGTCGTTCCTAGGGATACGGAACTACCACCGAAAGATGTTCTGTTCGTATCCAAGCGCTAGACAGCATACTCTATTGGCTCAGTGTGGATACCATCGGGAAGAACGCGTCTTTTGTCGTAGTAAGCCGATAGCCCAAGTTTCTGCTGTTCGTAGGTTGCCATACCTTCTGGCACTAGACGGAAGCCTCGGTTTTTCGCCATGTCAATACTACCCTGGAGTGCTGCTTCGAATCGAGCCCACGAAACGTCGTTGTGCCGCCTAGACATACCTTTGGTGGAATATTTCCTGCTACCGCCCACATCGACATACCAAGCTTTAGAACATAGTGCAATAGCGCGTTGACCTTCGAATTCTAGTTTGAAGAGTCCTGGTGTACGACTGCTCCATTCGTCCCAAGCTAGCCATTCTTTTCTGTGGGCTGCGAAATCCTCTCGTAGGTCTGATCGTACAACTTCGTCGATGCTGTTTCCAGAGATGGCAATGTACGCGCTGTCCGTATCCATCTGTATGTATTCGAAATCCTTGCGATCGACGTACTTATCAAGGAAGTCGTAGTAGAACTCGAGCATGCGAAGTTTGGCGAGTTGGTATACAGCGATACCTACTTGGAAAGGGCGCTTGATTCGGATCTGATTCTTTCTACTCTCGAGTTCGTATGCCTCACCAACCTCTTCCAGGTCTTCGAACCAAACACTTCGCAATGCTTTGTCCACAACTTTCTCGTCCTTGGTATAGGCGACATTAGTTTGTCGCTCCAAATCTTCGATCATCTTTCCGTAGGCGCTATTGCCGAGTAGCTTGAACACATCTGCCAGCAAAGCTTTACTTTTGTCTACATCTCCTGTCCTTTGCGCTTCAGTGACTTGGGTAACGAACCATTCGAAGATTTCTTCGGGTAAGTAGTCTATCGTACGGTAGACAGCAGTTACGATCGCGCCACGATCGAGATACCAACGTAGTAGGGGCTCGTAGAGTAGCAACCTCTTTCCAGAGAGCCTCCCAACTAGCTTCTTTTCCTCGCTGTGCTTTCTACCCGTCTTCTCAAGGTAGGCCAACATTTGTGGAGGAATTGCTTCCTTGGGGATTTTCTCGTTGTAGAAGAAGGGGGGCATCTCCTCAAATTTCTTCCACAATTCTTTTGGTATCTCGATGTCTACCTCCGCATATCCAAACCACGCATCGTTTTGTAGACGTTCGACAAGGCCTTCGACGGCTGGACCTGGCTCATCATAGTGAACGACCTCTTCTTTTCCACAAGGCATTTCTAGGGCCATAGTAGAAAGATATAGGGCATTGGCATCGTATCCAAGAATGTTACGACAAATCTTAGTTCCTCCCTGATGACTACGAATCTTAGTCACTCCTGCTTCGTGGCGTCTGGTGAACACTATGCTTGGACCTCCTACGACAGCGCCTTTCAGCATGTGGTAGGCTTCCTTACTTGGAGCGTACATCTCAGCTCCCCTTTCAAAACTACCTCGAAGCAGGAACTGTAGCGAGACTCCTGGGATGGACACTGCGTCTTTCAGCATGTCTACTCCCTTATCGTGATAGAAATCTCGCATCTTTTCGAGTGCCTCTAGGAATGGGACTACGTCTAGGTCGTTGTAGTATCGTAGCCAGTCTGCAAAGGTCTTCATTCCCTTGTCGAGAAAGGTGCGCTTGCAGTCTTCGAACTCTGACCTAGATAGTAGGTGTTGACCTGTCAACTTCGAACCCCACTCTTGATAATCTGGTAATCCAACGTGATCCAACTTGTCGGACCACTCATATGGGAACCACTCATATGGGAAGAAACTCTTTTGCGATTCACATCCGTAAGCAGTGATCCAACGTTCGTAAGAAGTTCCAGGTCCAAGGTAGTTCGTCACGTCGAGGAAACGGAACTCGGGAGTCAAGAGAAACATAGTGGTGTTGGCTTTCTTTGCAACCAAGACCTTCTTGCAGGTGTCAGCAATAGTTCCTACGAAGTAGTTCCTAATCAGATTGAGATCGTATCGACCAGAGTTGAATCCTAGTACAGGAACTTGGTTGGTCCATTCGTTGATCTTAGTTTGTTGTTCTTTTGATAGGGTGTCGAAAGAGAATTCGGGTGTCCTAGGACAAAACTGTTCTGCGACGACTTCTTGGATTACCTTCGCTCTTAGCTGGAGTTCTTCGACGAAGGCAGATATAAGTTCTTCTGGATCGCGTCGACAGATGTGAGTTGGAGTGCGATCGTATGTATCGGCAATTGATACTGATATGGGAACGTGTACGTTTTCAATGGTCTGGTGGTCTGTTGGTTGTCGCCCCTTCGTTACGTCGAGATAGGCTTCAAAGTCGTATACTATAGCGTGTGGATAGGCAGTTTGTATTGGGGTTGGAACCTGCTCATTTGTCTTCTTCGTGGAGCAGCCCCAAGCCTCCACTACTGTATAGCTAGCTTCTCGTAGCTTTGCTGTTCTTTCGCAGGTCTTACGGTATGAAAATCTATCTCGAGGGAAGCATTTTGGGCAGCCGTGGTAGTAACATCCATGGAATTGGAAGATGGTTTGGGAAAGAGGTTCATAGCCGTCGACCGGCGCTCCTTCGATCCATCGTTCTCCACCATGCCCACAAGCTGCGTGATGAATGTGTTGCCCAATCCTTTCGGCTTCGCGTTTCAACCAGCGTAGAGCGGCTTTGCTAGCGGTGCTCTCTGGCCAGAAGGCTTTTTCGTATGCCGACTGGGATACTGTGATTGCTTTTCCAGGGCAAACAATCTTCGTTTCGCCACGACTACAACGATCTGCGTGGCGTTGAAGGTTCGAGGCTTTTGTGAACCGTTGCTTACAATCGTTGCATACGTAGATGTGCCCTAGCTTTTTGACGTCCTTGATATAGAAGGCATGTCCGTCGTATATCCCAATCGTCATCGTATGCTTGTAGTGAGCTGCATGTCGCGTCAGATGCCAAGCGCCATCCTCCGTAGGTTCGTACACCCGAATACCGATTCCAAAGTGAAACTCGACTTCCTCCAGCTGGTCTAAGGAAGTTCTGGGAACGTCTTGCGTGAGCGCTGTCAGGCGATAGAAGGCCTGGGCAAGTCTTCGAGCTGTGACGCAACACCTATCTGCTCGTGCTCCTTCATACATGGCAAGGCAGCGCCACAGACATAGGTTGTCACCATATCGATCAAGGGCAATCATTCCTTTTTTCTGGCGAAGCCATTGGGGCAGTGGGCCTGTTCCCAACAGAGGCTGACTATCGATCACGACTTTGACATCCACGTAGATCCAACGCACGAAGGCCCATTGGGTATTTGGTCGATTGATGTTGTCGGGATTCAATCGAGCTGTCTCTTTGCTATTGATCCACTCCTCTGCATTACCTAGGACATTCAACCATGGAGAGCCGGGGACAGTCTTGGAGAATAGCATCACACGCCCGTCGTTGACATTGCGAATGCGATAGGTGTAGCTGTAGCGCAGGTAAAAGCTGGTGGTTACCTTTGCAATTAACTTTTCCACGATCCTAGGGGTCAAATCTCCTGCCACACCTTGGAAGAAGCGCCACTGGATAGTACGGCGGCCTATCTCCACTCCCTCGAGCATTCCATCTCTCTCATCGAGAATAGCACCTGCCTCTCGAGCTAGACTCCGTGGAAGTGGCTCACTACGAGGCTCTTGCAGGAACCGTCGGAAGGCTCGGCGTTTGTGGGGCAAACGTCTTCGAGGATCCGCTATGGACCTCTCTTCGTCGGCTTTTGCCCTTAGGCTTGCCACAACCTCCTCGTCCAACTGTTTGGTTTCCCGCGCGCGTTGAGCTCTTTTGTGGGGATTTTCAGGATCGCCACGAAGAGCTGGGAACCTACCTGTTCGATCGGCTCGTTCGATCCTATTCTCCCATTCGAGAGCGCGAGCCTCAGCTATTGTCTGAGCGAGCCTGGCTTTGTCGAACCTAGAAGTACCTCGCAACCCAAATTGCTTCGCTTGAGTACGTAGTTCTTCTAGGGTGACCATCTTCTACCTTGCGTTTCGATGTCGCGGGCGAAGAACACACAAATCGGTATCGATATATCATATGCTAACATTATCTCTAAATAGGTTCACACTCTTGGATTTCTTTAGGTGCAAGAATGTCGCGGGACAATTTGGATGTTGCGAGAGACCTTTAGGACCCCAGTAGTATAGATGGAGTCGAAATGATACAACTTTTTTTGTTGTGCAAGGAAGTCAAAAAGTGGATTTCTGAATTCGACTCCATCTATACTACTCTATCAATCATATACATACAGTTATGCTGAGTTATTTCATTATTTATCAGCTCCACCCGTACGAAAACGTCCGGCCTAACAAGAGCGTAATGCAGGCTGGACATTTTGACAGAACAACAGCAGAACACAAGACAAACAAGAGCATGACACGAAGAGCCTGACATGAGCGGTAATTAACATGACATTACCCGAACATTTCAGCCAAACATGGGCGGTAAATAGCATGACATTAGCGTAAAATAAGATTAGCCGAACATGGGACCAAAATGCTCAGCATGATTCAAGCCAAACCTAAGCCTGACAAGAGCATGATATTCGTGTATAAGGACCCAATGAAATAACTGAACCTTACAGGCACTGACAACTGTGACACATCAATCATCACCTGCATGTTATTTTTAATGACTTCATTTTCTACATAGCATGAATAACTACACGGATTATATTGATAACCTCGACTTTCATCACGCTCTCAATGGCGTTACTTTATTATTTGTCCTTTCAATCGGATGGCTTGAAATAAAAATAATAATATAAAACTTTTCAGAAATTGTTTTATGTTCTAAAACAAGTTGCCTATTAAAAGGTGGATTTACGCTGTCACGTTTTTCTCTACGTGTACGTATATAAAAAGTGTCTCGAAAATGTCCACACAAATAATTTACTGTGTTTAAAAACTCGCGAATAAGAAAATCCGTGGACGAATATCCTGCTTGTTTCAAACATTGGATCTGTATGATTAGATCTGAAAAGCCAAGGAATAATATGTGACCACACACGGGAAAACGTACCTTCGTGTGGAAAACAAACGGCCTAAAAAGTCATTCAGAGATCGTTCGGTGTCCGTTCGACCGTTCGAACGTTTTTTTAAAAGCATTTGTTGGCCGTTCGAATTGCCCGTTCGAATTGCCCGTTTATTTTGCCGTTCGAACGGATTTTTCGTTAAGGTACGTTTTCCTGTGTGTGGTCACATATATAGAAGCGAGAAGTCCAAGGACTATAGCAAAGCTGAAACAACGTGTATAGTTTAAAGTGTTTAAAGTTCGTAATTGAAAACGCTGCGATCTTGTTTACTTAGTCGTTTGTAAAATGTGGGTTTATTCGGACGTTTTATGTACATAGAAAAAAAGCGACAGTGGAAACCACCTTTAATATTAATGTTCGTATATTATTGAATACTGATCATATATTAAATGCCCGCAATAAGTAAAGTTCATATGCACTGTTCTAGTTGGTGTATGCGTCAGTTCACTTAGCTGCTGTTATCGTCGCTGCAGTTTTACTCTTGGATACATGCACACAACACTGACACACCCTGATTGGTGGTTTCATTGATTTGCTTTATTGTTGGCTGTTTCTTTGTTACTAATTTCCATTTTCAATACAGAAAGATGTGACAATCTGAAAACAATAAACAACAAAACAAATATAAGGACATTTACGCTTCCATATGATCAAGATTTAGTTTTACGGGAAAAAGGGAGAATCGGTTCATATGGCCGAAGTGTGACTGAGGTCCTCGTATATGATTGCTAGCTCTGTGCATATATTAAACGTGAGGTTTGGCCGGATACAATTCACCTAAAAACTTTATTCTGTATGCGATTTATTACTGATATAAAGTTGATTTTCGGACTTAGAAACTTCTGGGAATAAAGAATGATGTAAGATGTCCTATATTAAAAGAAATGAAAATAGCCGACCTTATCGTCATGCAGTGCTGTAGTTTGCCCCACTCATACGAAATCTGCTCTATTGTCACGGTAAGGACATAATGTATGGATTTCAATTTTGATCCATCAAATCACAGAGTTACCGTTACAGCCGTTACCGCGTTACGGACATGCCGTAGTTTGTCCCACTCATACGAAATCTGCTCTACGGATGTACCGTATTGTCGTTAAACTCATAAAATCATACGAAACCTTCCCTATTAGAACGGTTTTCGATTGAGTGTGTCATAAAACCAAAACTAAAGTAATCACAGAACCAATTACGAGAGCAAGTAAAAACACAATGAGCCAATCGCGAACTGAAGTAATTCACGATTGGTTTTACCAATCACGAGGAAAAGTAAACGCACCCGTGGATGGCGTGATGATTGATGGCGTGATGGCGTGATGGCCAAAACACGTTGGGTTTTAGGTTAGCACTTGATTGGCTGATAATCACAAAACATTCTCCACAGCCAATACCCACTGAGCAAACGCAAACCAAAGCAATCACGGATTGCTTTCGACACTCAATCGAAATCCGCTCTACACTTGTATTATACTCTTAGATCACATTCAGTATATGTTGTAACCGTGACAAATGTTGCGGTATTGATATTGATACAATACAAATGTTAACTGTTGTAAAATATTTCTAACTGTAACTGTAAATATTTTTTTACATGCTTTACGATTAAAGTGCACGTCCAACTTGTGACTTAACAGTTAGCATGCACGTACTTCAGGTTATCACCAAAAATACTCATTCAGCTTCCGTTGACAAAACAAAACGTTACAAATATGTACCGAATACAATTATAAAGTATTCGGCAAAGCTTTCAAACACCACCTAATGGGAATCAAATTTTCAACAAAGTTGAATCATTTCTAGCTATAAAACGTAGTCGATCGTCCAATCAACGCGTTACGAATCTTGGCTTGTTGCTCCTGTAACTATAAACGCTAGAGCAGAAAAGAAGTTTGTAACCTAACGAAGAAAAAACAGCTATAAAATGCCCGAGTAGTACATACTTAGGTCTCGGGACTTAGGTCGACCAGAGAGTTTCGAAGAACGTATTTATGGTCTAATGAGATACATATCACCACTGACATTCCAAAAGCTTTAAAGCCGATGGCCGCCTCTCGTGTTCGTACTTCAGGCACATTGAAACGTTCGATTTTTGTACGGGTAACAACTTATCAAGGCAAAGTGGTAGCAGGCATTTCTTTTGGGCATTCACAAGTTTCACTAATTCTGTAGATCCTTCAACGAGCTCTAGGACCTCTTGCCAAGCATCTTCGACTGCCAAGAACTCTAGTATAGTAAGGCCAACAGACCAGATGTCACTTGAACGTGTTGATTGCTTCTTGTGCAGTAGGCATTCTGGTGCCATATAGCAGGGCGTTCCCTCAAGGAGTTCCTCCCCAAGTCTTAGACTTACCGTGGAAATAGAAACTTGCTTGCGGAGCCTTCCAAGACCGAAGTCACATATCTTTGCCTGCTTAAAGTTCTCGGGAAGAAGTATGTTTGCTGGCTTGATGTCACCATGAATAATTCCAATTTCATGAAGGTAGGCCATACCTTTCAACATATCTTTTACAATATCTGTTTTCAAGGAGGCTTCTATGTTTGTTTCGTCGTCGATGTGATGTTGCAAAGAGCTCCCCTTCACGTACTCTGTTACAAGGAGAATGTCCTTTTTTTTGGTGGAAATGCCCATAAAGGTTACAATGTTTGGATGGTGCAATTTGTTGTGAAGTTTGGCTTCCCTAAGCACAGAGTCTTTCAGACTTGCACCGCGGGAAATTTTCTTTACTGCGACATCAGTCCCAAGCCAACTGCCATGATAAACCTTACCAAAGGTGCCCACACCAACAGGGTCTTTCCAGTTTACTAGAAGCTTGTCCAGGGAAATTTCAAAGACGGTATTGTCGTCACGCAAACTCTCCGATCTGCCGGATAAAACAGTTGGATAACATTTATGTCTTGACCTATGTTCTTAAAATATTTTTAAAAAGTAAGCCCGACACAACAGTAATAAAATTGGTGCACGGCCAGACTTATTTAGTTATTTGAAACTTTCGTCTATAAAGGATGCAGAATACGCTTGACGTAACCCGCTCAACAGCTACGGGCGGGTCTAGCCCCCTCCCCCTAACAGGCGTCGAAGGGGGAAGCACAGGTAGCCCAAGCTTCATTTATACTCTAATTTCATTAAGATATCTTTCCCGACTTTTTTTTCCTTCTTAAAAACTCTAATCTCACTTGATAAAAAAAACAGTGGCAATAATTCAGCGCACTTATATAATGTTAGTGTACCTCAGAATCTCTTGTTCCTTTTCCCCGGAAACAGAAGCATCACTGCCTTGATTTCTTGATTTACGCTCCAACACTTCAACTGATGTCGATGTCATAATTGTCTCTCCGTAATGAACCTGACAATGGTACTTTCCTGGATCTTGGACTGGAATCACAGCGTGCAGGGCCCCAGCCAGGTACAGCGTGTCATTCAGAAACCACTTGTATTGTACTCCAATTTCGTTGTGGACATTGAGAACAACTGCGACAACAAATTGATCGCCATCATAACCGTTGAGCTCGTCCGGGCCATGAAGAATTTTAAGTTGAGTATTCTCTGGATCAGATGAACATTGCATAGGGAACTGGGACGCCTGCGAAAACTCGTCGGTTCCAGAGTCTGTAATGGGCTGAAGATAATAATGCCCTTCTAGCATTATTGACCTAACGCTGAAATTATCGTCACATGGGTGGTATTCGTCCGAGCTCACCTCTAAAAAATCCTCAGATCTAGCAGAGAAACACGATGTCCAGCCAGTGCTGCACAAGGCGCTCAATTCATTCGAATAATTAGATATTATTACCCGAACAAATTCAATGACCAATGATCGCTTGCCGTCATATCCATCTACATAGAATTCTCTGCTACTTGTTGCATATTCACACTGCACAGTTGTCATGGCTGAGGAATGATCTGACAAACTGCTATGCCCTGATTTCAGACTTTCATCAGGTGATTGGTAATCATCTTTGCGCATTTCAGCTTCTTCTCTGTGCACACTCGTTGTAAGCAAGTAAAATCGAACGCGAGATGCAAAAAGGCCATGACTTCGTAAGTACTCAGACAGGCAAAATTCTGAGCTACCTTCCTGTAATTCTTCTCCTGTGAAGTTACCCAAAGTTACTTCACAGTCTTCAAGTCTCCGAGCCCTCTTTAACGCGCTCTTTCCGTTGGGGAAGAATACTCTGGTGGCCTCACTCAGCAACTCTTCTTTTGAATAATTGGCATAGGGAATGCGCCGGAGTCCGCCGCCATTTTCAACTCCTCGAACCTGGACAAATGGAAGTGATACGGATTCCCTATGCCTCCAGCCAAGATAGATAAACTCCCCTCCTTTTCTCTGAAATAAAAAAAGAAGTTCAAAGATTAATTCTTAGCTTGGCACGCAACACTGTAGGCTCCTCAAACTCTCTGGAGGTATTTCGGATAAAATGTTATAATTTGTTTTACTTAGCTTGCATTTGTACGAGTTCCTGACAGTGGCGAGGACGTGCAAATATAAACCTAAACCCTGCAGTATCATTTCTATTATCGGCGCTTTGCGCACTTCATTGCCATGCCACTTGAGTCCAAGATAACTGATTACCTAGGAGAAGTGACCGACTAGCATTGGAAGAAAGGTGGATTGGCACTCATTTCACTACCTGTACCATATGCTAGCTCACGATCTGGACTCGGTTGACTTTGGTTATAACAAATAGTCTCGTGTCGTATTCGTTACCACTGAATGTTAGTCTCAGTAAATACTCTGAAGTAAATATTCATAAATACCAACAGCAAGGTGGGTTATTCGCAACTCTGTGTATCGTTGAAGTTTCGTATTTTACGCCTCGCCGGTATTTATGAATGTTAACTCAGTTCAGAATGAGGCTAACCTGTATAACGCGTCTGTAGTCATCGCAGTTTTCGAATACGAAAATTAAGGCAAGTTTAAGTAGATCATGTTTTATGATAAGATATCGTGGTTAAATAAAGGTTAATTTATTTTCAGGCCTTTCACTGAGAATTGGGACTTAATAGAGAGGGGAGCTTATTCAAAAGTCATTGGTACTGGTGGCTAAAAAGAAGCAAAATTCTCACAAAATATTCTTCTGAAACGTTATGTTTGGTACATACAGTGCATTATGCCAGTCAAGAAACATTATAGATGTCTTAAAATGCTGTGGCCCGGGAGGGGGGGGGGGGACTCCCATATATAAGGGGTAGGGATGCTCGTCGGACATTTTCGGTTTGACCCCTAAGAGGTACTAAAATGGGCGTGGCTCAAGCTTATTTTGACCCTTAAAAGGTAACGATAAAAACATGCCAACATTTTAAACTTTCGATGTCTTTTATTGCTATTACTTGATGTTGTATCATCAAGCACATTCTTCCTTTTTTTTTTTTTAAGTGCTGTCATTCTCTAGCATTCGGTGACACCCGACCCCTAAAAGGTACTGCTTTACATAGAAATGTCTGTGTTTGATCGTGAATACCCTAAGTGGTACCAAACTCCTGATTTTGACCCCTAAAAGGTACGACGAGCATCCATGTATCCCTCACATAAGAAGGTCACCCCCCCCCCCCCCCCCCCACCGGATGCTGTGGGAAATGTGGAGTTGAAGAATATGATACATTTCTCTAAGTACTATTTTGTTTACCTCTAACAGTCCTTGTCATTGATTAAGGGAGTTAATAGCTATAGAGAGGGGGCTTATTACGAACTTAGATGGGCTTAACAGAGCTACTGCTAAAAACTTATCTCCCGATAAACAGAATCCCACTCGGAATCCTCGTGACTTTATAATATTTATTTTCAAATGGCTAGGCATGCAAAGCAAAGTTCTGACAGCAAAGTTCTAGCAGCCATGCTTAATTTGAGCCACCTTAAAAGTGTGTCTGAACTGTTACCAAGTCGACTTGATCCAGTGATATCAACTGGATTGTACTCTTGTGCAATTGATTGCACAAGAGTAAACATTTCACAGGCGGCTGAGTGAACTGAACTCTAAACACTGTCAGTATTCAGATTACAGTGAGCCATATACTGCATGCCATGCCACGGTCAGATTCTGTCTATAGCTTGCCTTAAGCTTGCTCTGTAGGAGTATTTTGTGTTTTTATAGACCGGTCTAGAGGTTATTAGCAGTCTCACCAGTTTAGCTAACTTATCAGAGAACGCTTGAAATTGGAAGCGTAAGTAAACATCTGACCAGCCGAGAGTTCAAGCTATCTTATCGTTGACCTCACAAGAAAGCAAGCTTTCCGAAGGATTTCTAGACCGAATCTGACTGAGAACGAGCACAAATCAAATATTTTGTTTATCCTGGGATGTATGAGACTTATTAGGCCTTTACATAATACATAATACATAATACGTAATACATAATACATAATACATAATACAGTAAACGGTTAGAGACGTAAAATCGTAGGACTATATATATATAGTGTCCCCAATTAGCTGCAAAGCTATACTTACTTATATTTTAGCAAGTATATGCTAATGTGTCCACGCACCATTCCACACACTCCTTCAACTACATTCATATATTCTCTGCACACAGCAGTCTCAACTCACATGTTGATTTTTGTAGAGGAAGGAAAACAAGAGCACTCGGAGAAGAGCCCGCTGGGTGGAAATTAAGCTTACATTTACACGCTTTCGAAAATCCCTTCCCCGGGGAAAAATACACCGTCAAAATGATTGGATAAAGTACAATTAACCAGTTCTATTGCTATTGACAGCTATTGACAAATGACAACATTTGGAATTAAACGGTGTAACTACGTAATTATCTTACCGCTGGTTCTTTCTTTTGTTTTGTTCCTGTGGATGATGGCTTAGAGGATTTCCATCGGCTTTTCCTTTAATTTTTGACACCAGTTCAATGATATTGGCTTCCCTTGAGCTTGCCATAATGGAAACTGTGTAACCGTGCAATACTTAAAATGCAAGTCGGAAGTCGGAAGTCGGAAGTCGGAAGTCGGAAGTCGGAAGTCGGAAGAATGTTTTTGGTTAAAAACCCTACAAACTCGGAAATATACGAATAAACTATACATATGTGTGTGGTTTACACCTCTTACCTTTCATATGCAAAGCCAATTTTGATTACATGCGAAAAATAACGTTCCTTAAAAGTACTACGTAAACTCAGAAGTCGGAAGTCGGAAGTGGCCCTTCTCGTCCATCGTAGATAGCAACTTTCCGACCAAGACGTCACAAACTTCGCACGAAACCATTGACGATTCCTGTTCCAGCCTTCCCGGAAAGGCAGTAATTAAACCCATTTTTCTATACGGCAGTACTGTATGGTCATCTTGTAGTAAACAAAATCTAAACTCTGTATTGAAGCTTCAGAAAAGAGCTGCCCGTGTCATTTTAGGCGCAGAATGCCAAGCCCCCTGTGTGACACTTTTTAATAATCTGGGTTGGCTCCCATTGTAAGTTTAGGCATATATAAACCATTGTGTAATTATATTGAATAGAATTAATGATAGAACGCCTGAATATCTAAATAGCCTCCTAACTAGAAACTCTCAAAGACACCAAAGGAACACAAGATATGCTCAGCTAAACCTTTGTTGCCGTTATATAAAAACAATACTAAGGGAAGCCGAACCTTCACTGTATGTTCCATTCGCGACTGGAATCAATTATCCACTACTCTTAAAACATATCAATCAAATAGCATGTCAATCAAATAGCTACCACCCTTTATGCAAATACTTTAGTGATTTTATGAATTTTGGTATTTTTAATTATTCTATCTTATATTTAATTGTTTTTTACAATCTTTTTATAGTCTGATAAGAATTTTATCGTTTTAAATCGTAGAATCGTAGAATTTTTGTAGATAGATGTATTTATCATTGTCACCAGTACCAGGCTGGAAAGTTTTGAAGATCTTTTTTTTTTAACATTAATGAAATTAAGACAGAATTACACAAACCTTCATTTGGTACAGCTGTTTCATTGTAGTGTTGCTAACCATTGCAAATATTGTTACCACATTTCTTCATGTTTTGCACAATGTTTTATTTGTTGAAATTATGACGGAGAAAAATAAGTTATGGTCTCCATCATTGTTTGCCCAGTTCAGCTCATGTCGCATAGTGATAGACTGTACTGATATTGAGGTCGCAGCCCAGGTCTCATGAGCCAGCAAACTGCAACATATTGCACATATAGGATTGTTTTTAAAGTAATTGTTGGTGTCGCTCCAAATGCTGTTATTACATATGTAAGTAACCGGATCAGTGTCGGACAAACCCATAGTACAGAAATCAGGATTATTGGAGCATTTATCTACAAGTGACCTAATCGTAGGTTTTGCTGAACATACCTCGTCTGCCATATTGGAGCCTCCAATTATTGTGGTCAGCAGTCTACATTCAAGGTGGCAGCCAAAAGCTTTGATTTTTGTGTCTACTGCTTATATGAAGCTGTACAGATTTGGTACATGTATGCACTTCATGTATGAGTTTCAATTGAAAATCTGGATACAACACTGGTATGTACATACACACTGTACATCTAAATTTGTAAACATTTGCCAAATGAAAAAAGGGAGAGAGGAAGGGAAAAAAAATATGTCAGCACAATACTGTGTGTCATATTGACAACAAGGCTTGAGGTCCTATCCTATTCATGACTAGGCCAAAACTAATATGTTGTTTCCAGTATGTACATGTAACTGTTATCATAAGTTTTACTTTATATTCCTAGGATATGTGGATAGGAATTATCCATCATGTGTGTGGGGAGCATGAATGGAATGATGGCAAGTGTGCTCATGGAGCCTTAACAGAGATCGAAGGTGGAAATAATTATTTAGCCAAAGATTCAAAGGCCGCCAAGGAACTCAGAACGATAGTCTTCGATAGAGATTGGTTGAAGAGTCTTCAATTCTATGTGTTCTTTAGGTAGGAAGTTGGATCAATTCCTCATTAACTACATGTACTACAATGTAATGGTTTGATTTCATTTCAAAAGCCAAAAATGATCAGTACATGTATAACTCCATGCTGTTGAAGTATGCGCCCAAAAGGATTGCCTTTGCGTAAGTATGGTGATGCATGAGGGACCAGTCATTATTTTCAGGTAGTACCAGTTTGGAAAACTGTGGGTAACTTGTATTCCATCTTTTTCAAACCCTACTAGTATAACTTCCAGCTCAAATTTTTATACTCCCATATGAAGGTTGAAAAATAGGTTTTGATTGACTTGGGCTTAAATATAATGCAATACAGTGTTTGATGTGTTACAGGTGAACTTTATTTTCAGGTCAAATTCATTGTGACCTTGGTTACCTTTTTACAACCTAGGTTATTGTATTTTTTGATTCACTTGAAATAATTTTGTCTTCATTGTACATGTAGTAACTGTACACACCTGCCAGTGCTTGGCATTGATAGAGACCTCATTACAGCCAGGAATTAGCCTATAGAATTAGCCAATCCACCAAAATAGCAAATCATCTCGTATTTTGTGTGAAATGGAATTTGGTTAAAAACAGTTAGATTGCAGGGGTTATTTACCTTGAGTTGTTCTCAGCATAATGGCCATAAAAAAATATTGTTTTAACAGGTATGAAGCATTTACAGGGAGAGTTTTGGTGGCAGCCCTTGACCACAACTTTCATTTGTTTCGGAAAACCCTGGAAGGTCAGTTCAAAAAGATCTATTCCAAACGTTCAGGCAACTGGAGGGTGGAAGCAGTAAAAGAAGCAAAGCATTACAATTACTTGGATGTGCTACAAGCTGACATCTTAAGAAGACGTACTGAAGACGTACAGCCGATAACAAGACACATTGAAGCGTCTCCAACAAATCCTGTCCTGGGTAATTTCATTGGTCAAGAGCAGCATTATTTCAGTGTACATTTGTAAGTTTTCTATTATTTTAATCTGTCTTAGTTATTTAAAGTGCCACTACTATCAAATTTGGAGATACATTTAGTGCTATTTTTTCGTATTTGTAAAGTAGAGTTGCTACAATGTATATCGATAACACGTGACCCTGTCACTTGCAACATACATCTGATAGCATGCTTTCTTCCACTCTGTGGTACATGGCGGCGTTTTGTCTAATTCCATGTCTTTTCCTGCCATACTGTACAGCCACTCGGCAAGAATGTACCCTAGACAACCAATTTGTTGTCATGTTCCCTTTGTTGTTGACGTTATGCATTGCAGCCAGTCGACGAATTTGTTCTGCTTTTAGTCCATTGTCATAAATATCTATCCAGATTTTTTCGAGTTCCTTTTTGTGGGTATCACTCACTTGTGCCACCTCAGAAAAAAAGCATATAGAAAAAAAAACAATATCGTGCGAAATTGCCGATAGACAGTAATATGAGAAAAAGACTGGCTGCTCAATGACACGGTAAGATCGCAAGCTTTGAAGACAAAAGAATACATTTACCGACAAGGTTTTTAGAATTTGTTTAATTGGAACTGTTGCTTTGATCGCGCCCTCGCACAGATCGAGCAATGTCAGTCCTAATTTTGAGCATGCTCTTTTCATACCATTCGTACCAATATAACAGTTTTCTCTTTCGTTCAGAGCACGTTCTATTTTTTTTGTGTTCATTGCAGTTTTTTTCTGGGAAAAAATCATATACAAAGTATACGGAGACATTTGCTAAAAAGACATTGGATACAAAGAAAATGAAACTGTTAGTAAAAGTAGTATAAAAAAGCAGTACCTTCCTGTAAGCCATTAGACGATGCCTGCTGCCAATGACAGTAATGCAGCAACCTTTCAGGGCCTCTTTGTCGATAAGGTTGGTCCTGTCGATATCCACAATAGCTATCCAAGGTTGTTCGTTTTTTTTTTTCAGATGTCGGTAGTAGTAAGGCAACCCAGTATGGGTTCTTTGCCCTCTCCTGATTGGTCGAGAGCAAATCTGTGACGTCACAGGTTTTGATGACGTCACAAGCCCCGCCTCCTCAGGGATACGGCTCACTACGGGTCCCTGATTGGTCGGGATTTATACGGCTCACTACGGCTCCCTGATTGGTCGGGATTTATACGGCTCACTACGGCTCCGGGATTGGTCGGGATTTATACGGCTCAACACGGGCTCGGGAGTATAGTTATAGTACTCACTTTGGGGGCAATCCCTGCCTCCTGATTGGCCGAGAGCCCAAAAATGACGTCACAAAGCGGAAATGACGTCACAGCGCACGTGGTGCCGCCAAAATGTCCCAGCACGTGATCTGTTTGGCGGCCAAAGCCAGGCTTGGGATTGGTCGTCCGTGTAGGCTTAGAATGACGTCACAGGTGCCGCCAAACCCTGTCCCCCAAGCGAGGCTGGACCGGAAGTGGAACCGCCGCCAGGGGCGAAGAGGTGTTTTGGCGGCCCAAGCCAGGCCTGGGAGTGGTCGGGCCGTGTCGGGCGTTCGGGAGGGGTTCGGCGGGCGTCGATTTTTTAAAAAGACGTCGAAAGGCGAGGTGCTTTATTCATTCGCCTACGGTGTCAATGGGAAGACATGGGGTTACTGATCGAGTTTTATTTTACCCACGAGGGGGCGGTGACTGAAACGGCACACATGGGGTATTCCAATTTCCATAGAAAAGTGATGCGGTGCATGAACCTGGAAGATGCCAAGCGTTACGTGATCAGCGATTACGAGGGGACGTATTACGGGGAATACGTACGCATCGTCTACAAGCTGTGTGCGGCCTTGGGGTATACCGTCCCCCATACAAACCTCATCCCTTACAAGATGGTGTTTATGTGAAAAAGAAATGTGTATAAATATAAGCCGTACCGGGGCGTGGGGAAGACAGTGAAGCAATGACAATGGAAGAACAAGCACTGAGATGGGCAGCGGATATCCACTTTGACGAGGGTCTGAAAAGTGACGAGTACTTCATGGATATGGATAAGTTGGCCGCAAAGCTGGAGAAGGAAAGAAGTCCAACCACAGAAAAGTACTATGATAGGCTATGTGAAATGGATTTCAAGGCTATGCAGGAAGGTTTGAACCACAAGCAATACCTGCAAAAGTACGAGAAACAAGCCTACGCTGAAATATATCCCACTAGGGGCCCACCCCCCTAGGGACAGAATCAGTCCCACGCGGAACCAAGAAGACCTAGATTTTGGGGACAAACCGGACCCCCGGGATTTTTTTACCCTGGGGGTCGGAAGCACCTCCTATGTAATTCTAGGTGTCCTTTCCACCAAAAACAGAAAAAGAATTAAAAACTATATACCTATTTACAAGGCCAACTGTAGAGAATGAGAAAGAATAGCCGAAGCTAGAAAAAACAATAAAACTTTCAAGAGGAACAACGTGGGGTGTCTGTTGTCTCTTTTCTAGGGGAAAAAGTATAAGGGAGGTGTCGCGCGCTAGACTCGGGGAGAGTACAGAATGCCTTGCGGTGGAGGAGGAGGTCCGTCCCTCAAGTGCCATGGTATTTTGAAACGTGTCCGTTGTCTCTTGGCGTGTTGCGGAGGAAAAGTGATTATTCAGGACTCTCATTTTGAGGATTATGGGGCGCAAGAAGGCGAAGAAAAAGAATCCTTCCGCGCTGCTCGAGGCGTTGTATTACGACCCCAGCAGCCCTGCTGCCTTTGGGGGTGCTGCCCGTCTGGTGAAAGCGGCTAGCGAAGTGGGGGTGACGCGCACCACCACTTTAGCGTGGCTGAAAAAACAATTGACCTTTACGTTGCACCGCCCTTTTCGAAAAAAAATTCTGCGAGGGCGCGTGCGCGTGCTGGCCCTCGATGAACAGTGGCAGGCAGATCTGGTGGACATGCAAGCCACGAGCGCCTTCAACAAGGGATACAAACACATTTTGACCATCATCGATGTGTTGTCCAAGTACGCGTGGGCGGTCCCCCTGAAGAACAAGACGGGGGAGGAATTGGTGCGCGCCTTTACCCAAGTGTTCCGCGAACGGAAACCGTTGCGGTTGCAGACCGATGCCGGGACAGAATTTACCAACCGCAAGTTCCAGGCCTTTTTAAAAAAGAATGACGTGGCCTTTTTCGTCACGTACAACGAGACCAAAGCCCAGATTGCCGAGCGGTTCAACCGGACGCTCAAGGGACGCATGTACAAATATTTCACGGCCACCGGGAAGAAAGAGTATTTGAAAGTCCTCCCCCAATTGGTGCTCGGGTACAACCGAGCCGTCCACAGCAGTATTCGACGCGCCCCCATCACCGTCACGCCCTTCAACGACCACGAGGTGCGGGCCGTCTTGTACCGGGAAAAGCAGCCGACGACGAGGAAACCGAAGAAACCGTTGTACCGTCCCGGCGACACGGTACGGATTAGCAAGACCAAAGGTCATTTTGAAAAAAGCTATCTGGCCAACTGGTCGGAGGAAGTGTTCACGGTGATAAAACGGCTGGACTACCGCACCCCTCCCGTCTACCGGTTGGAGGACCTGAGCGGGGAGGCGTTGCGGGGAACGTTTTACGAAAGCGAGATGACGCCGGTTGCCGTGGAAAAAGAAAGTCTTTTTATCATCGAAAAGGTGTTGCAGCGCCGCCCCGGCAAGAAGAAGAACCAGGAAGAAGTCTTGGTGAAATGGGAAGGGTACCCCGCTAAATTTAACAGCTGGGTCCCGGTCACTCAGCTCCAGACCCAAACGTACGGGTGAAAAAAGAAATAAAAGAGTTTGTTGTCCCGGCAGTCGGATTCATTTGTGTTTGAGTGGGGAGAAAGAGAGAGGATGCAGGAGGTTGAGGAGTTTTACATTACCCTCACCAATGGGACGAGTACCAACGTCTACACCAATGTACCGTCCCGGTTCCGTATCCATCTCCCGAAAATGTATGAGTTGTCTTCGGCCTGGGAAATAGCAGTCACGCAATTGATCTTCCCCAGGCCCCAGAAGAAGAAGACGCTTTACCTGTACTGTGATTTGGTGGAACCCAGTATTGTGGGGGATACGAAAGCTCCCTTGTTGAGAGTCCTTTTTTCAGGGACCAGCGACGAAAACGGCACGGTCCAAGAACGCAACTTTTCTCCCCTGTTCTACAGGCAACTGGCCAAGACGGTGTTTGAGGATTTCGAAATCCTTATAACCGACGAGCACGGGAAACTGGTTTCATTTCCACAAACCTCTAAGGTGGAAACGACCCTCCATTTCCGGAAAGCATGGACCCCGACCGCATCTGGATGACCTTGCCTAGCGTGGCCAGCCGGACTGCCTTTCCCAATAACATGGGCTCCCATTTTCGCATCCGTCTGCCGGAGATGATGGTCTTGGACCGACGGTGGGAAATGGCCCTCTGCCACCTGCAATTTCCACGCGCCTGGGATGAATTGTTCCCTAAAGAGCAAGACCGCCAATTTATACTGATCCAAGAAAAACTTCGCCAAGAAGAAGAGACCTCGACCACCCTCACCTTTGATTCTCAGCATTTCGAAACGGTCACAGAACTGGTCTATGCTCTGCGCCGAGCTTTGGTGCAAGGAGGGTTCCAAGCGATCCTCAAAACATTTAACGTCCTACCGGAACGCCTCGATAAAACAAAGGCCAAGACCACCCTGGAATTGAAACAAAACTCAACGGACGGGTACATTTTAGCCCTGCCCCCTCCACTGGCCTACATGATCGGTTTGGAGGAAGATCCCAAAAAGGCCGCAGCGCATCCCCAATACATGATGAAAAAGCCGGGTCCCTCCACCCCCTTGATGTCCAGTTTCGTTGGGGTCTGCACGGGCTCGGTGATCTCGGACAAAGCCATCATGATCCCAGCGTCGGTCTCGGAGAAAGACCGAACCGTGTACTACCTGGGTACCGCAACCAGGGAATACGGTACTATCGCGTTGTACAAGCATCACAAGATCAAATCCACCTTTGTGTTACCGACAGGGAATTACGCGAACGCCAAAGCTGTCGTAGTGGCCCTTCCGAACTTCTCCCCTCCTGTGGTATGGAATTGGCTCCCCAACCTCCCCAAAGGGTCCTTAAGGCTGACCCTTCGACTCGTCCAGGCGGACGTGCATCTTGTTATGAGCCCTTGGATGGCCAAGCTGTTGGGGTTTGGCGACGGGCACACGTCCCAATACTTTTCGCAGACCGAGAACATAGTCAAGAATCTACGACCCCTCATGGGGTATCAGCCCGAGTGTTGGTCCACCTATTACTCCGGCCTGAAATTCTCAACGACCAAACCCTACCTGCTCAACCGCGATTTTAAACACCAACCCGTGCGCAGTTTGTACGTGTACTGCGATCTGATTGAGCCGCATATCGTGGGGGATGTGAAAGCGCCCTTGCTGAGGGTCGTGGCGGCCCAGGTCCCGTACAACGAGGTGGTGGAACGAGACTTTCCGGTCATGCGGTACTTTCCGCTCGCCAAAACGGTGTTTGACACGCTGGAAATCCTTATAACCGACGAGTCCGGCCAACGCATCTCATTCACCTCAGCAGCGACCGTGGTGGCGACATTGGAATTTGTGAAGCGCACTCTGAAAAGGAAAGGATGAATTATGGAGCGTCTACGGGGACTATGGCACCGGTGCCATCTATGGGGGACGTGGTTGGCGGAGGGTCTTCGATACCTGTGTTCCATGCGCTCCCCGCCCACGTCTCCAGCCCTCAACGCACACCCACTTCCATTCCTGTCTTCCAGGGGGGCCGCGGAGAGCAAGGCGGCGGGGGACTCATCCCTATCCGTTGGAATGAACTCGGCGGCTACGGACCGGTCACCAATCAAAAGGGTGGACTCTTACCCTTGGCGCTAGCCCCCTTGGCCATCATGGCGGGCAAAGCGCTGGCCGGGACCGTCGCGGGGGCGGTGGCTAAAAAAGGAGGACAAAAGATACTCGCTCAACTGAAATCGAAATTTGGCAAGAAGATGGTGAAGCAAATCGTAAAGGACACGAAGCAAGGGGCGGCCCGTGTGCTCGGCAAGAAAACCAGTAAAACGTTGATCCAAGGCCTAGAAAAGATAGCTGGGGTGGCATCGAAAAAGAAAAAGACGAAGAAACCGAGGGCGGCGAGGGCCAACAAGAATAAAAGAAAGACAAAACAGGCTCTCCCCCTCATTCCTTCGAAGGCTGTCAAGCGTGCACGTGTTGCGAGAGATATCTTTGACGTTGATTATTGATGGCTACGGTCGCAGGCATGGGCAAACCGCCCCTGCCCAACATGTTGGGCGGCTACAACACCCATTTGGATTTTTTCAACAAGGAATTGGCTCAAGCGGTGGAAGAACGAGGTTATTGGTCGGAGCACGCGCCCAAATCGGCCCTCTTGCCCGGGTCGCCCGTGGAATTTTACCTCCCGGCCAGTCCCTATTATACCGTGCTGCCTAGAAGTTATTTCAAGGTAACGGCCGACGTCGTGAAAGCCAACGGAGAGGCTTTGACGGCCGATTTGGCCTTGGGCATCGTCAACAATTGGTTTCATTCCCTCTGGTCGCAAATCGATATGGCCTTGAACGGGGAATGGATGACCATGAGCACTAAAACGTACCCCTACAAAGCCTACCTCAGTACCCTGCTCAACTATACTCCAGACGCCAAGAAATCTTACCTGACCTCGGGACTGTACTACAAAGACGTGGCCGGAGCCATGGATGCGTTCACCATCGTTGGGGACAACATAGGGTTGAATACGCGGGCGGCTTACGTGAAGGAAAGTACCGTGGTGGAAATGACGGGAATGTTTTACATTGACGCCGCCTTCACCAACAAACTGCTCCTCAACGGAGTGCCCCTAGAATTCCGACTCACCCCCGCCAGCAACGCCTTTGCCCTCATGGGAAACAGTGCGACGGGAGAAGTGGCCGCCGCTAAAATCAGGCTGAAGCGGGTCACTTTCTTCCGCCGCGTTAGTGTCTGCAACAATGACTTTATGAAGAGCGTCGAAATGAAACTCGTGTCCCAGCCCGTCCTCTACCCTTACAACAGCGAAGAAGAACGGATGTTCACCATTTCCCTGGGGGACACCACCTTTGAGAAAACGGATTTCCTGGGCGGACGCATCCCCCGACGCATGCGCATTGCCTTGATGGGGAGTGCGAACAGTTTGGGAGCGCTGAAAAAGAACCCCTTCAATTTCAAAAGGTTTGGGATGACCCGCGCCACGGTCACGGTCGACGGCACGCCCACCCCCTTCTCCCGCCTCGAATTTGCGGACGGGCAAACCCTGGACGGGTACAATACCTTGTTCCTGTCCCAAGGGCCCATGAGCGCCAACCACGGGATTGACGTTACCCGGACCGATTGGGACAAGGGCTACGCCATCCTTTCTTTTGACTTCACTCCAGACGGTAGCGGCAACGCCTCCCACATGAACCTACAACAGTACGGGACGGTGGGCATCCGACTTCAGTTTGCCGCAGGTGTCACTGAGACCTTATCCGTGTACGTGAACTGCGAGTTTGACGCCGCGTACGAAATCAACAGCAGCCGAGAAGTGAAAAAGTTGTAAGCCGATGACCACCTACACATCGCAATTGGCGGTCTTGGCCCGTCACGATTGGTGGCTCCGCGCCTCGTTTCGGGGCGTGTTTCCCATGGACCGACGGCCCCGCCGCGTGACCTACCCCGCCTCGTTCATTCTCAATACCGACAACGCCGACGGACCAGGCACCCATTGGTTGGCCTTTTATTTTCCGCGCCAAGGCCTGAATGAATTCTTCGACAGTTATGGCTTTCCCGCCTCTTATTACGGGTTGCAAGAGTACGTGCGGCAGGGGAACGCCCAGCATAAGGAAAACAATGTGATGTTGCAAGGGAACAAGTCCAGTGTATGCGGCAGTTATTGCCTGTACTACCTCCTGCGCCGAGCCCACGGTCGGCCCCTGGCGGAGGTCCTGCAGAACCTCCAGCAGTGGAAGACCAAGTCCACCAGGGACCGGGCCCTCCGAGCCTGGCAACGCCAGTACCAGCGCCGGAGTGTGGCGCGGTGGCAGCAGCAAGACAGTTCCCTTCACGATCAATGTGTTATCAGTTTGAGACAAAGTGAAAAAATAAAATAAAACCAGGAAACCCACCTCTCTGTCTTGTTATTCTTGGGAAGGGGTGACGCACGATGGATGTCCGTTTCCAAACGCCCTGCAATATCTTGATCACGGGTCAGAGTCAATCGGGGAAAACGGTGTTCACCGAAAGACTTCTGCACCACGCGAAATCCCATTTTACCCAGCAGCCCTTCACGATCGTGTACTGCTATGGCAGCGCTTGGCAACCCCGGTTCACTGCCCTGCAGAAACAATTGGGGGTGAAATTTGTGGAGGGGCTTCCCGACGATCCGTACGCCCCCTTTCGCGGCAAGCCGGGTCTCTTGATCCTGGACGATTTGATGAAAGAAGGCTCCAAGGACGAGCGGGTGGTGGACCTGTTCACCAAAGGCTCACACCACCGCAACATTACGGTGCTGTACCTGACCCAGAACATTTTCCCCCCAGGCAAGTACGCGCGCACCATTTCCATCAACGCCCACTACTTGGTGGCTTTTAAAAACGCCCGCGATTCGTTGCAAGTCCGGAAATTGGCCGAGCAGGCCTTTCCGGGGCAAGTACCGGCGGTGATGAGGGCCTACCAGGACGCTACCCAACGCCCCTTTGGCTACCTCCTCTTCGACCTCCACCCCCGGACCCCGCCCCAAATCCGGTTGCGCACCAACATTTTCTCCGAGGAGGGGAAACAGCATCACGCCTACGTGCTGGAGGAGGATCAAAAAGGGGCGGGACTTTGGGCGGCACTGAAAATGACGTGGCCAGTAGTGAAAAAGACATTGTTAACACCCAAGGCAATTCGTAAGGTGGACGCCCTGGGCAACATCACCAACGTGCTGTACCGACAACGAAGAAAAACCCGTTTTTTAACCAGGGCTGCCAAAACGCTACAACAACTAGGAGGCTCCAAGAAGAAGAAGAAGACGGCTAAAAGAGTGAAAAAAACAAAGGGCATCGCCACATCCCAATCACTTCGTGGGGCAGTGTGGAAGAAACCCAACAACAAAACAACCTTCCATCCCCCTTTTTCAGGGCAACGCGGGGATGCTTTACAGCACTCCCAGAAGTCTCTGAACAGCCGTGTCGAAGAGGTCCTGAACAAAGCGGATTGGATTAACTTTATAGTCTAGGCCCCCCAGGGAAACCGTTCAGTTGTGGTGATGGCCTCCCCCTTGCTTCAACGCAGCGCCACATTCCTCCGTCAATTTGCCAAAGCGGATCTCGGGCAGAAAAAGAAACTCATCCGGGCCGCGACCCAACATCAAATCAACGCCGTCAGCGAAGTGGTGCACAACGCCTTGCTCGGGACTTTTCCGATAGGCGCCCGTGCGAAGAAAATTTTTGCCCCCATCAAGGCGAAACTTCGAAAAATAGCCAACAAAGCCCTGTCGCCGGCCGTGAGGAAAAGGATTCTGCTCTCCTCCTCGACAGCGTTGCAGAAAGCCAAGCTTAAAAAGGCCGTGGGCCAGCGAGGAGGGTTCATTTTCACGACCGCAGCCCTCATTGCCGCCGCCGTTCTTGCTGGCAAAGCCGTGGCCGCTGGCGCCATCAGTGGAGGGGTAGGCTACGGAGTCAAGAAAGCTCTAGAGCAAGCCGGAGGGTTCGTTGCGCCAGAGGGGTCGTTGTTCCGTAGAGGATTACGTTTAAGGGTCAAGAAAGAGCTGGAACAAGCCGGAGGTTATTTTGACACAGCCTACCCCGCGCCAATAGACCCTTCCCCGGAAGAATACGCCCAATACCTGAGTCAACCTTATATCTGGTCCTGAATGGTCCAACCCATCCGCAACTGGCCGGCGCCCGAGGGTACAGACCCGGCCCGGTGGCAATTGTTTTTAGCCCGTCTTCGAAAAAGACAACGCCAAACCCTGCCGGGAAAAAAAGTCAGCAGGACCGTGCGGGCAGCGAAGAAAATCCGAAGAAAGTATAAGACGCGACCGCCCAAGAAGAAATCCCAGACAGGGAAAAGGAAGCGGGCCCCACATCATCCTCCAGCAGCCCCAGTAGGAATTTCGGTGACGCGATGGACCGTGAAGCGGCACAAACGAAAAAAGCCATGAAAGAGGCCGAGGGGAAGAACCCTATGCGCATGGTCTTGGTGCCGGAAGAGTCTATGCGGTGGTTGGAACAACAGCTTCGTGTGGACACGACCAAAGGGGTTAAAGTGCTCAGTCAGTACCAAAAGGCCATGGCGCAGGTCCTAGAGAACCCAGAGAAACCGGCAAGTGCCGACCAGTTTCAAGATTTACTCCAGAAATACGTCCGGCGTCGTGAAACCATTGAGCCTAGTCCCTTCATGGCCGTGGCAGCCAAAGTGTTAACCCAGAGCCAAAGGGGCGCTTTGCGAAAAGTTCCCCCCTCCAGCAAACCTTTAGCGTCGGTGCTGGTCAATCTGTTGAAGTTGAAAGGGGGACAGAAAATTTCCTGGAATGCGCAAGGGGAAGTGAAACTCTATGGGCAAACCCTGCCGGGCAGTCAAATTGCCGATCTGATTAAAGAGGCGGTGCATCCTTCTTCCACCCGCACATCGCCCGGCTACCGTGATTTCATGCAATTTCTAGCGGAAGAAAAAATTCCTAAAGATCTCGTCCGCCACCCCCGGGATCTCATCTCCAAAAAGAAAGAGTACACGCCCCGGCCTAAACGAACCGCCGCGACTCCAGAAGAACTCCCTTACAAAGAGCCCCCACCCCGCCGAGAGGAAACACCGTTCTCCAGGACCCCCTACAAAGCCTTCCCCCGTGGGGGTAGTCGCCGCCTCTCTTTTGGCACAGGCTCCGCCCAAAAACCGCCTTTAAATTGGCGTCCTTTTTAAACCCCCCTTCATTGTCGCCATGGCACGAACCCTAACGAGACCCGCGGGATTGGGACAAGCGCTCTGGCAACGCCGTGTCGCCCAAGCGAACCGATTGAGGAAGAAAAGGAGGAAGTCAGGGGGAACGCAAACGGTCCGCAAGATCACGAGTCGCAAATCGAAAGACGGCCGTACCGAAACAACGATCCGAACGACGCCCACTTCGGGCAAGCGCAAAGGCAAGAGTATCAGCCGGTGGAACGTCAAACACCTGAAGAAAAATACTTAAAGAAAAAAAGACTTTGACAATTCTCACTCATTACGCGTGGCTCTTCAAGCGGTGAACATCATGGGTCTAGATATTACTTGCTATGGAGCTGAAGGCGGCGGTGATGTCATTGTGGGCGAGTGCCACATGTGTTATTCTACATTTGGGAACTGGATGGAAGAATACCTGAGCGAAGGCGAAAGGAAGCAGTATGTGCTGAGCGACTGCGAAGGAACCTATTATGGACTCTATGTGATGTTGGTCTATCATATTTGTATTTGGGAAGGATTCCTGTGCAAGCATCCAAGACTCAAGCCTTACAAGATGGAGTTCCTCTAAATAAAGACTGAGACTTTGGTATCACAGCTCAAAGGAACTGAACCATTTATTACAATAAAAACATTTCTTCTAGAGTCTCTTTGTTTTTCTTTAGTAACCGTAAGGGTAGCTCTGGTAGCCGTGGAGAACCCTCTTGTCGTAGACCACCTTGAAGGTCTTGGTCTCTGGGCGGGTGTGCAACGTCCTGTCTTGGGTGTTGCGGTGGATGGCGTGTGGCGTCACCACCGTCCGTGTGGGTTCCCCTTGACCTTGCACCATGGCCACCATGGTCTCGAGGTTGACGATCGCCCGATTTCTCACGTTGAGGCGTAACCCCTTCACTTTGCAGACGGTACGGCCTTGATTCGTTTCGTACCCGTAACTCTTGGGCCCGGTACAGGCAAAACGGACAATCTGTTCCCCTTCTTTCAATTCATTGGTCATGTCGCCTAGAAATTGACCGACCGGGGGCGCCACTTGGCCTGCTTTCTGCGTGAAGTAAATGCTGTCCGTATCGTGGTAGACGAGGCGCTCCTTCAAGAGATCGAGGTACGAATACAATTTCAGGCGGGCGTGGGCTGTCGTGTAGGCGGCAAACACAACGTTGGTGTGGGGGTTGGAGTCAATGTGCTGCGGCGTGGCGGTGTAGTGGACTTGCACCATGTCTTCGTGCACGAACAGAATGTCTTGCACTTCCTTCTCGTCGCTCATCATGAGCTCAAAGTAGCGGTCCAGTTCGGTGACGTACTCCGTCTGCCGAGGGTTCTGTTTCTGGCCAAATTTTCCCCACAAGGTGTTTAGGATCCATTTCGCCAGGGCCCGCATCCCCGCGTTGAACACGATCTTATCCCACTCCAGCAAGATCCCCGTGGCCACCCGGTAATTCTCTATAAAAGCCGCTTTCTCGGCGTCGGTGTTACACCCGGGCGGCCAGCCACTCGCCTCTTGCTTCATTTTAAGAAAGGTGTTCACGTAGTCGGTGAACAATCCCTTGGTGTCGGTGGCGGGGTCGTATTGTTCCGACTCGGAATAATGCCACACACGGTACATTTCCAGGACCCGGTAGCCGTAGCGCAGAGCCGCGTGGAGTTCGTGGCTCACCCAGGTCCCTGTCAAAGCCCTGGCCTCGTCCTCGTGCGTACAGGGTTCCTGATTCTTTTCTTCGGCGCAGGTCCGGCAGAGGGTAAACAGCAGTTTTTCCCCCACGTGCGTCGGGAGGACGGGGAAAAACAAGCGGCGTGGCGGTAGAATCTTCAGATGGATTAACCCCTCGTAGGGTAGGGTGGGGTCTAGATTCTCGGTGAGGATTTCTGGATGGCCCAGCGGAAACCGTTTCGTCTTTTGTACCCAGGGGTACAGGGAGCACACATCCAGCGCCTCCATCCATTCTCCCTCCTGGGCTTCCCAGTAGGTCCTAATCCCGTTGGTACGCCCCCCAAAGAAGGCCTTCTTGGGGTCGAGGGGAATCTGGGTTTGAGGGATGGGTGCGAGGGCGGCGATGGTAGGGTCCAAGGCCATGGCCACTCTGATGTCGCACTCTCTGGTCTGGACCACGCGGTACCCTTGCTGTTCCAAGTACGCGACTTTGTCCCGGGTGCGGTCGGACAACGTTCTCATGGTGCAATGAAGTAGAGGATGAACTCTGTCTTGGTGGTTACAACGATCGCAGCCGTGCCAGAAACAGCCATTTATTTCGTAGGCCGTGTGGGTGGCCGTCGCGGGGGCGGTGGCTAAAAAAGGAGGACAAAAGATACTCGCTCAACTGAAATCGAAATTTGGCAAGAAGATGGTGAAGCAAATCGTAAAGGACACGAAGCAAGGGGCGGCCCGTGTGCTCGGCAAGAAAACCAGTAAAACGTTGATCCAAGGCCTAGAAAAGATAGCTGGGGTGGCATCGAAAAAGAAAAAGACGAAGAAACCGAGGGCGGCGAGGGCCAACAAGAATAAAAGAAAGACAAAACAGGCTCTCCCCCTCATTCCTTCGAAGGCTGTCAAGCGTGCACGTGTTGCGAGAGATATCTTTGACGTTGATTATTGATGGCTACGGTCGCAGGCATGGGCAAACCGCCCCTGCCCAACATGTTGGGCGGCTACAACACCCATTTGGATTTTTTCAACAAGGAATTGGCTCAAGCGGTGGAAGAACGAGGTTATTGGTCGGAGCACGCGCCCAAATCGGCCCTCTTGCCCGGGTCGCCCGTGGAATTTTACCTCCCGGCCAGTCCCTATTATACCGTGCTGCCTAGAAGTTATTTCAAGGTAACGGCCGACGTCGTGAAAGCCAACGGAGAGGCTTTGACGGCCGATTTGGCCTTGGGCATCGTCAACAATTGGTTTCATTCCCTCTGGTCGCAAATCGATATGGCCTTGAACGGGGAATGGATGACCATGAGCACTAAAACGTACCCCTACAAAGCCTACCTCAGTACCCTGCTCAACTATACTCCAGACGCCAAGAAATCTTACCTGACCTCGGGACTGTACTACAAAGACGTGGCCGGAGCCATGGATGCGTTCACCATCGTTGGGGACAACATAGGGTTGAATACGCGGGCGGCTTACGTGAAGGAAAGTACCGTGGTGGAAATGACGGGAATGTTTTACATTGACGCCGCCTTCACCAACAAACTGCTCCTCAACGGAGTGCCCCTAGAATTCCGACTCACCCCCGCCAGCAACGCCTTTGCCCTCATGGGAAACAGTGCGACGGGAGAAGTGGCCGCCGCTAAAATCAGGCTGAAGCGGGTCACTTTCTTCCGCCGCGTTAGTGTCTGCAACAATGACTTTATGAAGAGCGTCGAAATGAAACTCGTGTCCCAGCCCGTCCTCTACCCTTACAACAGCGAAGAAGAACGGATGTTCACCATTTCCCTGGGGGACACCACCTTTGAGAAAACGGATTTCCTGGGCGGACGCATCCCCCGACGCATGCGCATTGCCTTGATGGGGAGTGCGAACAGTTTGGGAGCGCTGAAAAAGAACCCCTTCAATTTCAAAAGGTTTGGGATGACCCGCGCCACGGTCACGGTCGACGGCACGCCCACCCCCTTCTCCCGCCTCGAATTTGCGGACGGGCAAACCCTGGACGGGTACAATACCTTGTTCCTGTCCCAAGGGCCCATGAGCGCCAACCACGGGATTGACGTTACCCGGACCGATTGGGACAAGGGCTACGCCATCCTTTCTTTTGACTTCACTCCAGACGGTAGCGGCAACGCCTCCCACATGAACCTACAACAGTACGGGACGGTGGGCATCCGACTTCAGTTTGCCGCAGGTGTCACTGAGACCTTATCCGTGTACGTGAACTGCGAGTTTGACGCCGCGTACGAAATCAACAGCAGCCGAGAAGTGAAAAAGTTGTAAGCCGATGACCACCTACACATCGCAATTGGCGGTCTTGGCCCGTCACGATTGGTGGCTCCGCGCCTCGTTTCGGGGCGTGTTTCCCATGGACCGACGGCCCCGCCGCGTGACCTACCCCGCCTCGTTCATTCTCAATACCGACAACGCCGACGGACCAGGCACCCATTGGTTGGCCTTTTATTTTCCGCGCCAAGGCCTGAATGAATTCTTCGACAGTTATGGCTTTCCCGCCTCTTATTACGGGTTGCAAGAGTACGTGCGGCAGGGGAACGCCCAGCATAAGGAAAACAATGTGATGTTGCAAGGGAACAAGTCCAGTGTATGCGGCAGTTATTGCCTGTACTACCTCCTGCGCCGAGCCCACGGTCGGCCCCTGGCGGAGGTCCTGCAGAACCTCCAGCAGTGGAAGACCAAGTCCACCAGGGACCGGGCCCTCCGAGCCTGGCAACGCCAGTACCAGCGCCGGAGTGTGGCGCGGTGGCAGCAGCAAGACAGTTCCCTTCACGATCAATGTGTTATCAGTTTGAGACAAAGTGAAAAAATAAAATAAAACCAGGAAACCCACCTCTCTGTCTTGTTATTCTTGGGAAGGGGTGACGCACGATGGATGTCCGTTTCCAAACGCCCTGCAATATCTTGATCACGGGTCAGAGTCAATCGGGGAAAACGGTGTTCACCGAAAGACTTCTGCACCACGCGAAATCCCATTTTACCCAGCAGCCCTTCACGATCGTGTACTGCTATGGCAGCGCTTGGCAACCCCGGTTCACTGCCCTGCAGAAACAATTGGGGGTGAAATTTGTGGAGGGGCTTCCCGACGATCCGTACGCCCCCTTTCGCGGCAAGCCGGGTCTCTTGATCCTGGACGATTTGATGAAAGAAGGCTCCAAGGACGAGCGGGTGGTGGACCTGTTCACCAAAGGCTCACACCACCGCAACATTACGGTGCTGTACCTGACCCAGAACATTTTCCCCCCAGGCAAGTACGCGCGCACCATTTCCATCAACGCCCACTACTTGGTGGCTTTTAAAAACGCCCGCGATTCGTTGCAAGTCCGGAAATTGGCCGAGCAGGCCTTTCCGGGGCAAGTACCGGCGGTGATGAGGGCCTACCAGGACGCTACCCAACGCCCCTTTGGCTACCTCCTCTTCGACCTCCACCCCCGGACCCCGCCCCAAATCCGGTTGCGCACCAACATTTTCTCCGAGGAGGGGAAACAGCATCACGCCTACGTGCTGGAGGAGGATCAAAAAGGGGCGGGACTTTGGGCGGCACTGAAAATGACGTGGCCAGTAGTGAAAAAGACATTGTTAACACCCAAGGCAATTCGTAAGGTGGACGCCCTGGGCAACATCACCAACGTGCTGTACCGACAACGAAGAAAAACCCGTTTTTTAACCAGGGCTGCCAAAACGCTACAACAACTAGGAGGCTCCAAGAAGAAGAAGAAGACGGCTAAAAGAGTGAAAAAAACAAAGGGCATCGCCACATCCCAATCACTTCGTGGGGCAGTGTGGAAGAAACCCAACAACAAAACAACCTTCCATCCCCCTTTTTCAGGGCAACGCGGGGATGCTTTACAGCACTCCCAGAAGTCTCTGAACAGCCGTGTCGAAGAGGTCCTGAACAAAGCGGATTGGATTAACTTTATAGTCTAGGCCCCCCAGGGAAACCGTTCAGTTGTGGTGATGGCCTCCCCCTTGCTTCAACGCAGCGCCACATTCCTCCGTCAATTTGCCAAAGCGGATCTCGGGCAGAAAAAGAAACTCATCCGGGCCGCGACCCAACATCAAATCAACGCCGTCAGCGAAGTGGTGCACAACGCCTTGCTCGGGACTTTTCCGATAGGCGCCCGTGCGAAGAAAATTTTTGCCACCATCAAGGCGAAACTTCGAAAAATAGCCAACAAAGCCCTGTCGCCGGCCGTGAGGAAAAGGATTCTGCTCTCCTCCTCGACAGCGTTGCAGAAAGCCAAGCTTAAAAAGGCCGTGGGCCAGCGAGGAGGGTTCATTTTCACGACCGCAGCCCTCATTGCCGCCGCCGTTCTTGCTGGCAAAGCCGTGGCCGCTGGCGCCATCAGTGGAGGGGTAGGCTACGGAGTCAAGAAAGCTCTAGAGCAAGCCGGAGGGTTCGTTGCGCCAGAGGGGTCGTTGTTCCGTAGAGGATTACGTTTAAGGGTCAAGAAAGAGCTGGAACAAGCCGGAGGTTATTTTGACACAGCCTACCCCGCGCCAATAGACCCTTCCCCGGAAGAATACGCCCAATACCTGAGTCAACCTTATATCTGGTCCTGAATGGTCCAACCCATCCGCAACTGGCCGGCGCCCGAGGGTACAGACCCGGCCCGGTGGCAATTGTTTTTAGCCCGTCTTCGAAAAAGACAACGCCAAACCCTGCCGGGAAAAAAAGTCAGCAGGACCGTGCGGGCAGCGAAGAAAATCCGAAGAAAGTATAAGACGCGACCGCCCAAGAAGAAATCCCAGACAGGGAAAAGGAAGCGGGCCCCACATCATCCTCCAGCAGCCCCAGTAGGAATTTCGGTGACGCGATGGACCGTGAAGCGGCACAAACGAAAAAAGCCATGAAAGAGGCCGAGGGGAAGAACCCTATGCGCATGGTCTTGGTGCCGGAAGAGTCTATGCGGTGGTTGGAACAACAGCTTCGTGTGGACACGACCAAAGGGGTTAAAGTGCTCAGTCAGTACCAAAAGGCCATGGCGCAGGTCCTAGAGAACCCAGAGAAACCGGCAAGTGCCGACCAGTTTCAAGATTTACTCCAGAAATACGTCCGGCGTCGTGAAACCATTGAGCCTAGTCCCTTCATGGCCGTGGCAGCCAAAGTGTTAACCCAGAGCCAAAGGGGCGCTTTGCGAAAAGTTCCCCCCTCCAGCAAACCTTTAGCGTCGGTGCTGGTCAATCTGTTGAAGTTGAAAGGGGGACAGAAAATTTCCTGGAATGCGCAAGGGGAAGTGAAACTCTATGGGCAAACCCTGCCGGGCAGTCAAATTGCCGATCTGATTAAAGAGGCGGTGCATCCTTCTTCCACCCGCACATCGCCCGGCTACCGTGATTTCATGCAATTTCTAGCGGAAGAAAAAATTCCTAAAGATCTCGTCCGCCACCCCCGGGATCTCATCTCCAAAAAGAAAGAGTACACGCCCCGGCCTAAACGAACCGCCGCGACTCCAGAAGAACTCCCTTACAAAGAGCCCCCACCCCGCCGAGAGGAAACACCGTTCTCCAGGACCCCCTACAAAGCCTTCCCCCGTGGGGGTAGTCGCCGCCTCTCTTTTGGCACAGGCTCCGCCCAAAAACCGCCTTTAAATTGGCGTCCTTTTTAAACCCCCCTTCATTGTCGCCATGGCACGAACCCTAACGAGACCCGCGGGATTGGGACAAGCGCTCTGGCAACGCCGTGTCGCCCAAGCGAACCGATTGAGGAAGAAAAGGAGGAAGTCAGGGGGAACGCAAACGGTCCGCAAGATCACGAGTCGCAAATCGAAAGACGGCCGTACCGAAACAACGATCCGAACGACGCCCACTTCGGGCAAGCGCAAAGGCAAGAGTATCAGCCGGTGGAACGTCAAACACCTGAAGAAAAATACTTAAAGAAAAAAAGACTTTGACAATTCTCACTCATTACGCGTGGCTCTTCAAGCGGTGAACATCATGGGTCTAGATATTACTTGCTATGGAGCTGAAGGCGGCGGTGATGTCATTGTGGGCGAGTGCCACATGTGTTATTCTACATTTGGGAACTGGATGGAAGAATACCTGAGCGAAGGCGAAAGGAAGCAGTATGTGCTGAGCGACTGCGAAGGAACCTATTATGGACTCTATGTGATGTTGGTCTATCATATTTGTATTTGGGAAGGATTCCTGTGCAAGCATCCAAGACTCAAGCCTTACAAGATGGAGTTCCTCTAAATAAAGACTGAGACTTTGGTATCACAGCTCAAAGGAACTGAACCATTTATTACAATAAAAACATTTCTTCTAGAGTCTCTTTGTTTTTCTTTAGTAACCGTAAGGGTAGCTCTGGTAGCCGTGGAGAACCCTCTTGTCGTAGACCACCTTGAAGGTCTTGGTCTCTGGGCGGGTGTGCAACGTCCTGTCTTGGGTGTTGCGGTGGATGGCGTGTGGCGTCACCACCGTCCGTGTGGGTTCCCCTTGACCTTGCACCATGGCCACCATGGTCTCGAGGTTGACGATCGCCCGATTTCTCACGTTGAGGCGTAACCCCTTCACTTTGCAGACGGTACGGCCTTGATTCGTTTCGTACCCGTAACTCTTGGGCCCGGTACAGGCAAAACGGACAATCTGTTCCCCTTCTTTCAATTCATTGGTCATGTCGCCTAGAAATTGACCGACCGGGGGCGCCACTTGGCCTGCTTTCTGCGTGAAGTAAATGCTGTCCGTATCGTGGTAGACGAGGCGCTCCTTCAAGAGATCGAGGTACGAATACAATTTCAGGCGGGCGTGGGCTGTCGTGTAGGCGGCAAACACAACGTTGGTGTGGGGGTTGGAGTCAATGTGCTGCGGCGTGGCGGTGTAGTGGACTTGCACCATGTCTTCGTGCACGAACAGAATGTCTTGCACTTCCTTCTCGTCGCTCATCATGAGCTCAAAGTAGCGGTCCAGTTCGGTGACGTACTCCGTCTGCCGAGGGTTCTGTTTCTGGCCAAATTTTCCCCACAAGGTGTTTAGGATCCATTTCGCCAGGGCCCGCATCCCCGCGTTGAACACGATCTTATCCCACTCCAGCAAGATCCCCGTGGCCACCCGGTAATTCTCTATAAAAGCCGCTTTCTCGGCGTCGGTGTTACACCCGGGCGGCCAGCCACTCGCCTCTTGCTTCATTTTAAGAAAGGTGTTCACGTAGTCGGTGAACAATCCCTTGGTGTCGGTGGCGGGGTCGTATTGTTCCGACTCGGAATAATGCCACACACGGTACATTTCCAGGACCCGGTAGCCGTAGCGCAGAGCCGCGTGGAGTTCGTGGCTCACCCAGGTCCCTGTCAAAGCCCTGGCCTCGTCCTCGTGCGTACAGGGTTCCTGATTCTTTTCTTCGGCGCAGGTCCGGCAGAGGGTAAACAGCAGTTTTTCCCCCACGTGCGTCGGGAGGACGGGGAAAAACAAGCGGCGTGGCGGTAGAATCTTCAGATGGATTAACCCCTCGTAGGGTAGGGTGGGGTCTAGATTCTCGGTGAGGATTTCTGGATGGCCCAGCGGAAACCGTTTCGTCTTTTGTACCCAGGGGTACAGGGAGCACACATCCAGCGCCTCCATCCATTCTCCCTCCTGGGCTTCCCAGTAGGTCCTAATCCCGTTGGTACGCCCCCCAAAGAAGGCCTTCTTGGGGTCGAGGGGAATCTGGGTTTGAGGGATGGGTGCGAGGGCGGCGATGGTAGGGTCCAAGGCCATGGCCACTCTGATGTCGCACTCTCTGGTCTGGACCACGCGGTACCCTTGCTGTTCCAAGTACGCGACTTTGTCCCGGGTGCGGTCGGACAACGTTCTCATGGTGCAATGAAGTAGAGGATGAACTCTGTCTTGGTGGTTACAACGATCGCAGCCGTGCCAGAAACAGCCATTTATTTCGTAGGCCGTGTGGGTGGCCGCGTGGTACCCATCCAGTTTGTAAGGCCCCACGCGCTTCTCTCCCAAATTGCCCGCGTGCTGGATCTGAATCCCATCCCGCCGCTCCACGTGGGCCAACCATTGGAGGGCCAGCGCCGAATGCACATCCTTGGGGCGGTAGCCGAGCCGTGGCAAGACCGCAATGGTGTTAGGGCGTAGGAATTTCTTGCGGAACACTAAGTTGCACATAGAGGCGAGCGTCACAGTCCTGGTAAAGGGATCTATCTCCGCCGCTTTCATCATGATAGCCCGGAACGCTAGACAGGCCCGTTGTAAGATGGCCACATCCCGGTGGCAGTAGAGGGCCAGTTCTTTCTGGAAATCAAACACCGTCCCCTTGCCCCGTTCGGTCGCGTGCCAGGCCACCAGTTCTTGTTTGCCTTGCGGACTCAGCGAATCCGGTTCGTAGTAATGTAGGTCTGGTAGTGGCCCCACGTACTGCTGGTATTCTGGTTTGTTAAAAAAGATGGGAAAATCCAGCTTGTTGAGGTTTTCGGCCTGGAAACCGAACGTAACGGGGAATTGTTTGAGGGCTAGTGGGATGAAGAGCAGAGAGTCCTTGATGACGAGCTTGTAGTCGGGGATGGTCACCACCATAGCCTTACCGCCGCGGAAGAGCACTTTAGGTTTGACGGCGTTCTTAAACAAGTACTCCAGGATAGGGTACGAGTCGTACCCCATAGCGTTGTGGGCCAGGCACACGTAATTTTTGTGATTCCCCGAGAAGAGCCAATCACAGAATTGGGGGAGGGCTGTGGGGCCTTTGAATTCTATTTTCCGTGGACCGCATTGAGTGCAGGTGGGTAAATCTGACGTCACACAGAGATCACACACTTTTGAGACCCCCGCAAAGTTGACCACGTGCTGAGCCTCCAGGGGCATGGCTTCGAAGTCGAAGAAGAGGTACCGGAACTTGTCCTCATTCCCCTCGTCTTCCGCCGCGGCTCTCTCCGTCCCCTCTTCTTCCGCCAGAAGTGCCGTGTAGGCATCTTCTTCTTCTTCTTCTTCTCCTCCTTCTTCTGTTTCTACCCTGGGGGCTTTCTGGTCAGCCACTTGCATGTAGCACAGATGGTCCGGGGGGACAATAGTGTTGCAACTACGGCAACGGTATTCCCCACACACGTGGACCCCTGCTTGTTGACGGCTCCGGCACAGATGGTCTACGGTCACCCCACACTGGACACAACGGGTATACCGCTCGCAAGAGCTCCATTCTCTTGTGCACAGAGACCCTCGACCCTCCCGGTGGAGTTGGTGACGGCGGTGGTTCTCATAGCATCCTTCACTCTTGAACCACCGATGGCAATGGTCACACTTTTTCCAATCCCATTTCTCTCCAGGGGGGAGGGGGGAACAATTCTTGACGCCACAACAAATACATGTCGTGTCACAGGCGTGATGTATAGGCCTATCGTAGGTCTTCTTACAGTAGGGGCAAAAGTGCTTGACGTTCAACAACCCACACATGTTGTTGATGACGTCATAGTGATGGTCCTCTGTTTGGTACAGGTAAAGGCGGTGTTGTGCCTCGGGGAGGTGTCCTGAGTAGATAATGCTGTTCATGTGTACACGGGAGACCAGATTTACTTCTACACCTTGAGGCCTAAAAAACTCCTGGAATTGCTTAAGCTCTGGTAGCCCACACGGTTGAATAGGGACCCCCGCCTGACAATGGAGTTCCAAGGCTAGAGTACGTTGCATGGGCTTCCCCTTACTTATGGCTTTGTACCGTGGATGTTGTTCTGCCTTGGCTAGGGCCGTGACTAATCCTCTGGCCATACATAGTTCGTCTGCATTTCGTATCCTAACAATACTTCTTTTAATTTTCTTGAATTTCTCCAAGTCGGTAGTGGAACAGCGGGCCACGCGACCTCTTCCCGCCCTCGGTATTTCCACGTGAAACACGTGGACATGGAAGTTGCCCTGCATGATGAACTCTTGGTTGGATTGTGTGAGCTCTCCAATTCTGGCCATGACCAGGGCGGGGGTGAGGGTAGACCTCATCAGGTAAGGAAAGGAAAGGGGGTAGTCCAAGCGTGGAGCGTCTAGGGTAATCCTAACCCGATCTTCTGGGTTTGCGGTCCCAAGAGTGGTGTCCAGGACCCTCTCTATAACGGCGGTCACGTCTTGAAGAGCCTGTACATGAAAGAAAAAAAATCATAAATAAATAAATTTAAAATAAAATTTTTTTTTTTAAAAATTAAAAAAAAAAATTAAAAATATAAATAAATATTTTTTTATTTTTATTTTTATATAAATGAATAAAAAATTGAGGCTCTCTGTAGTAAGGGATGCGAGAAAGAAAGAAAAACAATTATAAAAAAAAAAAAGAAAAAAAAAATATGCGCGCGGGGGTTTGAACCCACTCCTTTCCTTTGAGATTCCAAACAGGAGAATTAGAGCCATGCGCCACCGCGCGCGCGGTCATGACAGCACATCAAAATTAGTGTAGTCTTGCTTTCGACTTACCTCAGCCAGAGTCGCGCGGGCCCGTGTCTTGATTTTCAGTTCGTAGTCCTTACACGTTGTTTTGATTTTTTTACAGGCTCTCGAACTTGTTTGAACCAGTTCAAATTTTTCTTCGTCGTCGTCATCGTCGTCGTCATCGTCGTCATCACTTTCTTCACTTTCTGGGACGATTGTTTTTGTCTTTTTAGTCGCCCCGCCACCCCGTTGTTCTGCCATGCGTTTCCGAGTTGTGGAGGGAAACATTTCGTTTAACCAGGCGTCTGCATCCCAGAGGGGTTCGGTCTCCTCGGAAAAAACTTCAGCACGATCTTGGTCGTTAATTTCTGGTAGCTCGGCGTCCTCTTCGGTTATTCCACACCCCTCTAGCGACTCCCCCTCGGGGAGGGTAAATGCCTCTTGAGAGGATGGCGGGGTGTCCGGGGGAAAATCCGTGTCTTCGAGGAACGCGTACGTAGTGTCTCCGTTGTGCCAAGGGTTCACTTCTTCGTACGTTGGCCACTCGTTCTCTTCTACGGCTATTTCCTCCACGGGAACCGAAGCGACGGGCGGGAGAATTTCCTCCGACTCCACGGGGGAGAGGGGCTGTGTGGTCTGTAATGATGAAGCATTGTCCACTTTTTCTTCTTCCATTGTAATGGGGACTTCCATGCCTTCCTCATCTAGGTAGTTTAAGGTGGACATCGTGGTGACGGGTTTTGTTCTGACATTTACAAGGGAGGGTCACTTTTTATACGGTCCGGGAAGTTCCCCCGGTCCACCAATCCCGAGTCCGTAGTGAGTCCTATAAATTGCCGACCAATCCCGAACCCGTAGCGAGCCCTATAAATCCCGACCAACCCCGAACCTGTATTGAGCCGTATAAATTGCAGACCAATCCCAAAGTCCCCCAAACACTCCCACCCCACCCCTTATTCTTCCGAATTTTTGTGGGCCCTCCCCCCGGGAGACCTCACGTAAATAGGGACGGTGTATAAGCCTCGGCTCGTGATTGGAGGGTTTAGGCTCCTTTTAGGTTCGCGCCAACACTCCACTGGTTTCCCGAGGGACGCGTTGGGGTTTCAGACGGTTTAGGAGCCCTTGCCCGGAAAGTGTGAAAGGGAAAACAAAAACAAAAAGGGGGAAAACTAAGAGGTCCGTGAGAAAAGGGTCTGTAGAAAATTTTAGAAAATTTCCCCGATGTTTTCAGGATGAATTTGAGCTTCTTGGACTTCCCCCAAAAATTCTGGTAAACAACCTTGACCCGAAGTAAGAAAAGTGTGCGTAAACAAACTACGTAACGCCTTGTGATTGGTTCGTCAAAAATCCGGTAACGTTCAACTGGTTTCCCAAAGGTCATACAGGTTTCGGGGCTCCAAAAATACCTTTCCCGGGTCGAAGGAAGGGGGGAAAAACGGGGAAAACTAAGAGGAGGTTGAGAAGAAGACCTCCAGAAAAAAAATAGCCAATTTCCACAATGTTTTAGGGTTGACTTTGAGCTTCTTAGGGGCTCAGAAAAAAAGTTTGGCAAAAAACGTCAAAACCGGATCGAACGTCCACCAATCCTAGAGCCCGTGGCGTAAAACGGGCCAATCAAAACCCGAGAAAGTGCCCCAATCAGGAGCCAGTATAGGATCTATAAAGGATAGGGTTGAATGAAGTTCGGTGCCTTTGCCACTGACGCCTCGAGAAGGTAAGTGTACACGGAATTCGCTCTTGAAATTCAACACGCTTGGTTACTAATCTTTTTTTCCTTTGGTTTCCTTTTTATTTCTACAGCTTAAACAACACAAAACAAAAAGCTGAAGAGGATGGCATACCGCGGGCCCCGCAGAGAAGGAGAAGTACGGTCCTGCGGAATTGATTTTTATCTTGGAACACAACCACTAACTTTTTCTTTTTGTTTTTTTATAGAATGTACACGGAGTCGACATCATCGACATGGAGCCTGTAAGTTCTTCTCCGTCCCGTCCCCCGAAAAGACAGTGTGTAGCGGACGGACTCTGCTTAACAGGACCGTTCATTTTTATTGGCAAAAATCCCCCGACGCACAATAATTTGATTAATTTTTTTATAGGTTTTCTTGGAGGTCCTCTCGGGACCTGCCCGCTCTCGGTAAGAGCGCCTACACACAGAAACAAATTCCTCTAAAGCATTATTCATGGCGTACCTCTTTTTTAATTTTTAATTTTTTTAATTTTAATTTTTTAATTTTTTTTTCCCAACCCAGACACACGTTAAAGAGCATTTCTATGCACATGCAATGGTGCTTCGCACCACAGGTCTCCCGACCGAAATTTTGGTACAAATTGGGAAGTACGTTTGTACTCAACAGCGCATCGATAGGAGGAAAGCAAAACACGAGGAACAGCTAAATCCTAGCCTATTCCTGTTGAAGCACGTGAGGACGGATATCCGGGGTACATACTCGTGGAACAACTCCCAGCAAGCCATGAAGTTCGATAGAAATTTTCGGACGTGTACTGGCCCCTACGCGACCATGCACATAGAGCCCCTAGCAGACTATAGTTTTGATTGGTGTCATTCTTGTAAATCTAATAAGACTGTCGCTCGTGTACATTGTCGGGATGGACTCGTCTATTACCGTTGCCCTCACCACCCAGTTTATTTTGATCTGGGAGACTGGGAGGGCTGGGGGCGCTTTCAGTGGCGTAAATTATACTTTCACGTTGTTTTATAATTTTCTATTTTTATTTTTATATAGGTGATGGCCTTGGCAAAGTAAATTTACCCCCCATGCCATGCTGTAGAAGCATTTGCTGCAAATCATGTTTCATTTTGTTGGTCACAGAAGCATTAAAGGACAACGTTCATCCTCGTTGCGGGGTATGCTTTCAGAAACTAAGACATTCCTTTTTTATTCGCTCGGGGAGCATTGTTGTTTTTAGGCATTGTGCCACGTTGACAAGTTTCCATTTGCCTATATCATCAGAATTCCGAGAATATTATGATTACATTTACCCACTGAAAGCTTGGTAGTAGGGGAGTTTTATTACCATGGAGAAAAATGTTAAATCATAGGGTAGTGTGTAACATGACATTTTTGTAGGAGCAAAGAGTTGTGGTAATTGATTAGCGGGAGCTTACCACATAGAAGACACTATAAAAAAAGATTGGCCATTTTTTGTAGGGGCAAAGAGATGTGGTAATTGATTAGAGGGGAGCTTACCACATAGAAGACACTATAAAAAAAAGATTGGCTAGGATAATACATTTTTCTCCATGGCAATTTCCCTTTTTTATATTTATAATACATTAGAGCAATTTTGCTCATTTTTCAAACTTTTTAAAAATAATAGGGCAATGGCCCACTCGATGTAATTTTTTAAATAATAGTGCGATGGCACAATACTTTTTCGAAATAATAGGGCGATGGCCCACCACTTTTTAATAGGGCAATGGCCCATCGTGTAATTTTCTCTCTCTCTGTGGGGCCCCGAAATAGGGCCTCTTTGTACATACTGTAAATAATTAAGTTTAAAAGTTTGAAACAAAGTTGTTTTTACCAAACACATGTCTCTTTTATTGTCTCCAATAGTGGTTGAATCACATAAGACCACAATGTATTATTACATAGTGGTTGCTTCCTATAAGACCACAAGGATAAAATCCCGGGTATCCGGCTTGTCTCCAAAATCTAGGCCTTCTCGGAGCCGCGTGGGACTGGACTGTCACTAGGATGGAAACAGGGGTGTCCCCGGTGGGGGACCCGGTGGGGGTCCCTGTGGGGGACCCGGTGGGGGAACCGTATAGGGCATAGTGGCGTTTTTTCTGGCTTTGGCCGCCAAACAGATCACGTGCTGGGACATTTTGGCGGCACCACGTGCGCTGTGACGTCATTTCCGCTTTGTGACGTCATTTTTGGGCTCTCGGCCAATCAGGAGGCAGGGATTGCCCCCAAAGTGAGTACTATAACTATACTCCCGAGCCCGTGTTGAGCCGTATAAATCCCGACCAATCCCGGAGCCGTAGTGAGCCGTATAAATCCCGACCAATCAGGGAGCCGTAGTGAGCCGTATAAATCCCGACCAATCAGGGACCCGTAGTGAGCCGTATCCCTGAGGAGGCGGGGCTTGTGACGTCATCAAAACCTGTGACGTCACAGATTTGCTCTCGACCAATCAGGAGAGGGCAAAGAACCCATACTGGGTTGCCTTACTACTGTCGGTGCCCTTGTTAACTCTTCCTCGATCTTTCGGATGTGTTCGATGTGTTCCACGTTTATATCTCTGTCAAGCCACGCTGGTGGACAAGTCTCACTCAGAGTAGACACTTTCACATGTATGTGTCCTATAAAACAAAGTATACTTTTCTTATCTCCAATAACAATATTACTCCAAGCAGGGTGTAGAAGGGGTTCTGCTTAATACGTGAATCAGACTAAACAAAATGCGATTCATGAAAACAGATAAAATGTTACCACGATTCGTTAAGTTTTGGTCAGGTGTGATGCGTAGTCTACTTATATCATTGGTCATCTGACTCGCAATTTCGCGATAAACGAATAATTAATATTAAGGTGATTTGGGATTGGGACTCCCCATTTGTGACCCTGATGGAGCCATAGTAGACCTTACATGTATATGAATAAATAGTCACATCTTAGAACAGTCGGGGCATTCTTGAAAATATGGTTATCCTATATTTTTCTCAAACTTAACTAAATCTTATATAAATAAATAATTGTCTTATAAATATGATTCCTGCCTTCTTTGGAACTCCTTTGTTTGTAATAATTAGCTGAAATGATTTTAGGTGTGCCACCGGACTAGAGAATTATAATTACCCAAGTAGTGTGCAGGAATTCTGAGGTTAAATCGGTTCGTTCAGCATCAAAATCTCGTCGAACCAGATTTGTGTAGTTCCGGAGGCTGCGCATTGGTCTTTAAGTAAGACCTGTCAACGAAGCATGTCAAGTTAATGAGAACATAGTCATTATTGGCGACAGTGTTATTAACTCTAACTACAAGACTAATGACTATGCGAGGCACACGTTGGAGTAATTCTATTTGGCAACGATTTTGCTTGTTTATAAACGTTAAATGAAGCTTGCCTCGCACGTATAATTAACGTTGCTGACAAAGGTACACTGACGTCCAAAAAGATTTCAACGCTTACCGGGATATATGCTACAAAAGTGTAGTATTAACTGTTGTTGTTTATGATAAAGAAAGAGTGTGTTTGGTGGTAGTGACGTTTGTTTAGTTACATAGGACGGTCTTAAAGTGTTTATGAAACCAAGTTTTGCATCTTTATTTTATTGCAGAATAATAAAGTTCATTCTTTTCTGATTATCAAGAGTATATTTATTTTTCAGTTCTGCCTTCGGAAAGTTTTTCTTTTCGGCATTCAAATTGACTATTTTATGCTTAAAACTGTCCGGGGCCTGGAACCGAATCTCCCAGTACAATGACGTCACTGTGAGGACTCGCAAGTGACAATTCCTAAATCAGTGATCATGTAGGTCGACACGCATTTCTACAAAAAATACGATATAATAAAGCACAAACAATTCAATACAAAAAAAGTAGATACAGTAGAACGCAACACAATACTGAACAAATAAAAGATGGTTCTCCTTGTTCTATAAAAACAATATTGCACGCTCGAGGTCTTGAAAAACTGCGGATGCAGGAGCAGAACGCGGGTACATTTAGCAGCATTTCAAGACCTCGAAAGTACATTATTTTGTGATAGAACAAGGAGAACCATCTGTTATTTGTTTTATAATATAAACTTCAATCTAGACGAAGGAAAGTAAGCTATCTAATTTTAAGAACTCAAATAAAAATCTACTAAGCAATAAACTGACTACAGCGAAAACTCCATTTTACTGTACTCGACTTGGTTACAACATTTCTCGTCGCTGATTGGTTCAATTCTGACAGCTTGACATTGACGATCTGAAAACTCGTTTCTTATTGGATGAAATAACCTTCTATAAAAAGAACATGTCGATTGATAAATGACAAAAGTGAAAGATAGAAATTGCAAGACTGCCGGAAAACGGGCTGTAAAATTCTCAACTGATCAAAACTGTTGCAGGAAACCCAAGTGTTTTCTTTTTACAATGTATGGCCAGCACAGTTAATCTGCACATTGTGATAGTGTTGAAAATGCCTCATGGAAAAACATTCACAGAGAAAGCGTTTATAATATAGCGTTACGTGAGTTGCAGTTCCCGACTATATTTTCTACAACAAATGCATCGTTGTCAGACACTGCGGGCTATTTATTCTGTGATCTGAAAAGGGATATCATTATCCCAAGGAACAGTATTTAACTCGGTGCTGCTCTGATAGCTTTTGAGGCTCAGTTCGACTATACGGCTTTCGAAATTCTCTCTGAATTTCTAACGAGACCTGAAACAACCATGGGGGATGATCAAAGCCAAATCCCGGCTAATTAATCGAATTGGAATTTAGCGTGTTTTTGAGGGAGGCTAGGAAAACCGAAGAACCCGGAGAAAAACCCTCGGAGCTAGGGCGAGAGAGAGAGCCCAACAAACTCAACTCACATATGGCGCCGCGTCTGGGTTCTTTGCAAGTTTTCAGTATCGTCCGTTTTTTCATTCACGAACATTCAGGATCCTCTTAAACGAATTTCTACAGGAAACCAGAGAAACCCTATATTGTATTCTTTGCCATTCACTGTTCTGGCTTCAGCATAAAAGTACAGGAGTATTAAAGTTATCGTCGAGTTCTTGGTGAGTCATTTCTTGTACTTTTCGTAGTTGTGTTGTACTTAGCTTGTACAAACTGTGAATGAGTATAGAATGTGGACATTGACTATTGCGTTTCTCAACTTCAATGTCCATTGTATTTTGGCGTAATATAAAGTTAAATACGGGAAGAAAACCAAGACCACCAGTCACACAATATCTTCCACCTCCTCGCTTGTTTTTAGCTTTCTCTGAAACTTTCTCGCCGAGTCTGCCATGTTTGTAGTTTAGAAACAGCGAGTCCTCACAGTGACGTCACGCAGCTCATTTGGCCGCGCGGCAAACGGGACAGTTTTTAGCATAAAGTAGGCCATTTGAATGGCGAAAAAGATACCTTTCCGAAGGCGGAACTGAAAAATAAACATACTCTTGATAATCAGAAAGCAATGAACTTTATTATTCTGCAATAAAATAAAGATGCAAAATTTGGTTTCATAAACACTTTAACCAGGAAATAATTAGCGCAATGGGTGAGTTAATGTATTGAATACATGCACTTCAACGCAACCGGTATGATTTGGTAAAATTACTATTCTATACCGAGATGTTGTTAGGAAAGAAATTTATGAAGAAAGGCTTTAGAGTACCAATTCCGGTCGTCATGACGTAAAACTCACTGAAGAACTTTTCGGCGTTACAAGCGCATCGTGTTTTAACGGCTACCTAGCAGGCAGTGTCTAGGATAAGGGGGAAAAATATGAAGAAAGGGATTTCAAGTATCCACTCCAGTCTTCGCGAAGTAAAAGTCACTAAAACGTTTTGGTGGTACAAGCGCGTCGTGTTTTGACGGCTACGTAGCATCCCGAATAGTTATTATGCTCGAAGTGCTTTCTTTGACTTTGATAAATGATAAATTGCTTTTAGCCACTGCATTGTACCTGCTACAAACTCGTCAAAATGAAAAGAATAATATTACTTCCCTATTTCACTTCCCCTTTTCAAATATTTGTGGACGGTAGTGTATACATATGAACACTTGCACAGTGTGACAGCACTCATAAGTCGACAAATAAACAATACTAATAGTCACAAAGTGGACTGCTTACAAACGCCCTGTAAAAAGAGGTGTTCTTACCAAAATAAGGTACTTGTTTTCTTCTCTTACATTTGGCTCCTTCATTTCTTTGACTTGTTCTGTCAAACTTACATTCTTCGTCTTAAGACGGGTAACCACCATTAACCTTGATGAAGACTCAGTCTTCTTCTGTAAATTGTAGCCACCAGGGACCTCTTGGGACATCTTCATATGTTGACATGCTTTTCACGTATCCATTTATAGTACGGTATAGTGACGGCATCGTTCAGTTTGTTCGACAGCAAGTCTCAAAGCAATAATGGCTGAATAAGAGGAGGTGAAGATGGCAGTCCAACATATCAGTTTAGGTGCCATCAACCTCTTTTTTTCGTGTGTGCACCTGGTCATTATGCTTTTTCTACGCTGAAATTTAGCTACCATGATATCGCAAACCAGGTACTATGATACTATGATACCAGGTACTATAACTACGATATCACAAACCAGGTACAGAAAAGGATACCAGTTTCCAACGTTTCGATTGACTCAATATTAACTTCTTCCGAGCAGGATGAGTTAAGTTTGATTTTGCCTTTCTTAATGCCACAGAAGATCTCTCGCTGTTAAATTTCGCCATAAAAGGCTTTCTTGGTTTTAAAGGAAATATGTGCCCATCTTGACAAGTGCGGCAAAGATAACAAACTAAAAGAAACCTACAAGCTATGCTAAAGTGGTATACAATCATCAGTTACACTTGATAGTCTGTCAAATGTCTACAATAAGGTACATGTACATAAGCATGCATCAGTAATATTAACAGTATCAAAACCAATAAAATGTACGGTATTAGGATATTCACTGAAATGTTTGAATACATATCATCATGACGATTTTGACTGGGTTTATATTCATTTGCTAGTTTTAAATATAATAAAAGTGCATTTTATATAACATAACGTGACGTGACGTGATGTGGCATACGTTAATGTCATTGCCCGAAGCAAACAATGTTTACGATGGGATCGAGAAGCGGAATTAGGTAAATACGTGTACTTATAATTTTTAACGGGAAGTTCTGTCAAATACAAGGACTCAGATGTTAAACCCCTCAGCATCTGGCTAAAACCTAAAGAAACAAATGCAGACTACTACCAGGACTTAACTTTCTAAGTACCAGACAAGAAGAATAATATGATTTGCAAACTCTTTGCCATATATAATGACAATTTTACTCACTTCGTGCTGGACCATTTTTGATAAACGTTTCTGAAGTAATTCATTGGCGTCAATTTTATCGTCTTCAGACAGTTCGAGGAGTGATGATAACTTTCTAAACGGATCAGTGTACATGTATATCTGATTAAGAATTAATGCACTGGCTGATACGTTCTTAAGAATAATCCATAAGTATCATTGTATAATAATAATAATAATAATAATAATAATAATAATGTCTTTATTTAAAGAGGGTAATACAGAATAGTGTTAACAACACTAAGAAACCTGTAGCCCTCATTACAATAATACAATACAGTTATAAAATGCTTAATACTAATATACTAATAAAGCTATTCATATGATCTATTTAATAAATATATAAGCTAACTATAACAGATACGATGTAAACACCTAAGTCAACACCATCCCCCCCCCATGCATCACTCCCCACCCTCGCAAAAAAGTAAATAAGCTAATCCCCCTAGTCTCCACCTCCCCACCCAGAGAAATGTAAATATAAAAATGCTTAAGTTCTAATGTAAATTCTAAAATGTGAGATATTGTATAAAATAATACATTTTTAAAGACCGACAAAATAAAATATGTTAAGGTCTAAAATGATTTAGAGAAAGCTGCTCATTCAGTAAGTATTTCTGATAACATTTCTTGAATGAGTAGACATTTGGCAGCTTTCTCAAGTTCAAAGGCAGACTGTTCCATAGCTTGGTTGTACTGACTGAAAAAATTCTTCCACCTTCTGTCTTACGTATAAAAGAAGGACAAATAAAGTTTGTGTCTGCATATCTGGTACGTCTACAATGAACCTCACTATTTGGCTTTAAAAGTTCGGAAATATAAGGAGCTGTAACTCCTTGCAGCCGCTTAAAGGCAAGTGTACATTTGGCTACTTTGACTTCTTCGTAAAATGGTAGCCAGTTTAAGTTGTTAAACAGCGGAACTGATGGTGACTGAGGTTTGGCGTCTAAAATAATTCTCACAGCCCTTTTTTGCAGCCTCAGCACCCGAGCTAGATTATCTTTATTACTGCAGCTGGACCATACTATACTGGCATAGGTTATTACTGGCTTTATTACTGAGGTATAGTATAACATTCTCTGCTTTACTGGAATACAAGACTTAATCCTATTTAAAATGCCAATGCGCTGTGCAAGTTTTTTGCATAGTTTATCAAATCCTGGTCAATCTCTAGTCCTAAGAGTTTTACACATGGGACTTGATCAAGGTGTGTTCCATCTACGGAGAGGTTGATCTGTGTATTTTCAGGGTCCATCTTGGCTGGGTCCATCTTGGCTGCAATGCGTTTTCCTATAATAAGTAATACTTTAGTCTTCCCTTCGTTTAGTGGCAGTTTATTTGCAATTGCCCAGTTGACCACACTAGAGATGGACTCGCCTAAGGCGTCCTTCAAATGTTGGATGTCACAGTAGTCGGCAGAAGAAGACAAAGTTGTGTCGTCAGCATACAGGTCAATATTTGATGTATTCACCTCCAGCGGAAGATGATTTATGAAGATGATGAAGAATAGCGGTCCTAAAATCGAACTGTGAGGTATTCCATGGGGGATACTCTGCACATCAGACTGAACACTAGACAAGGAGACACACTGAATTCTCCCTTCCAAATACGATCGAATCCAAGCAAGAGAGTATTTATCTAAGTCATATGCTTGCAGCTTGGACAGTAGAATGGCATGATCAACCATATCGAAACCTTTCCGATAGTCGACTAAGACCATGCCGCTGACCCGATTTTTGTCGAGTTCAAACAACAGTTGGTCTATGGTCTTGATTAGCGCCGTTTCTGTGCTGTGATGCTTACGAAAGCCTGATTGCCTGGAATATATGAGATTGTTTTCACAAAGGTATGCATACAGATGTCTCTGTACATGCTTCTCAATAATTTTTGACAGAATTGGCAAGACCGATATTGGACGATAGTTTGTGACATTTTCACGATCTCCGTCCTTGAACAGTGGAGTTACTTTCGCTGTCTTCCATTGGCGAGGAAACACAGCTGACGTAAAGGAGAAGTTCATAATCTTGGTAATGGAAGGAGCTATTATTGGAGCAGCTACCTTTAGCAGTCTAGCACTGATGTTGTCGAGCCCAGTCGCTTTATTTATCTTGATGTCTTTGAGAATATTTACAACATCTTTCTTGGTCATTAGAGGGATGGAAAAAGTCTCATTTTTGTCCTTTTTCGATAGGACAAATTCTCTTAGCTTAGATATATCAAATGTGATATGGCGAAGAGATGATCTCAGGCGGTCAGCAATGGATGTGAAATGTTTATTGAACAATTTTGCTATCTGTAACTTGTTGTCAATAATCTTATTTCCGTCACGAAGGCTCGTAATAGATTCACTCTTTTTCCCATTTCCTATTAATGTTTTTATTGTCTTCCAAATACCCTTTGAGTTTCCTTTGTTATTTTCAAAAGAGGTCTTATAAAACTTCTGCTTTGCATCCTTTATCTTGTTTACAACCCTATTTCTGGCGATCTTATAAAAGGTCCAGTCTTCACTGTTGTTTGTTCGCCGGGCTTTTTTAAGCAAGGTGTCTCTGGTATGTAACTTGTCAAGTACGTCTCTGGTCATCCATGGCGCCTGATTCTGACAGGCAGTGCGTTTTTGACGCCAGGGAGCATGCGAATCGACGACTTCGTTGAAAATAGACTCCCAGGTGTCAAGCATGTCGTCAACATCATCAAAGATATGTATTGTATCCCAAGGGGCCTCTTGCAGAGTTAATTTAAACTCTTGCTCGTTGAAGCGCTTCATGTCTCGATCAGTGATTGTATTGTTTACGGATGACGCTTTTTTGCGGACATATTTTCTCACTGTAAACACAGGTAGATGGTCAGCCAATCCGATATCTTGGATCTGAATGTTTGAAATCCGTTGGGAGTGATTTGTGTAAATGTGGTCAAGACAAGTCCCACTGACAGGGCGAGTGGTATAATTTACAACTTGATCAAAATTCATGCTTTTTAAACCCTTGCTCAGCCGATGTTTCTTGAAGGCTTGCTTGTTGTGAAAATCAATATTAAAATCTCCAAGCAAGATGATCTCTTTGTTCATCATATACACGGTTTCAATGTTCCTTTCAAGCTTAATATCTTCCTCTTTGGTAAACGAGGGAGGACGATAAATTCCTGATATAAACAATGATCAATTTGACTTCAAGGGACATACTTCAAGCCAAATAATTTCAAGATCTGAGCATTCAATGTCTGTTCTCCTCTTAATTCGTAAATTGGTGTTTACAAACGCCATAACTCCACCCCCACACCTTCCACTCCTATCTTGCCTGAACATCGAAAAGCCACGTACACTGAACAATAAATCACACACTTTAGGTTTCCAAAATGTTTCAGTAAGAAACATAATGTCGACTTGGGATTGTCCATTTTTTCCAGTTAAGAAGAGTTTAATCTGATCAAATTTCGTAGTGGTCAAACGATTTACGTTCCAGTGGCCAATTCTTAATCCGCAAGTAGATAACCCAAGGTCGAACAGTGGGTAAGGATCACAGTAGTTACCGTCTGATGTCGAAGGTGAAGCACTACTAGTAGAACTTTGTGTTGAGGCTGTCGAGCTGAATGAGTTGTTAGAACAACTAATGTTACTTGGGCTGCCTATGTTCATAGCCGGGCCAGGATTGGTAGATATATCACCACTGAGTATAAGAGACGTGTTACTAGCTGATAATTATGAAGATATTACAGCCAGTAAGCCATAATTTGTAAGACCAATAACTGCGTAAAGACGCCTCGCCGCACCAGCACCGGACGCCAGCTTGGATCTTGAGCGAGTTGGACAGGGGAAACATTTGTACTGAGGCAGCGAAAGTTCCTTTCCAACATAAAAATGATGAGTTTGCTTTTCACAGTTGTACATCCCATATTTGATGGCCTTATCTTCGCTAGAAGTTTTAAAAAGTACTAGAAATATCAAATATGCGAGGAGCCCTTGCAAAGCGTGGCTCGACGCCATTTTTGTTTCGCAAACTGTACTTTGCGAAACTGTACTTTGCGAAACGCGTATTTAAGCACTCCTGGGAACAGATGAAAACAATAATCTTAGTTTATACTTACTTTCACATATATAGCGCCGGGTAGACTTCTTCAGTTGCTCCTTTTTACGAACAAAACTCCTCTTTACGGTTCAGGTGATCCGGCCGGCCATATTGCCACGCTAACTGGAATAGTAACCGCGCAGACACGACAACGAGGCTGGCGTTGATATTTGTAACAATTTTTCCCTGACGAAAGGCTGGTAGCGCTTGATAGCTCAGTCGGCAGAACTTGTTTGCGCGAACGACGGGTCGGGGGTTCGAACCCCGGCGCTGAATTTTTTTTTTTTTTTTTTTTTTTTTACTGGATAACATTTTTTGTTCTCCTTTCCTCGTTCTGGTATTTTTATTCATAACGAAATAAATAAGAACTAAGAAAATCATAGCCTTTCAAAGCGATCGATCGAAAAACGTTCAGGTTGCTAAACGTTCAGGTTGCTAAAATTCGTCTCTCAGCTTAAAGTTCGAACAGCTGTTTCAGTAGTGTTTAGCAATTTCTTGTGATTGTGTTGACAAGTGGACGAGCCTGAACAGCAGGAAAGCACTGTGCCGCTTGCGGTTGTTCGAGCAGCTTTTACAATGAAAACGGGTATTTATATACGGCATCTTAAAGAACTTTGCTCATACACACGCTTTGTTTTTATGATTTTTTTCTTCCTAGCCATTTAACAGTCCCGATATGACTAGTTTCTTTTGTAGTCTCTTCCCTTCGATCAGAACAATATGGCGATATTTACGCGTTGACAAGATAGGCCCATGGTTTCAAAATCCTGACTATCTCTGATATTGGTCGATAAAGATAAAGTAATATATTGGTTATCGATCACCTCTCAATTAAATATGGTGTAATCCTAAATTCTTGCTAACAATACGACGGGGGGAAAAAGCACTGCCTTGCTTATATTTTCAACGTACGTTGGTATCTAGTCGTTTACCTGCGGTTATGGTTTGGTTTAGTGCATCTGACTTTTCAGACCAATTCGAGGTTGAATGGAGCTGCCGCTGATAGCAGCTTTCATTTTACTTTCTTTTTATTACTTTATCATTTTATTTAGCTCTTCTTCCCTCATATTGGTATTTTTACCAAGAAAAAGAAACAAAAGCAGTAATCACACCCACAAGCCTACCCGGCGCTAAGTTTTTACAAATATCAACGCCAGCCTCGTTGTCGTGTCTGCGCGGTTACTATTCCAGTTAGCGTGGCAATATGGCCGACCGGATCACCTGAACCGTAAAGAGGAGTTTTGTTCGTAAAAAGGAGCAACTAAGGAAGTCTACCCGGCGCTATATATGTGAAAGTAAGTATAAACTAAGATTATTGTTTTCATCTGTTCCCAGGAGTGCTTAAATACGCGTTTCGCAAAGTACAGTTTCGTTTCGTTTCGTTTCGCAAAGTACAGTAAGCTGTTCTTTTGTAAATTGCACCTTCAATTTCAACTTGAGTCATCCTTGAACTAACTTTACAAGCTTTAGAAGAGTGAGGAGTAAAACATTTATCGAGGAAACTGAAAATGACAGCAAAACTTTCCGGATCGAATATTCTTCACGCACTGACAGAAATTGAAGAGCTGCGAAAGCACGTGTTGTTATGTAAATTAACTAGCAACTCGTTTTAGTGCGCGTGCGCTGGTGATTTTCCATAAAATATAACTTACGGTCGAAAATATTATTCTAGTTGTCGCTCTATTTGTTTGTTTTTTAGTTTGCGTCGTTGGTATATACTAAAAAGCGGCTCGGTAAATATTCACCAGTATTCACCTCCACTTTGGTGAATAACTGTTAATTGTACTGGATATTTATTATTATACTATATGATTAATATATACCTTCTTCTGTACTACTATATGGCAAAGAAATCAACTGAAACTGTATGGGTCATGGGTGGAGGCCTAGAGAATAAATGTTGAACGAATCGATGTTCTGATTCCAAAATGTTTGCTCCTCATGATAAAAATCTTTCTGAAAAATGCAGGGTATGTTCCCATGCTGATCTGGATTCGATAGAAAGGGAAACCTGCCTTTTAAGAAAGCGGGAAATCGGGTCAACTGCTAAAGCTGGCGATCCTAGCTAATTATCGAAATGTCGAAAGCCTGTCTTGTATCTTATTGCGGTATCTAACAGGCTTTTAAATTTGGAAACTTTCTTTCCCGGGATCTCAAACGTCACTGAAATGGTATTGATAACCGCAATTGTGAGCCATTTGCCGACTTCCATCGACGACCGATACGATTTCTCTTTGTTACAAAGGAGCGGACGAAACGAGCTCTTTCCGTTGGATTAAGTTGGCTGCTAGGAGGGAACATTCATCCGGCTGGCTTTCGAAGCCAGAGAATGTAAAATATCGGTGTATGCTGTAAAATGACCAGGAAAATCCAGATACTTTTGGTGATCGGGTTGAATGCCACATGATGGTAACCAGGCTCGTGTGAAAACTAGTGCCCTTCATCGCGAATAATAACAAACGAAATCTTCGTATTTAAATTTAGGCTTAATTAGACATTGGTTTACGTGCATGAGATCAATGACAAATCGCAGCTCCTTTCCTTAAGCGACAGTTAAAGAGTTCACATAGAACGGAGGACATTATGCTCTGATACAACCCTTAATAAGCATCCATGAAATTGCCTGCATTACGAACAGAGAGGTTTCATACGAAGATATGTTGTTATACAGAAAGCACTGAGAAGGATATATGCCAAAGGCAATCTATAGCCTTGTCTAATCATCTCAAAGTACGAAATCAGGCGCTTACAAAATCTCAACTCCAAACTTAACGGAGGCCATTGAGCCTCCAACAACAACAAGTCTTTATTCATACTCTGTATTTACATGGAGTGTAATTAATAAATGTGATTGCCATAGTTAGAGTATTGGGATACCAGAAGTAGCTTAGAAGAAAACTAATCGAGTCTGGTATCCCGAAATATATTTTTATAGACAGTATAATATGGGTCGAACTAGATAACGAAAAACAAAACAAAAAAAGAAAAAAAAGAAAGGGAACATGAAGAAATATATATATAACATACGACACAATTGTATATTATCACACTTGACATCAATAATACTAAGCACTAAATGACGATGAAACTACACACGGGTATCTTGGGGAGGGAGATGGGGAGATGCAAATACAAGATTTAGAAGAGAAGATGGATATAAGGGAAAATAAATATAATGAAATTAGTAATTCTCTATGAGCTGTTTTTGGAGTCTAGATTTGAAGAATTTCCTTGACTGAATTGTCCTATTTTCTTCGGAAAGTGAGTTCCAGATTACAGCACCTTTATATCTTAAACTGAATTTACCATAGTTTGTTCGAACAGTTGGTATAAAATATGTTGATTTTGAAGCTAATCTAGTATTATGCTCATGGATTCTATTGACTAGAGTGAAGAATTCCGAGAAAGAAGTTGGGATATTATTATTATGATAATCAAACATAAACGTAACTGAGCGGCGTTTCAATCACAAGAATGTAAAGTCTAAGTCACACTCAACTTGACTTTGTGGTCGGTCGACGGCTCAGCTCCTAATCAATTGCGGCGGCCATCGCTCCTTACAGTGGTAATGGTTTTAATAGATTACAATAAATTAAATTACATAACTGCAATGTGGAGTCAGTTGCTTTCACAGACCGAAGGAAGAACATACCCGTTAAGCTACTTATATACTCATATGCATATTGCATTATTACGTAACTGTTGAACAATGCATTGTGTACAATGGACATTCCATTGACGGAACGTGCAGAAAACAAATACCTGCTAAACTGCGTAACGCAGATATTTTTATATTCTGCACTAACCTTGGAATAACTACTACAAGAGACACATATTCATTGAGCATATTGGATTATGGTCTGTCAGCAACACCATAATTCCGAAGGTTAAACAAAGCTTGTAATGTGTAGTAGTAAGAGTAAAATACTTATCTTGAAACAAGGTCCCAGCCGACGTGTTGGTTTATTATCAATGCGAAAATATTGCTCATAAGCTCGGTATCTCCCTTTTCCTCTTTGAAACGGATACTCCGCATATCTTTCGCCTTCTTCTCAGCTCTCTAACGATAAATTCTCGTAGGATTTAACTTTCAGTGCAACTTGTTGTGCGTGGTCGTACTTTTGGTGTTGCCTTTGCATTCACAACTATAATTTTCATGGCGAGTCTTTTGACCACGTGCTTGACCGTGGAACTGTTATCTTCAGAAAAGCGCTTTGCGAAGTCACTTAGCCTGGACTCAATAACTTGCTTCAGATTGTCAGTTAAGTTGTTTGAAGAACTAAGAATGAATGGTTGCATAGGTGGTGGTGTCCAGGAGTCCAAGTCTTGTTACTGCTCATCTTCTAATAGGATAACTGCAATGTGGAGTTAGTTGCTTTCACAGACCGAAGGAAGAACATACTCGTTCAGCTACTTATATACTGATATGCATATTGCATTATTGCGTAACTTATGAACGACGCATTGTGTACAATGGACATTCCATTGATGGAATGAGCAGAAAACTAATACCTGCTAAACTGCGTAACGCAGATATATTTTTATATTATCTGTTTGATGACCCCAAAACGTGCATTTGGTGTCGAAATGAGCACGAAATAGATTCGAAAAACTTCATCAAAAAGCGGAAAATCTAAACTTCCAGTTAACACGTGTTTGGATCTCTGACGTCACAAGTGGTACTCACATAAACCGGAAGTACAAAATGTAGTACTTATATACCTCTCTGTGTTTTGTGCAAGGTTTACCTCAAGTTCGAATTCTCAATTTTCTTGTGTTTGTGGGAGTTCAAATAAGTCGTGCCATACCATTCACCACTTCCCAAAATATAAGAATTTGCAGAGGCAATGGGTGCAACTCAAAGGTACGGACTTGAAGCGAACGTCGGACCACTCGATCATATATACATGTCCCATATACATGTGAAGACGTGCATGAAGGAGTTGGGAATAAAACAAAGAGAGACCCTTGTTCCTGAAGCTGTACCTGCCATTCAGTCCCAGACTAAAACAAGATGCAAGCTCTAACATTTGGAAAAGAGGCAGAGATCCAGAAGCAAGTTGCGCTCCACGTGGTGCAGTAAAATGAGGCTATATTGAATATCAGCAAAACCAATACAGTTAGTGATTTAAATCCTGCATATATTTGAAATCCTTACAATCTCTACCCCCAATGGGCCCTTTGTAGGAATGCGATCACGTGGTTGTGCTGCATGGCAATAAATCTTATTTCATTTATTTAAAGGTACGTGTACGAGATCGGTAGTGTTATAAGCAGAACCTGTTTGTAAATGCTATTTTCCACCTCCAATCGATTGTCGATCTTTCTAAAACAGCGTTTTAAATATTTCCATGCAGCATCCATAGCAACGCCTTTCCCATGGGGATCATGAGCGCAATTTATTCGTTAATTAAGTATTGTATAAGCACGTGACTGTATCGTGCAAAGGGTCTATTCATTTGTCAGCTGTTACGGATAATTTTAAAACAAATGGCATGAGTTATATATAGTTATTATACGTTTATAAAACAATATTTACTCGTTTCCATCATGGTGAGATCTAGAATGAGCATACTGTATAATGTATGGCAGTTTCAAGGACATCAAGGCACGTAGAATGCAACATAGAATGCTCTGTGAAGTACTTTAATTGGACTTAGGGTTGCTGGTCCTTGACCTTCTGCCAAATTTGGATGATTTCAAAACAGCAGCTGGCAAAGAAATGATTCTGCAACAGTTGGTATGGCGTTGCATACAACTCACACTCGCACCTGGAATTATGACAAGAGAAGCAGCAATAAACTAAACTACAAAAATGGTTATTTACTGCAGGGACATTTAATTTGTGATAATTGAAATATGTATGCAGATTAACATGTAAAAGACAAGTAAAGACTCGTCTTTACTCACTGTCCATCACTCACTCTATTACGTTTATGCGTTGATCATTTTGTTTGCGTCCTCTTCCACTTCTGCTTCCTCTCTTTCTGCTCTATTTCGTCTTCTTGGTTCGTACCTGTAAGGATATAATATGGCCCTTCTTTTTCGTCTTGCTCTTCCTGTACTATTCATAGCGGGAATTACCAGAATATCCACTTAGATTTACGGAAGAGTCGCATGTCATGCCCTCATAGCCGTGGGTTCCACTTGTGACGTCATAGCAAGATGCGAGCTTTCAACCAGAAGTGAGCATTTTTACACCAAAAATTGCGGAGTTTGACCGTTTATCATTAGAATTCGACAAAATAATCCTCAAATTCGTTTTCTATGAGTGATTATGCATTACATTAGAATTAGTAGTATATAAGTGGTTTATTGCCTTTAATATCTAACAGTGTGCTGTTATTTATTATACTTTTTTAGGTAATACCGGTGATTCACTGAATCACCAGCGCGGTGAGCCATTCAGCACCAAAGACAGAGACAATGACAGTAGCGGTGGTAACTGTGCAGTCAGGTTTAAGGGTGCGTGGTGGTATAACAACTGCCTTGCCTCTAACCTGAACGGTTTGTACCACAATGGTACGCACTCTTCAGTTGCTGACGGTGTGAACTGGAAACACTGGAAAGGGCTTAAATACTCTGCCAAGCGAGCCGAGATGAAAATCCGTCCACTTGGTTTCCAAATTGATTAACCTTTGATTTGCACTGGTAATGGTTCCATTATTAACCTTGACCGCACTTGTTTTATAGTCATTATGATACCAAAACCATTTCTGCAAAGTGGAATTTTACTTCGCATGACTTCGTAGCAGTGACTCAGTCAAAGTGAGAGTTCTACTAGTAATATTTATTTGACACCTGATTAAAGTGTTCTTCTTCATCATGAAAGAAGTGAACTAAATTGAACGGTTACTGAATGTCTGGTGTGTTTGTTGCATAGATTTGTTTTCTTTCTATCGATTTTTCTGTTCCTACATCAACACCTTTTTATTACTGTCACTTCGCCTTTAGCTTGTTTTTCGTTAAAGGAGAACTGAACCATAAATCAATCCGACTACTATACAATCTTGTATTCTAGAGAAATATGTTCTGCTATTTTATTTCTTTGTGGTGCACGTCTAAAAAGAAGAAATACGTTTTGAAGGTCGAAATATAGCTGATTCTCCGCTCATAAAGCTGATAAGTGCTTTTCCCCCCGTATAATACGTGATACATACCAAGGGAGAACAGCCACACCTTCAGCACAAAGAAAGCATAATACTGCGCAAGTCCATCCATTCAAAGCCGAAAACAACATGACAAAACTAATTTATTCCCCGTATCGAACGTCACACATTACAGGAATTGAGCCGTTGGTACTTAGCGGCGGTTGGGAGGAAGATTTGCAGATTTTCTTTCCTTTTACGCAAACCCACAGGCAGCGCAAGCTAATGATGTTTACAAGGAATGTATGGGAATTTTTAGAAAGAATCAAAAACTGTACTAAAATGAGCAATATTGTCATGAACGCTTACCTGTATGTTGTGAAATTGTTCCTCTTCATCACTGATGTGTTTATTTCTGGTTTGATGTACTTCTGGTGTTTTTGTCCTCCCTATATAAATATTGAGAAGGCGGGAAACACGAGTCGCCATTAGTCCATGTGGGGACTCTTCGAGTCCCCGTTATTCTTCAAAGATCCAACCTTTCAGCATTTTACCTCTAGAAACCCTTTCTCGCATTCCTCTAGCAGTCATTTAATCGACCCATCACTTGTTTCCTCGCTTTCTAAGTAGTCAAATTCGACTATTTCTGCAGCTAACCTCGCTTGTACTGAGCCGGGGTTCCGTCAACTTAGCCTTTATTTTATCAATAGTTGGACGGCTTTTCTTCGGGAGCAGTGACGAACGAATGGCGAAGGAATCCGACACCACCTCGTGTTTTCTTCGAGGAGATTCGGAGAACGAAATTGTGCTCAATCGACCAATCGCTGAACGGCGGAATCTGCAAGGGAGACCCAAGAACTTTTCAGCAAACAATAAGTAAACACAACTGTATAAAGTCAAATAGAAATGTAGTCGATTTCTTGGTTTAGTTCTATTCAAAAGCTGTAACCAAAAATGGAACCAAGATAAGTTGTAAAATATGTTTTTGAAAAAAATACGTCCACGCAGTGGCGACTAGAATATGGTGTGACAAATAGGTGAGAACTCGTACTTTCCTTGTAGGAGCCTTACAGATGAGCAAAGAACAGTTGTTAGCACTACCGAAGTAAGACATAATATCCCGTTGAGTGGCCTTGCTGGCACTGGAAAGTCATACGTAGTAAACGAAATCGTAACGCGTCTGAAAAGCCTAGGACAAAATGTTGTAGTGGTGTGTTCAGAAATTCAGAGTTAGAAATTAGAAATTCGATTTCACGATGGTGGCTAATCTATGGGCTGATATGCCTTCCGAAATGGTTATTTCTAAATCTGTTATGCTGCCACAATGTGTAGCAAGAATGAAATCGGCTGACCGATGTCATAGTTTGGGACGAGGCAGGGATGTAAATTCGAAGAATCTTTGATCTGGTCAACGCAACCATGAACGGATCAAAAGCAGATCATACTGGTGGGAGAGTTTTTGCAGATAAAACCCGTTCCGAACGCCTTTGACGGCGGGGAACTGATTTGTGTTTAAACTGTTTTGTTCAATGTCGCTATCACACACAGATTTATGATAACGAAAATGTTGAGACAGGATACCGCAAATGAGCTCTTCGTTACAGCTGTCCAAGAACTGCGTCTAGGACAATGCACACCAGCTACAAGTGCATACTTAAAATCCCTAGAGAGATCAATACCCGGTCTAAACGTTCACATATACCTTCAAGAAACGTTCAGTTGAACTCCACAACTTAAGAGTCCTTTCAGAAATGGCTGGTCTCCAGTACCAGTATTTGTCACACCATACTAGGGAACCTAGCAACCAGGACGGCTACGGCAGAGACGACGGGACGTAGAGACGGAAGTGTTTTCTCCAGGTGATTTGGTGTTGACTCTTTTCTTTGTTCGCCTTTAATTGTTCCTCACAACCAGATTTTCGAAAAAATACGTGGGAGTTTCACGTTGTGCTTTTGCAGACAACGCACGTGCAGTTATTGTATTTTGTAATTAAGGCTATTGTTTTATGCCGTCGTGAAATGAAAAAAATTGGTCCGTGTAGCAACCATATTCCAGTCCGCAGTTCAACAAAATCCTCTATAGATAACAAATTCTTTTACAACTTACATTGGTTCCATTTTTGGTTATTTTTAATTTTTGGTTAAAACTTTTGAAGAGAACTAAACCTAAGAAATCGACTACATTTCTATTTGACTTTATACAGTTGTGTTTTCTTATTGTTTGCTGAAAAGTTATTGGGTCTCCCCTGCAGATTCCACCGTTCAGCTATTGGTCGATTGAGCACAATGACTTCGTTCTCCGAATCTCCTCGGAAAAAAACACGATGTGGTGTCGGATTCTTTCGCCACTATTGATAAAATAAAGGCTAAGGTGACGGAACCCCGGCTCAGTACATGCTAGGTTAGCTGCAGAAACAGTCGAATTTGACTACTTAGAAAGCGAGGAAATAAGTGCTAGAGGAATGTGAGAAAGTGTTCCTGGAGGTAAAATGCTGAAAGTTTGGATTTTTGAAGAATTACGAGGCCTCGAAGAGTCGCCACATGGACTAATGACGACTCGTGGTTCCTGCCTTCTCAATGTTTATATAGGGGAGGGGTAAAAACCCAGACGTGCCTCAAACCAGAAATAAACACATCAGTGTGAAGAGGAACAACTTCACAACACACAGGTAAGATTTTATGACATTATTGATCATTTTAGTACAGTTTTAGATTTTTTCTATAAATTCCCACACATTCCTTGTAAAAATCATTAGCTTGGCCTGCCTGTTGCAAAACACAGTAAAATAAATTTTGGTATAAGTCTTGTCATGTTTAGATCTACTCAATAGGCTAAAATTGATTTTAGGCTTCAGTTCTCCTTTAACAAAAAAAGGAAGAGAAGTGCAAAAATAGCCTGAATATATTATTAACGTTGTATTGGTTAATATCGAGCCACTTCAAGTGTAAACGAAGTATGCTGAATATGAGCCACATAGAAAATACTGACACCGTACCGTCCTTAGTTTAGAAAGAACGAGAGCAACATTAGGAATGGAGTCTGAAGCACGTAGCTCGATCAGCAGTTTGATAAAACACGTTTGATAAACATTATACTGAATATTAGCCACAGCGAAAATGCTGACACCGTGCTGTTCTTAGTCTAAAAGGCAAGATAGCAACATTTGCAATGGAGCCTGAAGCACATAGCGCGATCAGTTATTAAGAGTGGATGTCAGGAAAAATCAAACATATCGCGGCAAGGTTTTTTTTTTTTTCATATTTCAAAGTAAGAAAGGCTAAGGTGTAACCAAAAGCACTGTACACTTTTTTAGGGAAAATATCTTTTTATTTCCAAGAAAAATGCAATTAACTAACAGTCGAAATGACTGTTTGAGACGCCAAATTCTGACACGAGTTTGACGGTCTCGCGTACCAAAGCAAACAGCCATCTAGTCTTAAAAACGCTAAAATCGTGTTCTACGATATCTAAATATCTAGCATTATACCTTTGAGAAATATTGTATTATTCTTTATTATCCCGAAGGAATGTATTTATACATTTCACCTTGATCAAAAGTATCTCGTAAATAAAATTAATTTTCACCATGTGCTAAACCTTTGAATGGATCAAGCTTCAGGATTTTTGAATGTTCGAAAGATTATCTCTCGATTACTGTAAATATTTATTTGGGCAAATAATTGTGCGTGACACGAGAACTGTTCAAAGTCTGTTGAAAAACGTACATATTTGACCTTGAGAGGTCAACTGTCATCTACAAGTCCAGCGCATTTATGCCTCTTTCACGCTCCTTAACAAATTAGAGGTTACGGAAATACACTAAAAATGGCTTTTTAAAAAGTTCTAACCTCATTCTTTGTAGAAATCAGATCCGGAGACTGTTTCTGTGTGATTCTTTTGTCGTTCTCTTCAGTTGCCTATTAATAACTTCCGATCACACTACAAGTTTTCAACGGTTGAACACCAAGCTTTGTCTGACTTTCGACGTATCACAACATCCAATTCACAGGTTAAGTCATTTGCTAAATGTTCTTCGATTTGGATATTTGGATTGCACTCTCGTTATAGTTTGGGACCTTTAAACTGCTACAATACGACCAAAGTGTTGCACAATATTAAAACAATAGCAATTATGCTAATTACTTAGCGTATTCTGCGGCTTTCGTCACGGTAAAGGGGCTATGTCATGGTACTGCGCATGTACCGAGTAATCGCTCGGTTGGTGGCTGTTAATTGGATACAAACAGTTGAACTTCCCTCCCTCAATGCTTGATTGAAAGGATTTTCAATATTTTCTCTGGAGACTGTTGATATACACTGTATGTTAGTCATTATTACACATTTGCTTTGATTTTAAGCATCCCACATGGCCGCGAGGTTCGTTAGTTCATATCAAAATCGGTAGAAATAGCTGTTTCCGGCCCGGAACGCGAATGTAAAGTCTATTACCATGACACAGCCCCTTTAACAAGAAGATGAGCCACGTAGAAAATACTGACACCGTACCGTCCTTAGTTTAGAAAGAACGAGAGCAACATTAGGAATGGAGTCTGAAGCATGTAGCGCGATCAGTTATTAACGCGTTTGATCAAAATTATACTGAATATGAGCCAACCGTACTTAGATTAAAAAGAAAGAGAGCGACATTAGGAATGGAACCTGAAGCACGTAGCTCGGTCAGTAGTTTGATTAAACACGTTTGGTAAACATTATACTGAATATGAGCCACAGCGAAAATGCTGACACCGTGCTGTTCTTGTATTAAAAAGAAAGAGCTACATTAGGAATTATATAGCCTGAAGCACGAAACGCGATCAGTTTTCAGGTTCTTGGATGTGTATTTTTCTGCACTTTCTGGCACAATGGCCCTTTTGCAGAAATGCAATCACGTGGTTGTACAGGGTGGCCAAAAAATCTTAATTGATTATATTTAAAGGCACTTGTACGAGAGCGGTAGTGTTATTACAACAACAACTCTATAGATGGTTTGCAATCAATCCCCAGAGATTCAAATGACAAAGGGCATGGCGGCCATGTTGGTGTACAGAACAAAAGAATCTAACAAAAAATCTATTGTTAACTGTACACCAACATAGCGGCTATGACGTCATGTGCAAAGGGTCCACTGATTTGTCCCTTAGTTACAAGAAAGATAAATTTAAATATAAATTAGGTCAGGGAGCCCAGGAAAACCATAAGGGCTTATCGAAGCTGGCCGACCCCCGAAAAAACTGCTATGACATGTATATAGAAAAACCTGCTATGCTATTTTTCATCTCCAATCGATTGTCGATCTTTCCAAACCAGCGTTTCTAACTCGTGGATGCACGCATGTGCAGGAACGAGTTATTGGGTTTATGTGGATTTCATTTCCGAGGATGGCGTTGACTTTTCCGAATGCCGTTTGATTTTCCGAAGATATATTGACGGACGTTTGTGATAGCTAGATGTGAATGGGATATGCGATTTTCTTTACTGATATTAATAATACTCGTTTAATATTACAGGCAGGTGGCTGAAACCTGGACAGACATGGAAGTGGGTCCTTATCAATCACTTACTGGTAATGACGTAACAATGACGTCATCATTCATGTGATTTTAAGTAAATGCCCGTATCCCTCATATCTAATGCCAGACAGTTCAAACTTGGACAGACATAGTATTGGGTCCCCACGATTCACTTAGTGGTGATGACGTAACGATGACGTCATCGGTCACTTGATTTTTAGTATATGCCAAAATAGCTCACTCACCATCCGCGAGTTATCCTAAGGGGCCCTATGTTTAGAGATCAGAGATTCATCATACATGGCAGCGCCTTTCCCATGGGTATGACGAGATGAATTCACTCGTTAACGAAGTATTATATCAGCACGTGACTGTTTCCTGCAAAAGGTCTATTGCGTTGTCTTCCTCAAACCAACTTTTATTTTACAGTCCCTAATTTGTGTTCTTTTCTTTGTCACAACTGACGTACATTGTATAATAAACAAGTGATATTCCTAATACCAGGAGCGTCCATATCTCCTATACAGCAAGCGTTTTCACAAGTTAGGCTATTTTTATATCATTTTTCGCGCCAATAGACCGATTTAGCTTGTACATTTGTTGTCCCAATCTCTCCAGAGGATTCAGTGCTTTGTTTTCCAAGTAGAGAAATTGATACATTTCCTCTTGAGATACAGAAAAAAAATTTACTCAAGGGAAAAGTGAGGTGATCTGAATTGGGACAACAAATGTACGAGCTAAATTGGGCAGTTAGTAGGTTGCAGCAGTGGCGGAACAAACGAGGCATCATTGGCTATATGGCTGCTGTACTATTTTGTGATTTTATTCCCTTAGGAATGATTGCAACCCAAGTATAGCGGGAAACCGTTCTTAAAATAACCTAACTTGTGAAAACGCTGTGACATAGGCCTAGTATACGGGATGGACGCTTCTGGTTATGGTATCCTGCTGATACGAATTACTGTTTAAATGAAATCTACATGTACTTAATTATTGCACACTATAATATGACTTTTCAAAATTCCTTAATTCGATTATCATCGTGTCATGTGATTGGTCAGATCTTCATTAAAGACCCTGTGTCCGAGCCCATGGTGCTTTGCGCCAATGTTATGATTAGTTTGTTTATCAACGGCCGCATAAATTAAAGGCCAGCTTTTAGGCGAACTAAAATGCTCTCGATTGTTTATAAGTTTCATAAAAGAAGTACCCATATACTTTGGATAACGAATTTCATAATTTCTACCGGATTAGAAACCCAATCGAGCCCACGAATTTTCTCCGGATGCTTCGAATATGATTTGAACAGTATTCAGCAGGAAGCAAGTTGTTCTGTCTTTAGATTCTAATTAGGTTTACGAGTGCGACTTTTCACAACTCTACAAGCAAACACATACTCTTGCTACCTTGTTTTCGTGTTTCCAGTATTGCTTAGCTGTATTTGAAGATCTCTACTTTCCTTGCGAATGATATATTTTGAGTGTAAAATGAAATGTCGACTCGTACTCGCACTCGAGTCAAACTCACAGCGAAGTAACAGCTGAACTCGGCAGATTGGACTTTGACCCGCGATTGTAGTTTTGGTTGCAAGACTTTCTGGAGGTACTGGAGGATGAAAAAAAAGGTTAAGGACATTGCTTTCTCTGCTAATAAAAATGCAAAACATATACAGATACGTCGTAATACCTCAGTGGAGCTTAGCCATGCGAAATTATAATTACGAATGATCTTGATGCCAGAAGTGGTTGCATGCTTTGTGCTTTGTATTTCCAACGAAGCCCGCCGGTCCATTAGTGCAGCAAATCCCCGAGAAACTCACGTAGTAGTCCTTTTGAACCACAAGTGTTCTCTTGTAGATCTAGAGAAAGTAAAATGTGGACTGCTGAAGGATTATTTGTCGAGTAGCTTCGCCTGGCTGTCTCGGTCCTTTCTCCGGAATTCCTCTACTCGCCACTCTAGAAATATTCGAACTAAAGTTTCATTTAAAAAAGAATATATTCAAAAGTTAAGATAAAAGAAAGTCAGTTAAGCATATATACCTATGAATAATTACACGATGGCCCAAACTAGGGATGGATTTCGAAAGATTCGAGAGTCACATAACAACAACAACGATCTTTCTGATTTTCGTAGCCTACGGAAATGATTTGCGAGCGCAAAGCACCATGGGCTCGGACACAGGCTCTTTAAGGAAAATGTTAAATTAAAATGCGGTCGCGAGTAAAATATATGACTAAAAACCCTGATAAAATATTTGTTATTGGATGTTGGTTTAAACCACACAAAGTAGACCTGACTTCATGTAACGACCTTTTTTAATGTGAAGGATACGATAATGACCGGTGAAGTATTTTGCACATTTTCGTCGTAAAGTATAACACATGTTCATAAGAAAAGATACAAGATACCTCGAAAAAATAACTCGAAAAAAAATTGATACTTTGCGATCGCATTTTGAGTTGAACAGTGGTTCAATTTTGTGCCACCTAACCAATCTCGCCTAATGATTTGTAAGCCTAGGAGTAGATCAATATTTTAAACTTTGCCAGTACTTTGGGCAAAAGAACAAGTTTGGTGTTAAAATTTTATGTTTACCTTTGTTTTATGCTGAACCGGGAAATTGATGCTTGAGATGTTTTCTCAATCACGCTTGTCTAGTAACGGGAAATTCCCATTTGTCTGTCAATATAGATCTTCCATCTGGTAACAAAGATAACAAACATTTCTAGTCCTATTCCACGATTGAAGAACAATGAACAAATTACAGCGGCTGTCCGATTCATTTTGTCTCTTAACTTTGATTGATTTTGTTATTTCTAAAGATAATTTCCACTAAGTTTACGATTTCTTTTGCTCACTCTGTCCCGCTTATGATTTTGTGTTACTCTATTTATCTGGTGTTCTTTTGTTTCCAGTCATTATTTCGCGCAAAGTAGAAACAGTTGGTTGTCTGCACGTAAAAAATAGAAATAACACGATATGTAAACAAGAGTGTAGAGAGGATGTGGCCAATAAAAAAGGATAAACCTTAACTGTTTGTCTTTCCTTACTTGTTTCTCTCTTTTATATATATAAATGTAGATATGTTACAAATAGTTGACAATCTGAGTGCATTGCATGTTTCTTAGTGCTTGCATGGTTGCCAATATTTAAAATTGTTCCCAGGCAAGTAGCTCGAATGTACGAAAAGAAAAGAAGTCCAAGGCAAAAGATATATCGCAAGAGCAACTTTACGATTAAATGTAGGAATCTAGGAAGCTTTGTTTAAATTTGTATTTGAAAGATTTCTTTGAAAGAATTCGCGTCCGATCTTTCTTTATCTAGTACATAAACACACAATTAGTCACATGAATTTGGTCGATCAATTTGAAGATACCGCACTTTTTAAACGGTGGGGAGGAGTGGCAGTCATACTCTGAGAGTTAGTATTCTTAAAATTTTGTTTTGAAGTATAATGATTGGATTGAAGGTACTTACATAGGTGTGACCCCATATAAGAAGTCCGTAAGTTAAAAATGGATAGATTAGGGAATAATATAATTGGATAAGTGTATCCAAATGAAGATCCTTCTAAGCTTACTTGAAATGTGTTTGACTTGAGCTTTCCAATTTAAATGTTTATCTAATGTGACCCCTAGATATGTAATGCTATTTACTTGTCTAATAATCTTGTTATTGATTGATAAGTTTATATCTAAGTTGAATTTCCTTTCAGGGGGGGGGGGGGGGGGGAGAATGATAAATTGAGTTGATCTATGTTTAGAGATAGTTTATTGGCGTCTAACCATTTATTGATACAAGTACGCTGAGAATTCAAAGTCTTGTCAAGTGGAGCAAGGCTTTTGTCAATACAGAAGATATTAGCATCATCAGCAAAGAGATGAATATCCATATCAATACAGTTTTCAAAATCGTTGATATAGAGTAAAAAATAGAAGGGGGCCAAGAACAGACCCTTGTCGAACTCCACAATCAATATAATGATCATTTGATTTGACACCTCCAATAGAGACAAATTGTTTTCTGTTCTGTAAATATGAAATAAACCATTCTTTTGCAACGCCCCTTATTCCATATATAGAATTCTAACATGTTCATTAAAATACAATGCCTTCTGCAAAACGTCCACAGGAATATAGTCTATTGTCAATTGATTGCTGAATTTTGTCCAGAATAAGCGAAATTGCAGGGTCTGCATGTTCAGTGGAGTCCCCTGTACGAAAACCAAACTGTTTATTGTACGAAAACCAAACTGGTTATTGTACAAAAACGTATTTTTCCCAATAAATTTCATAATTCTGTTGTACAAATATATTTTATAGCGTTACGGAATGTACACAAGTGGGTAGGAATTGGCGTTATGTTATATAAACAAGTTATATAATCCCGTTGCGAAAACGTGAGGGTGTATAAAGAGTACTGATTAATATGTAAGAATCACTCGAAGGCGTTTCTCTACCTTGATACCTAAATTTTCTTTAAGACATTTTGTTAAGAATAGAGAAAATGTACTGACTACACATCTAATATATAGATTTGATTTGCCAACATTATATACTGTTGTAATTAACAAAGCATACATGTCCGACAAGTATCAATAAACGAAATGGCCGCCCCTGATCTGTTGTTTGTGATTAAAGGGGCTATGTCATGGTACTGCGCATGGATCGAGTAATCGCTCGTTTAGTGGCTATTAATTGGATACAAACAGTTAAACTTCCCTCCCTCAATGCTTGATTGAAAGGATTTTCAATATTTTCCCTGGAGACTGTTTATATATACTATTTGTTAGTAATTTTTGCATATTTGCTTTCATTCTAAGCATCCCACATGGCCGAGAGGTTCGTAATCGGTGGAAATAGCTCTTTCCGGCCCGGAAAAACGAATATAAACTCTTACCGTGACACAGCCCCTTTAATGCGGTTTAGCTATTAAATGTTTTATGCTGATAAGAGTATAAAAGCTATTCCAATAATCTATTGAAAATAGGAAGAAGAGAGATTGAGCGATAGTTACTCATTACTATTTGGGCTCCTTCGTATGAACTGGGGTTACTTGGGCTATTTTGAATTTATCAGGAACTATACCAGAAGAAAAGGAACAGTTATAAAGTATCTCTAGGGACCTAGACATATATATTTTATTAAATTTAAGTAGTTTTATAGGAATGTTATAAGGTCCAGTTGCCTTATTGGTATTTAGGGCCCCTCTGGATACCAGCCTCATTGCTGAATGGGCCACCCTCCCTAAATAACGTTATCTATCTAATTTCCTCTTCTATTTCCAGTGATGTTACCGGGAAGAGATAAAGACTGGAATCGGATTGTTTAAATAACTTAGAGGAGAAATGACTGATTTTTCAATTAATTTAGCAAGGTTGCTATCTACTTTGGAAAATAATCATTAAATGCTATATCAATAGTATTTGTAATTTCAATTTCATTTTTACTACCTTGTAGAGTATGTTATTTTTTTTGCTCTGACGAAGAGCTAGCGCTCGAAACGTCAGCTGCTACTCGCTTTCCACGGCAGTTAGCATACTTCAATCGACTTTAGTTTATTATACCATATGTTAAATTTAAATGGTTTTAATGTAACTATTTGCTTAATGCCTTTCCTCACATTTTTAATATTGTTACTATTAGTTGCAAAATATCCTTTGTAATATCTTACTACTTTAATTAGAACATTTAATATATTTATGTAAGATTTGTAGATAGTAACGTCAGTGTGATTCTAGGTATTTCTTAAAATAACTATGTTAAACCTTAATCCCTGATGTTATCCATGGTTCCTTCCTTGAATAATTTTTTAAGTGGAACATGTTTACTAATTACTGAGGACATTTAGAATAAAAAGCATCAAATAGTTAATTTACATTGTCATTAGAGGGGAGAATATGTTCCCATTGGATGGAACTCACATCCTATATGAATGATTGTTCACTGAAATTTTAATAGTGTTTTTTATATAGTTTGGTTTTATGATTAAGTGTAGAAATGTTGTCTATAATAATAAAATTTGGTAAATGGTCAGTGATATCAGTTATAATATTACCACTCAACATACTAAACTCCATAGAGTTAAAGAAAATGTTATCAATCAGATCAATTAATCTGAATTAATGTAGTAGAACGGTATGTTATTCTAGTTGCGCTTAAGATATGAGGTTGTAAGAAATTTATCATCATTATAGTATCTGGATGAAGGCTATAGTATTTGGATGAAGGTCAAGGTTCAACAGGTTTAGGTTAAAGTCCTCCATCAAAATGCAAAATTTATTCTCCTTACTAATTTTTAAAATACAATTATGTATATAGTTTAAAACAATGGTAATTTTGATAAACCAAGCAAGTTGCATGGCACTACCCAACACACGCTACGACGTAGCGAGTTAAAGAAAATGTTATCAATCAGATCAATTAATCTGAATTAATGTAGTAGAACGGTATGTTATTCTAGTTGCGCTTAAGATATGAGGTTGTAAGAAATTTATCATCATTATAGTATCTGGATGAAGGTCAAGGTTCAACAGGTTTAGGTTAAAGTCCTCCATCAAAATGCAAAATTTATTCTCCTTACTAATTTTTAAAATACAATTCTGTATATAGTTTAAAAAAATGGTAATTTTGATAAACCAAGCAAGTTGCATGGCACTACCCAACACACGCTACGACGTAGCGAGTTAAAGAAAATGTTATCAATCAGATCAATTAATCTGAATTAATGTAGTAGAACGGTATGTTATTCTAGTTGCGCTTAAGATATGAGGTTGTAAGAAATTTATCATCATTATAGTATCTGGATGAAGGTCAAGGTTCAACAGTCCTCCATCGAAATGCAAAATTTATTCTCCTTACTAATTTTTAAAATACAATTCTGTATATAGTTTTAAAAAAATGGTAATTTTGATAAACCAAGCAAGTTGCATGGCACTACCCAACACACGCTACGACGTAGCTAGCGTCTAACACGCATGCTCATATCTTATTACCCGTGAGTGGCAACTTGCGTCATTTTGATGATGCGGGTGCCTCTACATAACACAATAGCGTATATTGTGGCCATGATGGTTATCCACTTCTATCCATAAAGATTCCAATTCAGATTCAGTTTTGCTTAGATTTTCTCTAATGAAAAAATCAAATCAGTTTTGACAAAAAGAAAACCCTAACTCCTTATTTATTTCGTACAGGTTCTAGTTTATTAGATACATTGTAAGCCTCTTTCCCTGAAGAAGACCGTGCCGATCGAAATATTGGAAGAAAAACTCTCTACCGTTTAATCAGCCTTTCCTTTCTTGTCTATATATATATATATATTGCTGATCAGATCCCTACACCCTAGGAGATCCGGTTGTTTACCATTTCGTCTGTGGTCCCTCCAATTTTCCCCCAGCGGATGACAAACGTAACTAGCCTTTGAAATGAAGTTATAATTTGGAATAGTTTAATATGCACCAATCAATGTTAAGCCGGCAGGGTGGGAGGAAGTGGGGCAAGGGGCGGGGATTTCACAATTTGATGATTTTCACGATCAAATTCCCCACCCTTGGGCATAAATTTCATGTCAAAAGTACTTCAAAATTCCCACCCCGCGCTGCATTTATTGATCCAAACCCCAAGGGAGGGGGAACTATAAGTAAGTCAAAGCAACACAAAAACAAGCTCCAATATATCGACCAAGCGTGAGGTCAGGATGGGGGGATATTGGTCGAGTTCATTTTTCGTGTTTCACCATCCGGACCGAACAAGCTTGGTCAATAAGGTGTTTATTATATGGCAAAAATGAATAAAATCCCACTTTGACGCACGCGCCAGGAACCCATTGCGTGGTAAACTGAAGAGCGAATAGAAATCAAGCTAAAATTAGACTGAGAGTCGACGACTTTCACTTGAAGTTCAACCTCGTGGCGTTCAAAACTGTTTGTTTTCCGACATCAAAAATGCATTTTTATGGACGAAAAGTGACCTGTACTTTACTTCAGATGCATTAGGTTTCATTGACTACTTTAGCCTGAATGTCAGCCGTCTCAATTCGCTCTCCCTGTCTCGGCGAAAGAGACGCCTGAAATCTAAGCGACATAATGTCGTCCGATGACGTATTTGGCTAGTGCGAAAATGGAAAGTAAGTACTGATTGGTTAAAGATATTTAACAATAAGACAACGTTTCTTATTGGTTGCTGGTACCTCGCTCACTCAGTCGTGAAAAAATGGCGGACACGACGAGCCCGTTCAGCGAACAGAAATTTGAAGCAGCTTTGTCGTCGGTTATCTTGAAGTTTGGAATAAAAAAATTATACACTGAGCAAAGAAAGGCTCTGTATCATCTTCTGCTTGGAAATGACGTTTTTGTGAACCTTCCAACGGGCTTTGGAAAGTCGCTAATATACCAGCTTTCACCTTTGGTCGTGGAGGAAATGGCTAAGTTGGATGGTCATGACCGCCGTGCTATAGTAATCGTAATATCACCACTTGTGGCGTTGATGAGGGATCAAGTGAAAATTTTACAATCCAAGGGAATCAAAGCCGCCTCTGTTGGTGGGGGCCAAGAAGAAGGTATTCAAGTGGTACTAAACGGGGAAATAAACATTGTATATTCCTCCCCCGAAGCCATGTTAGCTCAAGACAAATGGCGCGAAATGCTGAGTTCACCGATTTATCAGCAGAATGTCATTGCAGTAGCTGTGGATGAAGCTCACTGTATCACGCACTGGTAATGTATATTTTCATGCTCAACTACGATTTTTTTTTTGTCACCTAATCCTAAAATTAAAAAAATCCTAACCAAATTAGATTCGAGTGTCGATATCATTCTTTGAGCGAATCTAAATACGCATGACTACAAATTCCACGGAGTTTTGAAGTGTACTTTTGAAGGGGCAGGACCTGGGGGAGAGGGGAGACTCCCTATATTTAACTGATGGGGGTGCTCAGAGCTCCTTTCTTTTTATGGGTACCGGAGTTCCCCCTGGGGGAGAGGGGTAGGGTATTCTGCAGTTTAGCAGACTGATATAAAACATACTGTACCATTAATTTGATTATCTAACCGGACTTATTGTTTTTTGTGTGTGCATGTATGTAATAATTTAAAAGGACCCGAGTCAGGGAGCCTAAAATACAATTATTTTACATGTATGTTACAGGGGTCAAGGTGACAACAAAGGCAAGGTGGCCTTCAGGCGATGGTACAATAACATTCAAGAGCTAAGATCATTACTCCCAAGTACTGTGCCTTTCATTGCTCTTACTGCAACAGCAATGACATCTACCAGGCAAAACATTTGTTCTGTTTTAAACATGGATAAACCAGAGGTCATCATGGTTCCTCCAGAGAGACCAAATATCACCTACAGCGTCATTAAAATGAACAACAAAGTACATGTAACCGAATACTTCAAATGGATTTTGAATCTTATCAAGTCCAGTGGAAGACAATGTGATAGGACTATTATCTATGTCCAGACTGTGAATCAATGCAGTACACTTTTTTCTTTATTTTCTATTATGCTTGGATCCCACATTTATCTACATGAGGATAACCCCAACCCTAAAGAACGGCTTGTGGAAATGCTGCATGCAAGGACCCCAGATACTGTAAAGAACACAGTGCTCAACTCTATGGCTGCAGATGATGGACATGTAAGGGTTCTCATTTGCACAATTGCATTTGGGATGGGGGTCGATGCCAAATGTGTTAGGAATGTTATCAATGTTGGGCCTTCAAGGAATCTAGAAGCATACGTTCAAGAAAGTGGTCGTTGCTGTAGGGATGGGGGTTCTGGAAAGTGTGTGATCCTTTATCTTGGGCGAATGCTGAGTACCTGTGATACCAATATCAAAGAATATGTGAAGTCGAACAAATGCAGGAGACAGCTGATTAATAGTCATTTTGATAAACCAGCAGATTACAATTCAAGTGAGGAAACTCCAACGGGACACTACTGCTGTGACAATTGTGCCTTGACTTGTAAATGCAGTGGGGATGGATGTAATGAAGAGTCTGTTTTTAATGTGGTACAGTCACCCACAGAAGTAAAAACACCAGTGAGAGAAGTTTCTGAAAGTCAGCATGCATCATTAGAAAAGGCTTTGATCATCTACAAGAAGCGGTGGGTGTCATATTGTATGTATAAAAACTCACCAAGTTTTACAATGGAATTTGGGGATTACCATATAGAACAAGTGTTGGAAAATGCATCCTACATTTCAACATTGTCAGATATTTTAAACTTGGTAGAAATATGGCAAATGAAACATGCAGTTGAAATATACAACATTATGAAGGATGTATTTGAGATTATGGGAGATGAACTCCCTACTGTTGATCTTGAAGACAGAGACATTGTTGATGATGTTGATGAGGAAGAGAATACAGACAACTGGGCTAAAATGTGGACAGACTCATTAGATGATTTCAGTTTGGATATAGAACAGGAAAGCATGGAGGTAGAATAGTCCACTTACCACAACTATTCTAGGGTAATTTATAATAATTTAGGTTCAGTGTCACTGAAGTTATAATAATTATAAATTTTATTATAATAATAATTTATTATTGTTATAAGTGTATATGTACATTTATATGCAGGGAACAACCTACATGTACTTTTAAAAATCTGTATATGGTAGCTTTTCTTTGACTTTTATAAGTTGGGAGGGAGTTATATATGCTATGTCATGATATTGCACATGTACAATGTATAGAGTCAGTGGGGAAGATAAACAATGGTGTACAACAGATTTGATTAGAGTATGCTAACTGCCATTGGGAGCAAGAATCAGCTGAGCGTTTCAAGCATTAGCCCATGTACAATGTATGCTCAAAACACCAGTTGCTTACCTTAATCCACTTGGTTGATTATACCAGTATCTTTTCTACACACTGTTAGTAATTTTTGCATGATAATGTAAAGCCCAGATTCTCATCATGACATAACCCAGTCCCAGTGTGATTCCCAAACTACCCTTCAGATACATGTACTAATTAGCCATTGCTCTTATGGTATTACCTTTGGGTTTGTGAAATCAAATAGTTGATCTACCTAGCAATAGAAAGTGTTCCAGTTATTCCATGTCCATATTCCAGAAAGTACAATACTTACTCGTGTTGTTTTATTTTTCTCCCATACATGTACATGCAGCAGATTCAGTACCATAATGGACTGCAACTATATGTAGTGAACATGTGATACAGTAGTCTTATACTCAGTCTAATAATAATAATTATTAACAACTAGAGTGCAAGCTTCAGATTTCTTTTGGCAGATACATGTAGTTGGTGAGGGGTGCAGCCCTGAGAAGACAAAGACAATTATAATCGGAAGTGAGCCAGTCTAATAATATTTTTTATTGTTATAGCGTCACTCAGCTACATGTACTGTTCTATCAACTTTGCAGTCAGGTTCTAGTGTGTGCACCATCATTCTATTGATCGATAGCCAGTCATTATCCAGCCAATCAGAATGCCAATAGCCCATGGCTGGGTGATGCTAGTAAGAGTTATTAAAAGGTGTTCTCAAAATATCACAGTACTACTATCAAAGTTCTTAAAAGAAAGACTTAATTTAGTGGTGTATACACAATTATTCGATTTCTGACAATGAAGCATGGTTCTATGGGCTTGGATTCTACCCTGTTAGATGACTGACATGAAATGTAGCCTGAATCTCTGTCATTCCTGATCATTTAACTCTGTTAATAATAATTATTGTCTAATGAAGGCAACAGAAAACAATGCAGTGTACACCCATATATAACATTAAGTTATTGTTAAGATTAATTTGCAGCCAGCATGCATGTACCAGTTACAATATTAATGAGAGTAAAGTTTCAGGGTAAACAATCAAACATTTTCATCAAATATTGGATGAACATTTTTTATCATGTAACCACCACCTCTTGAATTGACTTATAAATGGGTTTCCAACAAGTTTGATGTAGATTAAACACTTTCATCCAACATTAAATGTTTATCATTTCTCTTTCAACCAAACAATCATGTATTAGTAGGTGTTATTTATCCAATCACAAACAGACTGATTCAGCATAGCACAAAAACGTGTGGCGGCCTCTATTTTGTAAAATGTTTGAGTAAATTATGTTTGATGTGGCTTTATGATCAAACAATGTATGACCATTTAGCTTCCTCAGTAAAATATTAAAATTGAAATTCTAACAGGTCCAGTAAATTCCATTTGTCTTTTGGTTTGCACTTTTGAGTGCACTGTATATTTACATTTAAGTTTCATAACATATGTTGTATAAATTCAACAAAACTTTATGAGTTCTTCACATGACTTTACATAGCTAACGGTCAGTTATGATCACCTTAAACTGTCTATATTAAACTTATCTGGCCTTCTTGTCAAGAGAGATGTATTTCTTATGATCATTGATCCACTTATAAACTGAATGCATGTCCAGGCTGTGTAATGGGTCACTGTGCATTCCTGGAAAACCCTTTAGCACTCTGCCATTACAAAATTCAAATATGTTCTCTTCAGATAGCTTGTTTAAGATGACAGAAAAATCTTTCGAATCAGTTCTGATGGTATGTTTACCTGATCTCTTGACTTTCTTTATTGCTGTGTCAAAATTCTCAACCACTCTTCTTGTAACCAACTGTGAATTGCAGATTCTCGTTACAGCCTTCTCTGTTAGGTTCCTGCCCAGATGCTTGACTTGTTCCTTCAGCATCTTGTTGTCATGCTCCAGATCAAGGTCTAGTGGGATGTTGGATGTCTTCCCCCTTACAGATCGGTTCCACATCAGTCTGTACCCTTGGCGTGGAGTCAGCAAACAGTTCACTTGAAGAACATAGTATAATGCTTCAAGAGCATATTTGCTGCTGCCCTTGTCATTCTTAAAATGAAGAAGAAGCATCTTCCAGCAACGTACATTGCGGTCACCATCCCCTTCAGCGATAGCATCTAGGAACTCTTTATACAATAAACCATACTTCAGCAGACAGCAATTATAGTTGTAAGCATCATCTTGTTTCAGAGAAGATTTGGGTGGTTCAACTTTACCATCATCATAATTGATTTCAGGCCACACAGGTGGTGAATCATGCTTCAATTCGTGATTCTGGCGACTCTTTCCATCATACTTAAATGTTGCTAGGCAACCTGGTGACCTACAGGGATATCTCCCATCTGCTGTGACTGGCTGCAATGCCTGAACCCGTTCTTTCTCGTCTTCTCTTAAAACTGAATAAACAATGGTTGAGGCATCATTACAAACAAAAGCATCCAAAACAGCTTTTGATACTTTGTGGAGGTACAGCTCACAAGACAGGCAGGAATTGGACTCTGGGATCTTAAGGGTTGCTGGTTCATCTTCAAGCTTAGACATTCCAAGCACTTTGAAAGTGGCAGCTACAACTCTTGCTTCAAATTCCATGATGAAGAAATCTCTGCATGCAGTGTAGGCTTGATGTACATCTTGTTTAACATTTCTTCTGTTGAGCAGGTTTCTGTCACTGTACATTGTACATCCATCACTACAAGACTTTGGTGAGTATAGGTTTTTAAAGATGATCTAAAATAAGAAAAATAACGATCTATAACTTACTGGTTTTAAATATTTCCTGTATTTAAACAATGATATGGAAATGATTTCAAATATTGAGAACATTTGATTCTAGGGAGATTTGGGAGTAGGGAAATAATTATCATCAACAGGGGAAGGGAAGCTACCCCTTCGCTTCACCTTCCCCTATTTAACAAATAAAGAAGCCTGAGCCATGTATATACATGTACTGTCATAAAACACAACAGACTTTGAGAACAGAAGATAAATATTAATGCACATGTATGCCTTCAGCATGTAGTCAAATGGAGTGTTTTCTGACAGAATAATACACGGCTATAAGGATTCTTCTATTTCATAGAACAGATTTATGTATAAAACATGGCTTTTAGCCTTGGAATCAAAATGTGTGTACTAGTTATCGTATCTATATTATACATTTATTTACTCACATCTAGAAATTTGACACATGTATGCCAGTCAGCTATCCCAAGATGGAACCCTTCCAGCCGTTCTAATGGTGTGTAGCCATTTGACATTGATCTGATGGCATTGACAGATCTCTCAATGGTTAACTGGTCCCCTATAACCCCCTCCTCTCCAAAAGTCACCTCTTCGCTGTCACCTAATTCAAATAAAGATTCATTTCCCCACATTATAAAGATGTCTGCCAGGTTCTCTGTGGTGAAGGCACAAGCTATAATTAACAATATTACCTGCTGAGGGGAGAAGAGGGTGAATGTGTTGGAGAACTTTCACAATTCCATCATTTGACACTTCTGATTCAAATATGATCCCCATCTGCAGCTAAGAACAAAGTTGTTTTTGATTAAAGAAATGTAGAATAAGTATGTTGGTTAAGCTCATTAATATAATATACATGTAATATAATACATATAATATAATACATATAATATAATGGGATTAATCAGTGGCATATCCACAAGGTGGCTCTTTATCCACTAATATGCCTACGATTTTATGTCCTTATCTGAGAAGACATGAAGGTCTAACCATTTGTAGCTCATGAATGAAATTGGTTCACAAAGGCAGCACCTAATACTCAGTTATTTTAAGACCCTGAGTGTTGGTCCAGCCGGGTTTGAACCCGCAACCTCCCGCACAAGACTGGCGCTTAACCACTGAGCTAACCGAGAGGCAGTTAAATTAATGAGCATAAATGTAATCAAGTTAATTCTGAGCATAAATTTAGTAACAACTTACCTTCTTGCTTTCTTGGCTCATTTCCTTTGAATGCTTGTGCTTTATGTGCTTGGCAACATGTTGTTCCAGAATCTGCAATGCTGGTATCCTTTTGGTGATGATCCTCTGGATGTGCACCAAGTAGTTCTTATCAAGTTCTTTGTGATCAGCCATAGATGGAATTAGAACTCTGTTTTCCAAGTCCAAAATATCTCTCCTAGGTCTGTCATCTTGTAAATGGTTACCAGAGACACGGTTATGTACTATGTTGTGATTCATCCAGTGGATGTCTACATTTTGGTGTTCTAAAGACATGTCCCTTACATTTTGTCTCATGTCCCAATTGTCAATAACTATGTTGAAGCCACTTTGAGGGTTATCCTCTTCAGATGAAGATGCAGCACAGCTGGGAAAACACCTACCACCTAATGTGGCATATGAACCAAAGGACAATGAAGAAGTGGGGACTGGTGGTGGGGCTGCCAAATTGGTGAGCTGTGCTTTACTTGGACAACTTCCAACAGAACTGCTGTGACCAGAAGATACAGGAAGAGGGTCTTCAGATGGTTGTAATATACATGTAGCTGTAACTTGTGTGTCTGCAACCTTTCCATCATTACTCAGGGAACCATGATTTTGAAGATTGTGATCTCTGACTTCCTTCTCCTGTTTAACCTTCTCCTTGAATGCCTCTGCATATACATCAAGTTTTCTTAGCAGGTGAGGACTGGATACAGTAAGTCTCAGACCATTTAATCGTGTGAGCAATGCCTAAAAATAAAACAAAAATTTGTGTTCCAATCTATTAGGGAGCGGTTATTAATTATGGGGGGAGGGCTAATAAGGTTATATAAATTCAGGCCTAAAAATTGTGGCCCTTCCCCAAACCTGGGCTTAAAATATATTGACCTCCCCTAAACGAGCAGCCAGAATCTTGTGACCCTTCCCTGCTATATAATTAACCAAACCTAAGCTATTGCTAATCTAACCCATTAGTAGTCACATTAATGGCTGCTGATGTACTGGTACAACAGTGTTGGAGATGTAATAATGTACAAAAAAAAAATTCAACCATTTGGAGCATAACAAATTGTGATGCCTCCCCTTATATGCACTCAAAAAATGTGCCCCTCCCCAAACTGGCAGCCCAAAAAATGTGACACCCCCCTCCCCCCCACAATAATTATTGATCACTCCCTAACCGGTACTAGAATTATGACATACAATATGAAATCTTCAAACTGACATTCTCAAACTCATTAATAATTCATAAGATCAAAACATTGAAATCATGGCCATATATTATAGTACCTCAAGTTATTACACGTCTAATAACTTAAGGTTAATGAGGAACCAATAATGTTACATCTTTATCAGTTTAACACTGACCTGATTTGAACTTGATCTTACAATGATTGAGACCAACATCTGCATGGCATCCATGCCTTTTGACCTTTCCCTCAATAAAACAGCTCCAGCCAAAGCGACACTTGCTGTCCATTTTATTGTCTCCACATCTTTACGCCTCCCTGATAAAGCTGAGGAAATCAGAATTGAATAGAAAATAGGGGCCTTTTCCATCCACTCTTGCACATATCCTCCATATCAAACTTCAGCATGTCTTTAGTTCCAGAAAGTCTTGCTTTCGTCTGTTTTTTAGTAGAACAAAGCTACAGCCCTCATAACAAACTTTACTAATTCTACTTTTAGAATTTTATGCTGCCACATCTTACGGGCCATTTGTTCATAAGTTCCCCTAAGCATTGCTTTCCCAATTGGCTCCATGTCTGTAGCCAGCTTTCTTCGCCTTGTCTCAGATGGCCAGACTACCTCAACCTATTAAGGGAACAAAATTAGCTTAGTTTTTGTTCATAAAGTGGTCATTTTAATATTTTCATGAGTTATACCTAGTACATTTTCAAAAGTTTATTATTATTTTTATTGTATTACTATCTTAAACTATTAGATACGTACAGCAGTACTCAAATAGTTAAAGGGTCGACTGTTTTACCCAATTAAATTAAAGGTCCCGTTAACCGTGCAATTTTTCTCAAGAAAAAATACCTTGTGCAACAGGACATAAAATGGTAATGCACTATCCATGTTAAACACTTTGGGGGGGAGGGGCAAGGGGTGGGGATTTTGGCATATGCTGCCTGCCCCAGGCTAGGGTTATTTATTGGAAACATAAGGACGATAGGGGTAGGGAATTTTGTTATTTTTGATCAAATGTGTTGTCCCAAGAATAGGGAATTTGACATTTTTTGGGAGAAGTTTCAAATCTCCCCGAGCTTAACATTGACAGGTGCATAATCATTGATGTTCTTGGTAAAATAGAAATAATATTTATTGTGACTGGTACTGTTAACGTTTCGTTTTTATATTTTGGATACACTAGTGTGGACTAGAGTGCAATGTGTCATCCCGGACTCGAACCGAGCCTCCTCTATCACTATAGGCCAGGGAAAAAAAATGTACACAGCACAAGAAATGAGAATAGGATAGGCGTAACATCTAATCATTTGAGATAGAGAAATTGAAACAAGGCAAAACAATGCACATGTACGTAACTGCTAATACAATTACCAACATTTTAATTAGATTTGCCTTTGGACTTTTTAGTCTTTTAGCCGTGTCGAAAGAATGTCGTTTTCTATATATATATATTGTAGTCTTGAATATAAATAATTTATATCTTACCGTAACACCTGGTTGAGGTAAAGAAGTACAAGTGGTAGTGCTACGTGTAGATTCGCAGCAATTGGTGGATCTCGATTCTTGATTTCCCGCCTTTATTGGAGTACTCGTCATCAAACTCAAAGGGGCAAAGTCCGTTGCTCCTGCTATTTTACCGTCATCGGTTATGATGTCCACTTCACCTTGGCCACTATTCTCCTTGGAATAATTATTGGACAGTTCTTTAATGGAAGTTTCTAAACTATCTTCAAGGGTCTTCTTTTTACGAAGTCTACGCAAACATGGAGGACAAATGCGGCTATCCGATCCCACCGCCTCTACTTTGAACGGTAATCTCTGAATCTCTGATTCTATTGGAAAGGTTGAACGACCTCGAATATTTATGCGAGAGGAAGACAACTCAAGTTTAGAATTACAAAGAAAACAATAAACGTCATCCATATTCATAGTCTCTATATGCCGTCATCTTGTTTACGTTTTCAAATTATAACTATTATGCAAATTTATTTACATAATTACATCGGACGACATTATGTCGCTTAGATTTCAGGCGTCTCTTTCGCCGAGACAGGGAGAGCGAATTGAGACGGCTGACATTCAGGCTATGCCTACTTTATCAGGAACCCAAACGCATTATCTGGAAACAAAAATGCGCATATTTGTGGAAGATTTGAAAGTTGACAACCGAGTGAAATCACTCGAGTGGCGATAAGCACACTTGAAAACTTGACAAAAAGAGCTGTAGAAGAATACAAACAAACTTGTAAGTATTAATTAGTAAATACTCATAATTTATAAGTCAATTACCAAATGTGAATGCTGAATTTCTTAGCCCATACAATAAATAAACCTGCTTTCTTTGATGAAACTGTGTGCTAAGTTTACTCGTTTCCGTAATAATTTTGTTTCTTTGTACCACGATTGTAGTAGCGTTGTGAGTGGAATTTTAGCAGAAAAACGAAAAAGCAGAAATAGTTTTAAATTAGTATTTGCCTTCATGTAACAAATTGTTTAGTCAGTTTATTTCAAAATGTACGGGTTTTAACGCTATTTGTTTACGAAGAGTTTGTGAGCGAATTTGAGCGGGCAAAACCGTCTTCAAACATTGAAGTCGTACTTGTTTTTTTGTTATGTATTTTGAGGCTGTTGAGCCGAGATAAAATCGTCAAACTCATTTTCCTTGTCATTTGATTTTTTTTTCTCCATAGTTTTGGGGCGCTTTCCCTTGTTATTATATTATAATTGGTTGAATGTCGTCTTGAAAACAAATTCACGAGAGGTCCGGATGAATTCACAAGAGGTCCAGATGAAAAAATCTGGACCAATGAGCAACCAATCAAACTGCAAGATTTGACTTCATTTGGACCTCTCACGGGATGCCAGCGTATTACACGGGTTGCGAACAGGTTTGTACAGGTTATTCAACACTTAAAAGGTTTTGTAAGCGCGCGAGCCAATCGAAATGGGGCTGTTTGAGTAACAGCCAATCAGCTTTTAGTGCGGGAAAAAAAACTTTTTTCAGTGCGCGCACGCCCCCGACATTTGTCTTCAGGTATTTCTTCTCCTCAAGATTTTCATCAAACAGAGCAGTAAGGTAAGCCAAAACAACCTTTCTTCTTCGTGTTGCTGTCGTATAATAAAGAGGTTATTACACGGAATGTTGTGTAATACGGTTGGGTATTTTTACGGGTCAGTTTTATTTTTTCGAGCGTGAAAGGCGAGAAAAAAATTGAATTGACGAGTAAAAATTCCCAGCCAACACAACTTTCCGTGTAATAAATTGTTTTTAATATATAATTATCGATGAAATACCAGTGAAGATATCACTTTTGAAAACATGACTGGCTTTCCAATACTCCTAGCCTTTTTAGTAAGAGATTGAAACTGGTATTTAATCGATAATTATATATTAAACAGAACATTACATGGCCGCTTGGAGATACAGATTCTATCTTCTCGTGTTAATGAAATATCTTACTCGTTCGCTGCGCTCACTCGTAAGATATTTCATCAACACGAGAAGATAAAATCCGTATTTCCGCGCGGCCATGTAATATCCTCCATTTATTTAACATTTAGAAAAAAAAACATATTGTGTCTGCCGTCACAGTTTTTACTCATCCAGTGTGATTATATTAACACAGAGAGAAAGTATCATAACAATATATAAGGAGTCTAATTGAACTAAACGAAAAGAGGGAATAAAAACACACCATTATTTATGTGCCGTGTCTGATATCCCAGTGCTGTGCACATGATTTGGCAACTGTCCTTTCTCAGTGAAGATTTTCATTACTTCACTAAATTCCACGTAGTCCCGTGGGTACTCCCCTATATATAAAGATATACGGGTATGTGCCGTGCTATACGGTTTGGCTTTTGAGCTCCGATCAGGTATGTAATTTCTCCTTTTGATCTGGGATAGGGTACCTATTTCGGTCGGGGATAGGGTATGGTTTTCGCCGATCACGCTCGCGTACGATCCACAACAGACCGACTTTTCCAAATCCAGTAAAATAACGCAACGACTCGGACTTACTGGAACATGCCCGGAACACCCGAAAAAATAGTTTTAAAAAAGTAAAGAAAAATAATATAACTGAAAAACAAACAAACCTAGAGCTAAAAACAAAATGGCTATTATGCTTGTGAAATGTATGATTCCGTTCCGAAAGGGTAACTCGTATAAAAGTGACTGGTTGCCGCCTGTGTGATTCTCACGGTAGAGGTTAGGGATGTTTTTTTTCTGGCATCCTTGTGGATGGCCAATAATTGCAATTGTCAAGGGCACCCAACGAAGTTTTCGGTTAAAAAGCTGTTCGGGAGAGTAAGTTAGCCTAAAACTTTCGGATTTGAAAAAATTGTCCCTAGAAAATTGTTTTCTGAAATACTGGCTAGAAAATTTGTTTTCATTCCCTAGGAATTGCCTAAAGGAAAAAAGAATCCCTAAATAATTCGTACCTCCACAAAACTTTGCAACATGAAGTTACTTGGGCTAGAAAATTCTTGTTTCTGTTCTAGACTACTAACAAATTCGTAGGCCGGGAATATTTTGCCATAGTATTTTCGGTTGACACGATTTCCACCTAGAAAATCCGAACAGCTAATAGCTTTCTAGAATACGTCAAAAGACATAGTAGGCGCCTTAAAATGGCTAGATAAGCTGCAGACAACTGGTTTTAAACGAATTTCAAAAAGTACTCGTTGGGTGCCCTTGAATTGTAACCTCGTATCCAGGGTCTTCTTGGTCAGATCCAAGATGGTGGCTGCCGTGTGGCTGCCATCTTGGATCTGACCGAGGGTACCATGGGAACGAGGTTACAATTGAGACTGTCGCGCGGTAGTATGCGTCAATGGTATAACTGCTCGTTTTCTTCATAGCACCCTTCTCTTTTCTTTTTAACTTTTTCATGGGCTCACGGCACCCTCACTCTGATTTGTCAAATTTTCAGACTTTCTCTTTTCCAAGGTTTCTTCAATCTTAACGCTGCTGAAAGACCTAGAAAACATGTATAGAAATATCAGGTAATGCTGCAACTTTAAAGCACGGTTAATGATCGGAAATCAAGTGGTTTGAAGTAAAGACAATACCTGGAATCAGGATCATTGACAGTTAAGCAGTAACGCAGGAAAGAGTCAACCTTGCTCATTGCAACGTAGTAAATTAAAGCCAGCACGAATGACTAACACTGGGGAGCTTATTGCCGGTATCATGCTTTCGAGCATAATCAAAGCATCGAGCTTATGTACATGTAGTCGTTGTTGATGATTTAACGAGTAATTATACCATTAACGTACACTACCGCGCGACAGTCTTAAAGTGTTTATGAAACCAAATTTTGCATCTTTATTTTATTGCAGAATAATAAAGTTCATTGCTTTCTGATTATCAAGAGTATATATTTTTTTCAGTTCCGCCTTCGGAAAGGTCTCTTTTTCGCCATTCAAATTGGCTACTTTATGCTAAAAACTGTCCCGTTTGCCGCGCGGCCAAATGAGCTGCGTGACGTCACTGTGAGGACTCGCTGTTTATATACTACAAACATGGCAGACTCGGCGAAAAAGTTTCAGAGAAAGCTAAAAATAAGCGAGGAAGTGGAAGATATTGTGTGACTGGTGGCCTTGGTTTTCTTCCGGTATTTAACTTTATCCTACGCCAAAATACAATGGACATTGAAGTTGAGAAAAGCAATAGTCAATGTCCACATTCTATACTCATTCACAGTTTGTACAAGTACAACACAACTACAAAAAGTACAAGAAATGACTCACCAAGAACTCGACGATAACTTTAATACTCCTGTACTTTTATGCTGAAGCCAGAACAGTGAATGGCAAAGAATACAATATAGGGTTTCTCTGGTTTCCTGTAGAAATTCGTTTAAGAGGATCCCGAATGTTCGTGAATGAAAAACGGACGATACTGAAAACTTGCAAAGAACCCAGACGCGGCGCCATATATATGTGAGTTGAGTTTGTTGGTCTCTCTCTCTCTTGCCCTTGCTCCGAGGGGTTTTCTCCGGGTTCTCCGGTTTTCCTAGCCTCCCTCCGCAAAAACCAACACGCTAAATTCCAATTCGATCTGTGGATTAATTAGCCGTGACTTGACTTTTATCAGCCCCCCATGATTGTTTCAGGTCTCTCAGAGAGAATTTCGAACGTATAGCCGAACTGAGCCTCAAAAGCACGCAACTCACTGCCATCAGAGCAGCAGTTAAACACTGTTCCTTGGGATAATGAAAATATCCTTCTTCACACCAGACAATAAATAGCCAGTGTCAACGATGCAGTTGTTGTAGAAAATAGTCGGGAACCTCAACTCACGTAACTCAGTCTCAGATGTAGGCTCGGTTTCCAGCCGTGGGGGTTTCGGTGAGCCCGCGATCCTCTCCCCACTCACGGCTGGGCGCGCGAGCTGAGACATTGTTGGTTTTAGCCAATCACAAACTTGCCACTCAAATCCTGTCGCTGAATTGATTTGCATAATTTACATTGTAAACTTTTGAAAGCCGGACCAAAGGATTTCGATTGCTGTTCCAAAATGCGTTTAAATTTGCTCTGGAAAAGTTTGGTTTCGAAGAATTCAAGGATTCACACAAAGAAGCAGTAAGAGAGTTAGTTTTCGGGTGAAGACACTTTGTCAGTAAACGCACTGGCTCTGGAAGTCACTTGGGAAACCGTCAGCTCAAAGGTCGCAGCTCGTAATGTTGAGTCATTTCTCATTTAACTTTACCAAGGTAAGACCAAGGTAGCCCGGCTATTCTTATTTCAAAGAAAATTAGTGCTGCCTTTATCGGCGAAGAAAAGACTGACGACTCCATATTAAAAGAGTTTATAGAAGAGAGGATATCACGTCTGACGCAGGCCATGTTCACGCGTTTAACTCTACAGTCACCGATTCACTTGAAAATCGCTGCATCAAATGAGTTTTACAATTCTTCAAGTCCTATGTACTAAGTTTGTACAATTTATGTCTCCAAGACATATTCTACACAAGTACTAAGCGGGAATACTCGACTCTAGCTCAGAGTTCCGAGATAACATCTGAACTTAATTTTTATCCTCGTATAAATTTCGGCTTTTAATTTCTGTCAGTGAGAGTGTCTCAACAGCCGGGCTTTCCTTGAAAACTTGGACTGTGAACATGAGAGCTAATAATAACAGGGTATTAAATAAAACCTTTACCTACGTCGAATTAATTTCACACTTGGAGTTTTAGTTTAAAGAATTCCAATGTGTTTTGAAAGTTTACGCGGAATCGAACCTACGCTACACGCAAATAAATAAATAATATTGATGTTAATCAGATGACGTCACGGACACGGTGTGTTGACGGCGCGCCCAGCCGTTAGTGGGGGGAGGCTTTGGAGAAACGACACCCCAACGGCTGAAACCGAGCCTATCTCAGATGCCGCTATTAAAATTTCGCTACAAGCGCTTTCTGATCTCTATGAATGTTTTTCCATCAGGCATTTTCAACACTATCACAATGTGCAGATTAACTTCCCTGTGCTGACCATACATTGTTAAAAGAAAGCACTTTGTGTTTCCTGCAACAGTTTTGATCAGTTGACAATTTTACAGCCCGTTTGCGGCCGGTTTTGTCAATCGACATGTTCTTTTTATAGCAGGTTATTTCATCCAATAAAAAACGAGCTTTAAGGTCGTCAATGTCAAGCTGTCAGAATTGAACCAATCAGCGACGAGAATGTTGTAAACAAGTCGAAGTACAGTAAAATGGAGTTTTCGCTGTACTCAGTTCGCTTAGTTAGATTTTTATGTGGGTCCTTAAAATTATATAGCTTACTTTCCTTCGTCTAGATTGAAGTTTGTATTATAAAACAAATAAAAGATGGTTCTCCTTGTTCTATAACAAAATCATGTACTTTCGAGGTCTTGAAATGGTGCTAAATGCACTCGTGTTCTGCGCGTGCATTCGCAGTTTTTCACGGACCTCAAGCGTGTAAAATTGTTTTTATAGAACAAGGAGAACCATCTTTTATTTGTTTAGGATTGTGTTGCGTTCTACTGTAGTTCATTTTTTGTATTTAATTGTATTGTGCTTTATTATATTGTATTTTTTTTTGTAGAAATGCGCATCTTCCTACATGATCATACTTGCGAGTCCTCACAGTGACGTCATTGTAATGAAGATTCGGTTCCAGGCCCCGGACAGTTTTAAGCATAAAGTAGTCAATTTGAATGGCGAAAAAGAGACCTTTCCGAAAGGCGGAACTGAAAAATAAATATACATGTACTCTTGATAATCAGAAAAGAATGAACTTTATTATTCTGCAATAAAATAAAGATGCAAAATTTGGTTTCATAAACACTTTAATTGAAATTGCCCATCCACAGGGATCCCAGAATTAAAAACATCCCTAAAGCCTCTACCGTGCGAATCACATAGGCCTCCCAGTCACTCCTAAACATCTTAATTAAACTGTAACAATGCAATAAAAGTTTTCGAATAGACTGGTGTTCGCTCTTTGAAAGCGAGCGGAATACTTTATCGCCAGAAATGGAAGGCCAGCTGAAACGATGAGGAGTCCTTGCCACTTGCGATGCTTCCGGTCTTATTCAGAACACTGGATCCGACACTGAATAGCAACAGGAGCCCATTACCAGGAGCGTACCTATGTGATGGGTAGCGCCAACAGCACAGTAGACGATGTGGCTATTTATAGTCGCGAAGTTCTGGTATGCGATTACGTTGTCGTTTGTTCTCTTGCGCTTTAGTATTTCTAGCAGTTTGAACCGTGTTAATTACAATTTTTCAGTGCATCCTGATTGGTTAAAAGTGACGGCCTTTGTTTCTTCTCGCGGGAAACACAAAGCTAAAAATAGCTTCATCATCTGGGAGATGCACGCTCCTGGTAATTGGCTCCTGATACCAAGGGGTTTGATGTCATTTCTCAGCTCCCTTACGTTACTTGCAACAAGTATCACTTCCTGGTTAACAGGAACGTTTATTCCTCCACCAACTTTCTTTAGGACTTAGGTCTGGGATAGGATATTGATTATCGCCTTTTTTAGGGTTTTGAGATCCTCGCGGCACACCCCTACCCCAGGCCGGGGGGGGGGGGGGGGGGGGGGGGGGGGGAGAGAGGCATGTAGTGGGCCCCGAACACGGACCTATCTGGAAGATGTAACGGCAAAAGCTGAATGAATGGACTTCCTGGATACCATGTTATTTCATTCGTTTGACCTTGTTGACAAACTGGGTGGCTACATGCAACTTGATAACAGCAACAAAGCACAAATGCATATTTAATGATGACAAGAACAAGTCCGAAGACTACAGCAAAGCTGATACGGTGTGATACTCTAAAAATGGCACTACGGCTAGCTAGACCTGACACAAAAAGTTGCTCGTATGAAGAAATTACCATACTATGTTGTTTGAAGCGGCGTTTCGCAATGCTGAAAGCATTGTGTGGCAAAGAACAAGCTTGGGCAAGAAGCTGCACTTGAAGGATTTGGTGTCGTGGTTGACATCGATAAAGTTCAAGACTTGGAAAGCGATGTGACTGACATGACGGCAGACTCTAAATTTTTGACTCCGGCACAAAATATGAAGAGGATGTTTGTAAGTTTAATGCACGTTTTTATTATTTTACGGTTTTGAGTTTGGTTTAATAATTGGAACTAAACGGTGGCTCGGTAAACAAGTAATGGTAGTGGGATAACTTCATTTCAAAAATATTATCTGTGTATCTCGGTAGTCTGCTGATATTAGTAAATTTAGTGCAAAATGTTTTATCTAGGTACCTTACGTTTCGTGTACGTTTTGCTATCTTTGGGTCTTTATCAGTTAATTCTTAATTAGGATGAAACTTAAAATAAAATTTCATGTTCATTGGTATTCTTTATATAAAACGTTCATCCTAATTAGCAATTCAATGAGAAAGCTGAAACGTCAATAGAAATTCCAAGAGTTGCAAGGTGCTTATCCATTGTCTCAATCATTAACTCCGTTTCCCCCTGGGACAGAATTCAAATCCCTCCGCGGGCTTTTTAGAATGATGAGATTTTATCAGGAAAAATGGAACATGCACGTGACTGATTTGCTTCATCTGTTTGGACAAAATGCTCATTAATTATTCATGATTTTTGAATCGTTTTTACAATTTGTTGAGCTATTTAGAGAACCATGTTTCATCGTTTTATAGATGATGTACCGTATTGTTAAAGGGGAACTAAACCCTAAAATCAACCCAATGTCTATACAAACATGTATTCGAAATAAATAGGCTCTGCTATTTTATTTTGCTGTGTTTCGCGGCTGCGAAGAGAAAATCCGAAAACTTTCCTCACAACCTCCGCCATGTACAGACGGCTCAACTCTTGTAATTTGTGACGTCAGATACGGGGAATAGATTAGTTTTGCCATGCATGCTGTCCCCGACATTGAATAGCGGACTAATGCCTTCTAATTGCAGACCATTGCGTTTTCTTTGTGCTGGGGGTGTGATTGTTTTTCCTTGGTATGTTGACGCACGTTATGGGGAAATTTGCACTGAATTGAGCCGCCACACAATATAGATTTCTCAGCGAAAAATCGAACTTGAAGACTAATTTTCACCTCATAGACGCGCCACACAGAAAAATAAAATAGTATAAGTTAGTTTTTTCGAATATATCTTTGTATAGACGTTGGGTTGATTTTAGGGTTCAGTTCCTCTTTAATATTTCTTTTGCTCGGGTGCGAACACTGAACGCATGACCGAACAGTGCAGGCTATTACTCTGCCGTTATCTTTTTTCTAACAAAGAAAAGCGTTTATTCTTGATTTAAAAAAAAAAAAAAATCGAAAACACATTTGTTCGTTGAAAATATAGCCCAAGGTGTAAATACCCCAACTCACAGATACAGTACGGTAGGTTGCAACAGTCCCACACCGCGGCAAAACGTCACGCGCATGCGTATTTGCTATTTCTTGTCCGCGCGCGGCCGCCCCCAGTTTCCCGCGAAAACTGAAATGAAACAACAGGCACATGCCGTGATTTTAACGTTTCTGCTTAAAAGTATTCATTTGTGAACTGTTTTGTCAAAAATTAAGAAAACTACTTAAAAGCTAAGCCTAAGACTTCCGTTAACAGGTTGACGTTTTCTTAATTTGTAATTCATTGTGAGTTTACTAAGTTATAAAATTATTTACTAAAAATGTTGAAACCCTCGGTAATTTGTATTTGATAGCGGAGCCTTCGTTCTTTTGGCCAGTTTTGATTCGAAAGCGTAACAAACATTCCCAAAACACATAAGATACATAAAAATGCATACTAGCTCAGCCATTAATCGATTCCGCTTCCGGTTAACCGCGTGGCTCTGGGTTTGAGGTGATCATGTGACATGCGACTCCATTTTGGCATGCCGGTCGATTGAATGATCTGTTTGAGTGTTATCTCCTAAATACAGCCTAAAGGTACTCGCAGGTAAGCTACTATGCATTTTTATGTATCTTATGTGTTTTGGGAATGTTTGTTACGCTTTCGAATCAAAACTGGCCGGTTTTAATCCGCGTGTTTGCTGCAATAATTATCTCGCGTTTATCTCCGAGTATGATACTGAATCCTGACACTGATAGTATCACAAATTTAAATTCTCTTCTTTCTCTAATAATTCTGCGTGCACATGAATGAGAACAGATTTAGGGAGACACAGTTCGGGTAAGAACATATGTACGTGTTGTGCAGTGTGGCTGTGCTGTTATAAAGGAATGTGTCTGACTGTTGTAAACTTCACGACTTCATTCGTTCTCACTAAATCTCAGAATTTCCAGATTGTTCTTTTGCTCGTGTGGTGCGAACTACTGCATTGAAAAATAGTCAAAGAATGTTGGTGAATGTTTTCCATTGTACTTGTCTTGAAAAGTCCTTGCATTTTTACCAAAACTCCTTGAATTTTGTTGAAACCTAAAACAGCCAAAACAGCCTCATTTGTGCCTCCAAAAGGTCGTTAGAGCAGCACTGAATGATTCATCTGCAAACAAGTCAACGAAAGGGTCTTACATCGGGTCTAAATTGCGTACAGTTTCGAGGTCATTTATGTGAACCTGTAGAAAACACAGAAAACAAGTCCTTGCAAAGTGTGGATTGTCCTTGAAGAAAAAGTTTTGAATTTTGTATGAACCATGGTTTTCATTAAGAACTGATCTAAAGTATAGTGTATAGAATACCCGTCCACTCATAATATAATGTCAAATCACTGCGAAACTGTTGATGTTGTTTGAATGACGAATCACCATAACTGTAGATATTTTCCAAGGGTCAGGGATTGATCATTATATATACATTTGTATATATATATATATATATATATATATATTTGGGGGGGAGGGGGGAGGAGGGGCTAACCTGGTGCAATTCAAGTACTAGGGGCCGGAAGTGAATAGTGTTTGACTGCCTATGAATCAGGGTATTCATTAACATTTGAAGTAGCAGGAGATTGAAATGAAATATCAGGAGGGTGTGTCCTAAAGTATACAGAAAATGTATTATGAAATGCAAAAGTAGCTGGAGAATTTTGCTCAGTAACCGGAGAATTCTCCAAACCCTAATGAATACCCTGTGAATACATTGTGTCTCCCTGGCCCCAAAACAAACCCTAACCGTCACAAAACGAGTTATCAAGTATTTAGAGCTTCACAAGTAAACAGTGAAATAGTACAGAATAATTGCAGTATTTTCGTTATTACAACTTGACACGTGACTTCTGGCCCCAAGTATTTGAATCAAGCCAATAACCCCAAAAATAATTGCAGAGGATTGTAATAGAAAAAAAATCCTTCACAAGAATCCTAAGAATTTTTTTGTGCCAATTAAATGGGATTATTGTTATTGGGTACTTTGTATTTTGACTATGAAATATAAGATTTGTTATTGACCTGCTCTGATCTTGTGTTTATATTTAATTGATACAACAGCTACAAAAACATTCAAGCCTATAATAGTTGTTTCTCCTTAGTACTTTGTGAATTTTCAGAACAGTTTGGATTAAATTGTCCTACATGTACATGTATAGTACCGACGAGAACTTACCTCCACTTAAATGTTCCCTCGGGTTCGCTTTAGTCAATGCAAAGTGAACACAGGGTTCGCTTGAAGCAAACCCTAATGGGCTTCACATGCATTCACTCAAACGAACCCTGCTCACTCTGAGCGAACACTGCAAACTCTGAGTGAAACTTTGAGCATACCCAGCAAACCCTGCACAATTTATTTATTTCGAATACATCTTTGCATAGATATCGAATTGATTTTAGGCTTTAGTTCGACTGATTTTGCGTGTGTACTAACAGTGATAATAATGATGTGAACAGAAGTAGCCCGAAAATACAATGAGAGGGTATACTTAAAACACAAGTAAGCCGACAGAACTAAGCCAAGCTAGAATAACACAGGTAGCCCGGAAATACAAAAATAGGGTACCGCACTGATAACACAGGTAACCCGATAAAACAATTATAATTATATTTGTTTATTAATTTTTTTTGTTAATTAAATAGCCCACTTCCGCGATATGCGCTTTACTTGTCATGCACAAAGGTTTCAACACGAGGCTCCGTGCTAAATAGGCCCTTTGCAGCTAACAAATCACGCATCGCCAGGAACGAGTTGACATGGCGGTATGCACATCTAATTAAAGCGACAAATCACTCACGCGTCAGCTCATTAACTGCTTTGCGGGAAATTCAAATACAAAGAGGAGGGCTAAATTCGTGTCAGGTAGTCCTTGAAAAATGGCTTTCGTAGCATCGGTTTACATACTGACTTCATTTATTTCAAGGCCTTGTACGAGATCGGTATTGCTATTAGAAAAACCTGTTAGTAAATGCTATTTTCCACCTTCAATCAATTGCCGATCTTTCTAAAACTGCGTTTTTAAAGATAGCTTGCTCTCCAGTATTCATGGCAACGCCTTTCCCATGGGGATCATGAGGTCAATTCATTTGTTAATGAAGTATTATATCAGCACGTGACTGTTAGCTGCAAAGGGTCTATTAAATTTATTATTTTCTCTATGAAAAGAATGAATTTAATTTAGCACAGGGCCTCGTATTGAAACCTTTGTGCATGACAAGTAAAGCATATCGCGGAAGTAGGCTATTATGAACTGCTGTGCACTCGTCTTCACTCATGTCCTACAAATGTAACTCATGTGAAGTTTTAGAACAAATCATCTTAGTATTTGGATCCTAGTATTTTTGGGCTACCTGTGTTATCCTAGGGTACCCTGGCTTTATACTTTAAGTCGCTCGTGTTCTATTTTTGTTCACTCGTGTTCTGACTCATTTCATATGAGATCAACTGTGTGTGCGTACTTTTACATCTATATTGTGCGTTGTAATTGGCAAACACGCAGTATCTGAGATACATGTAGTCCGCGTTACAAAAAATACGCCGGAGTTCAAGCTGCGTGCAGCTTCTTGTTCTAAATGTTTCTAGCTCTCAAATCCCCTCAGCTTATATAAAATACATGTAGCTTGAGGATGTCTTTCATTGTAGTTCTAGACATTTACAGTTTATCAACCTGGCCAAAATTGGGTTTTGACCACCATCTTGAATGTGCATGTAGACTGCTAATCACATTATTTGAAGGCTCCAGTATGGCAGACAACGAAGGAAGGTCAAATTTTTTTTTTGTGAGTTGTTGGAACAAATTTTGAACAGTTATTTTGAAAAGTACTTGGCTATAAGCTGCATCTCTAACTTTGGGGAATTTATCTTCAGAATTTTCCAAAATGCTGTAGCATTTTCATAATTTGAAGCCAATGAGCTGCATCCAAAAAGATCCCTTTGCATCATTTTTATGCATCCAAAATGGAAAATGTTTCTTCCTGCAATTATGTGCTCTGGATACAACACTGTTTAACTGTATATATCTTCAGCATTGGTGGTAGCTATCCAGTACATGCAATGAAAACATTTTATGGGCAGTTATTTCATATTTACTTGTCTGTTGCCAAAGTACATACATGTACAAATGTATACTTGTTAATGAAATTTTGAGAAACATAGATTACACTGTTCAGAAGTCAACATATAGCATCAGTGATATTTTATATCCATGTCACAGAGATAATGAGCATTGTATACTTGTAAAAAGAATTATTCCAAGCAAGCAATCTGATAAAAGATTCCTACAAAGTTTTTAATGCCCATTCCCCCTCAAAAATATAATGGTCCATCCCTAACTGAGTAAGGATAAATAAGTTAAGAATTCAAGTAGTTAAAAATAAATGCACTATAAACACAAACCCTTACTCAAACCATAAAAACTTACCCTAAACATTTTACAAATATATGCTCATGTAAAAGACTGGTTCTTGCTCACCTACACTCCTAGGACTCGCCTAAAGATGAACATTTGTCACTTTTTGAGATTGAATAGCCACTTAGCATAGTGGTCATGATGTTTGCCTTACAATATCATATTGTTTCATTTCTTATTTACTTTTGAACCCTATATGTTCATGTACCTTGTTTTGGTAATGGTTAGTGTAAGTTTTATTGCTTCGAGTTAGGATTTGTGTTAATGCATTACTCCATTACTTGTTACTGCATTACTCATTTTAGTAAGACCTCTTACCCCCTGCTGTTTGAATCCCACAGATTTATTGGAGCTCTGTGTGAAAGATGAGATGCTTTGAAACTTTCAGAGTGCTACCAGTAGTGTACATGTAGGTGAGTGAAATAATAATACATGTAGGTACAAATAATGAAAAATAACTTAAAATAATATTAATTAGGCACATTCTAAATTCTCCCTTAGAAAACAAAGAAATTGAAGGAGAATTTAGAATACTATCAGGAGACACAGACCTTCAATTTTATGGTGCAGGTAATATTAAAATGTTACGGTCAGCCGTCAGAATCTCTTTAGATGAGCTGGTGGGCTCAATGTGGAAATTTCTGAAAGTGATGCGGAACATACAGTCCCTGTCAAAAGTTTTTCAACCGTATGCGGTACCGAATGTGGTTCGGTAAAACGAAGATTCGGTAACCACATGTGCTAATTTTCGTTTGGTGAACTCCATACGTTTTAGCACCGAATTCGTTTTACCGAAGGTGGTAGAGTCAACGATTTCGTTTTACCGAAAGTGGTAGAGTCACCGATTTTGTTTTATCGAAGGTGGTAGAGTCACAGATTTCGTTTACCGAAAGTGGTAGAGTCGCCGAATTCGCTTCAGCAAACATTGCAGGCCGAGATGGTGTACAAGTTGTTACTTAGTTCACTGCTTCCGACAAGTGATTTTCACGTAGTGAAAACTGTTAAAACCACAATTGCTTAAAGTGTATACGAAACTAAAATTAAGTTGATCTTATTTGAAAATCCTTTCGAAATTAGGAAGGATGGCGTTTTCCGTTTGTGAATATCTCATCTCGTTCCAGAGATATTTAGGTTTTTGTAATATGTAAATTAGATTACCTGTGACGTCATGACCTTGACACAACCTGGAGACAAATCAGAAAATAAAGAATATCTCTGAAAATAGTGGCTAAAAATAATTGCTACTTTGCACATGTATGGTACTAAGGAAAATATGCATCAATGTGCAAATCATGACGTTGCCATGGAAACACTCTTGGCCCCAGGCTCATTTGACATTGAACATAAAATATTATCTGATTTTACTTCATGACTCTGTTCTACAAAACAATTTTATTTAAACCTCGGATATACAATGCCTACATTGTTTGTAATTGTCTGATATGCCAACAGCAGTAAATTGTACATTACGAAGGAGAAATCAAGGAGTTTATTTGTTACAGCTGGAAAACGTGATCTCCCTACTCTGTTAAGAGAATTAAATGAAGGAAAACGTAATGCGTTCAGGTTGATTTTAAAGTGTAGCTTTTCAAAGCATAACCGACAAATGCGAACGGGCACTGACATGAAGATGATTTAATGGAAATACAGGTAATCCGACTTTCAATTATTTCACTTCTTTTTTATTTACTCAAACGTCAATGAAATCAATTGGAAGCAGAAACTACATATTCATTGCAAACTTTGCGACTCCTAATACTTGAATTGCGCACGTTACATGTACGTAGCGCCACATTTACATAGACATGTACATGTACCTCGTTACATTGTTCGAGCTACATGTAGTTGAGATACCAAATTCATTTTACCGTGTAAGGTGGTGAGTCACCACTTTCGTTTTACTGAAAGTGGTAGAGCCACCGATTTCGTTTTACCGAAAGTGGTAGAGCCACAGATTTAGTTTTACCGAAAGTGGTAGAGCCACCGATTTCGTTTTACCGAAAGTGGTAGAGCCACCGATTTCGCTTCACCACATTTTGCCACATTCATTTTACCGAAAGTGGTAAACACATGTGGCACATGTGGCACATTCTACTGCATGTGGTTCGTACGGTGTGAAAAACTTTTGACAGGGACTGTATAGGGAACATATAAGGGAGTTGAATCGTGTAAAAGCGGCCCCATATTGCTCCAGATTGGGGCATGGGGCACATCTGAAGTTTTTTTGTATCCGTTTTACCACTCTTTCCTCATATTTGTTGTACTCACAAAGCTAGACCCCCCACAGAATGGGCGTGGCCAATATCTGACTCAACTTATTTTCAATAGTTCAGAGTTCTTACTCTTAAATGATATGGCTTTTCTTTTGAGATTATCAATTTTAAAATTTGGCTAAATACAAGTTCTCATGTGGAATGGCCCATATATATCTGTAAAACTACATGTGTTCACAGGATTAATTATAAGTAATACCATGGCAGCGAGGGAAATTAGTGAAGAAATTTCCCCGCGAGCCCAGGGAGGATTTGTGTAAGTCCCAATGCCGCAGGCAAAAACAAACTCGGAAAGGAGACTGTGATGCAATTTATGTACTTCAGGTTGCACATGTATGCACAAACTGCAAAAGAGTCCCACATGGATAAAACCGTGGGTTTACATGTATGACTAGTACTCAAGAGATTGAGCTGTAATTATATCCAGTGTGCAGGGGGTCATTGCACTCCTACCTACCCAGAGCTGCAGGGGGAATAAAGTACCGCTGTCCAGCCTGCACTTGCATAGAAACATTAGAAGCATTAATCCCTAATGAGGGAATTTGAGGTTAAACTTCCATCGGAAAAATGAATATAACACGAGGGAAAATTTAAAAAAACAATGCTTAAACTGCCCTCCTGTAATAGAGGTAATCGGCTAACGCTGTTGCCACCCAAGTCAGATCATGTGATGTAAACACACATTACTCTGGAGAATTGACTCTTTGAAAATTAAATTTATTCAGATAGGCATGACTGCATTATGATTAGAATGAAAAGGAATAATTCCCCAGAGTAGCATTGTTTACATCTGAATTGGGTAGCAACAGAGTTAGCCAATTACCTCTATTATACATAAGGGAAATTTAGTTTCTAATTTTCCCTCATGCATACAATGTAGTAACAAGAGGGAAAATTAGAAGCAACCCTAATGAGGGAATTTTGAGGTTAAAGTGCATATAAGACCTGGCCAGTTATGCTTTTTTTTACAGCTTAGACCTTCAAAGGTAGAGAAAAAATTCCGATTTAAAATAAATAAATATGTTCTTTATTTTTTTTAGAGACAACTTCCAAATATAGAATAATTTCCTTGTACGTTCGGGGACTGGGATGAGGATAAAATGTGACATCATCAACGGAACTTGTCTCTTCACCGGTAAAAAGCGTTAACCAAGAAAGATGTTAATATCTCGCTAAACATTTTGGTGCATCGAGCATGTTCTGTTGATGACGTCAAAACTAGACCCAGTGCCAATTTTGTAAAGCAGTTATGATGTTTGCCTTACAATATCATATTTTTTTCATTTCTTATTTACCTGTGAACCCTATATGTTTTGGTAATGGTTAGTGTAAGTTTTATTGCTTCTGGTTAGGATTTGTGTTAGTGCATTTAATGTCAACCACTTGAATGTTTATCTCATTACTCCATTACTTGTTACTGCATTACTCATTTTAGTAACACCCTTTACCCCCTGCTGTTTGAATCCCACAGATTTATTGGAGCTCTGAGTGAAAGATGAGATGCTTTCAGTTTCAGGCGAGCGAGAATGTCTTAGAAATGGCTTAGAATATGGACTTGCAACTAGTATAAACTAATGCTGGAAAAGTGCTAGTGTAGGTGAGTGAAATACATGTAATAATAGGTACAAATAATGAAAAAAATTCAACATTAATAAGGCTGTGTACAAAAGCGGCATAAGTGACTCTTGATCACATTCTAAATTCTCCTTAAAAACAAAGAAATTGAAGGAGAATTTAGAATACGATCAGGAGACACATACCTTCAATAATTATTATGGTGCAGGTGGTATTAAAATGTTATGGTCAGCAGTCGGAATCTCTTTTGATGAGCTGGTGGGCTCATTATGCAAATTTCTGAAAGTGATTGTGTTTGGAATACATGTAGCTTTAAGTTCTGCCAGAAATATATAAGGGAGTTGAAACTTGTAACAGCGGCCCCGTGCTCTGGATTATTCAGTGAATAAAAAGTACCATATTTGGAAAATATGGTCTAGTCTACATGTAGCATGATAGTCTAGTCTAGTCATAGAACCTGACTGCCATTTTATCGATATAGTTCTGGTCTTTCTTATTTATTGAGTAATCCAGAGCATGGTACTAAAGCGAAGTATAGGCATTACATGTTTCAACTCCCTTATTTGTTTCTGGTTCTGTTTGGCAAGATTGTTCCATACTGTGGCACTCGCAGGTTATTTTGGAGGTCACTAGCCTGTTCACAGGCTCTAGATACTGGGGAAAATGATGAAAATAAAACGTGGCGAAAACAAAATGGTGGACGGAAAGAAGAGGGGGAGTGGGGTGAGGGGTGAGGGGGAGGGAAAGAGAGCCTGTGGACATTCTATTCTGAAACCTCTTCCGCCTACTTGTCAAGCTGTCACTGAATTGCGGTTTCAAGCTGTCTATCAAATTCCAGTTTACAGCACGGGATGAGATGTAAACATACCGCGGCATGTCAAAGTGGACCTATAGCTATATAATTTGCCTGTTCACAGGCTCTTGCTACTGGGAAAAAGATGCACAGTTTAAAGCCTGCATAGCTAAAGAAAGCTAGAGCAATAAACGTTAATTTTCAAAAGAAATAAAATCAAGTTTACTGTGAATTCCGTTCCAGGTAGAGTAGATCAATATAATTTTTCAATAAGAGTTCGGAAGCCTGAATTTCAGCCATCTCCTCTGGTTCGTTGGCTGAAATTCAGGCTACGAGTTCGGTTGAAATTTCAGACATTTGCCATTTGGGCATGAAGTCAGTTTCGCCAGTAAAAGCTTTATATATGATTTTAAAAATGGACTTGAGTGGACTTGAGTGGACCTGTAACTGAGTGGACTTCATCAATCGCTATTGCAACAGTTTGCTGCCTTACCTTCTCCTCTTTCAGCTTTGTTGTCCATCTTTTTGACGATCCCACTATTGCGGCGGCTGATATCCCAATTGCCTTAAGATCCTTGACCTGGTCATTCATAATGGCAACCAACGGAGAAACTACAACTTTCATCAAGCGAGGGAATAACTGAAAAATTAAGCTCTTCCGCCCGTAGCCAGTAGGTTACGTTGCAAATGTAGCAGTGGTCGGTTAAATTAAACTAACTTTCCACAACTGAGACTGAACTGAGTTGTTTACTCCCAAAATTCAACTGACTAAAAATACAACAAACTATGATCGCAAAATTAATATGACAGACAGCTCGTGCAGCCGCTCATGCAGTAACAGTTCAAAATATCTAACAGTTCTTGAGTTCGTATTGTTCTTGTCTCTGTTACACAAACACAACTTTGCCACTCGCCAGGTTTTCAAGACACTCTTCCTGCTCCCGTCGAAGTGATTTCCCTCAACAAAATAATTCTGAAGTATACTAAAAATAGCCAAGTGAACCTAAGAAGGCTGGGCTCATCTGATTTTAGACATGACAGATAGGTGTTGACGCAAACTGTCAAAATTGACCAATCGGAGGGTAATAGAATGTCCACAGGCCCCCTTTCTCTCCCCATTCCCCCTCCCTTCACGTTGTCTACCCCAGTTCTCGTCTTCTCTTTTGTTTTGTCAGATTTTTTAGTATCCAGGGCCTGTGAACAGGCTAGGAGGTCACCCGCAAAGTAATATGGATGTACAGTACATGTACATGTAGGTTTTTTGAGCAATCTTGCTTTTCAAAAGCTGCAGCTTTTCCTCACCATCTTCCGTTCTTGGTTCAAAATAGCAAGCCCAGCAGTGTTTAGTTTTGAAATGTTCCTTTAGGGTGTTGATAAATTATTCCACAAATAATATTTTGCTGATTTTTATTTTCTACCTCAGTCCAAAGCCCTTCATAGTCTTGTGTTGAGATAGAAAATTGCTCCCTTTTACTAAAAGAAGTATTTTGGTTTATATAAAAACCCACACCCACAGCATTGGAGATAGTGGGTTGAGAAATAAAATTATAATACCTCCATATTAATATTAGCAATTTGTCCTTTGTTCAAATTAAGTTTAGTCTCAGATATACTACATGTAATTAGGGAGAAAACATGAGTGAGGTCAAACAGTAAGCTATTAAGATAATCAGAATTTGCAGGAAGACTTCTGATGTTCCAATGCAAAACTGAAAATGACTTTTGTGCCTGTAATAAACCTTGAATATCGGTGCTAGAGTGAAAATCATGTACAGAATAGTACTGGAAGTTTGTCAAGGAGGGTAAACTGTTATCAGAACCAATATTGGTCAAACCAGGAATGTTAACAAGATTACTGGAAATTTCAGGGCAGTGAGTCAAGCATTAGATATTCTTTTAGAACATAAACAGTCAGTGTTTGAATTGAACGATATTTTTTTCAGCTCAGAATTACTTAATTATTAAAAGGAAATACTTCCCTCAAGCACTGACTGCAAAACCACTCATCATTAATTTCAGAAAGATACTTGAATTGTTTAATTGATATCAGAGCATTTCAGGTGGAACCAGTTATCACAGGTATCACACTGGATTGCTCTCACATTATCTTTCACTATTTTTAAACATTTAGGACACTTGTACATGTACTTATCTTTGGCTAATCACTGAATAAATAACGGTTCTGAATCTGAGTGATAATTACCAGCAGCAGCAGGTAATGGTGCTATTCTAGTTGAACTGAAAGCAGATGGTCTGCTGACAGGGCATTGGATTCCTGCCCTTGTGTACAGACCCTGGAGTGCTCCTTGAGTCTTGATATGCTTGGCTGGGGAGCGATCATCCATCCTCATAAAAACTTTCCCACCCTGAGTCCAGGCAAACTTGTAACCAAGATCCCTCCGAGCCTTTAAGTAATCATTAAACAAGTCTCTGTTCTTCCTGGTTAAACTCTCAGAGAGATATATTGTGTTCAGATACCCTGCTTGGGCCCACGTCTCGTTGTTTTATCCTGCAGATTCTTTTGTGCGATCCCTGACCTCGCGCCTTACAAATTTAACGATTATGGCGGTATCTCTATCTCTTTGAGCACTATTTCCTGCTAATCGATGGCTGACAGAGATATCAGAATCATCAACATGTACACCAGTAAATTCTCCGATGGCCTGAACGATGTTTATATCAGTATTTTCATTGGTGTCTTGCTTTGGTACACCACGAACCTCCCAGGCAATCGCGGCGTGAATATTGTTCAACACTATCCAGTAGACCATCTTGTACATTTAGTTGTTTATGTGCTTCCAAGAGGTCAACCTTTAAGGAGCCATTTTCCTCTTTTAGGTACTTAACATCCTTTCTTATAGTCTCGTATGGGTTGCTAAGAAATTCCACTTCTGATGCCATTAAAAGTCGACTAGACTACACAAAAACATACAACAGACAAATCATACGTGGTCGAGCACTGAACACAGAACGAAAAGCAAAGGAAGCTCAGAATTTCCAAGAGCGGGAGGAATGACCCGCCATCTTGCTTCGCAACCGTTGACTGTGCGGAGACTAAAGTTAGTTTTGAAGAGATTACCGTGAAAACATGAAGAAATTACCATAGTACATGTACAATGTATGTTGTTTGAAGTGGCGTTTTGCAATGATGAAAGCATTGTGTGGCAAAGAACAAGCTTGGGCAAGAAGCTGCACTTGAAGGATTTGGTGCTGTGGTTGACATCGATAAATTTTTGACTCCAGCACACAATATGAAGAGGATGTTTGTAAGTTTAATGCACGTTTTTATTATTTTACGGCTTTGAGTTTGGTTTAATAATTGGAACTAAACAGTGGCTCGGTAAACAAGTAATGGTAGTTGGATAACTTCATTTTAAAACTATTATCTGTGTATCTTGGTACATGTAGTCTGCTGATATTAGTAAATTTAGTGCAAAATTTATTATCTACATGTAGGTACCTTATGTTCCGTGTACTTTTTGCTATCTTTGGGTCTTTATCAGTGAATTCTTAATAAGGATGAAACTTTAAATATAATTTCATGTTCATTAGTATTCTTTATATAAAACGTTCATCCTAATTAGCAATTCAATGAGAAAGCTGAAACATCAATATAAATTGTGTCCTCTCAGTAAAAACATGTAGATTCCCCTCACTGAAAAGAATTATGCATAATTGGAAGGTGTGATTCCAACCATTTATCACTTTGCTAGAGTAAGTTAAAGTTAATCAAGACAACAAAAATTGAAAAACCAGTTAAAACGTTTTCCGAGTGATATTAACAAAAATATTAAATGAAATGAATGCTGGATATGAACACGTAATTTTTTAATTGTCTCATTTATATTATTACTGGTTTTAACATTTATATTCATAAATAGGTTGTAAGGTAGTAGTAATATGAAGTATAGGCTTGCATTCTCAACTTATGCAAAGCTTTGTAGCCTCAAAGAAAGCACAATAATCAATCAATCAACAACTTTATTAACGTGTCTAAAAACTTCTAGCGCACCACAGGTGGTGTACTAATCGGGGACACCTAAATATAATATATATGTATATATAAAAAATCTGCACAATACAAATATACATAGAATATGATTGGATATGTTATGTAAATACTTTAAACATGAAATTGCTAAAATAGGAGAATACTCCTTATGATATCCTACTGTTAAAAGATAATAATAGTAATTATAATAATGGATAGATCCGTGTCATAAATAATAAATAATTCACATATTGCAGAGTGCTGCTGCTGAAACTTGAATGCAAAGAAATGAAAGTTTGGTCCAGCCGTAGTATGGCATGAAATCATAGTTTCGATATCCCTGTTCTGGAAATCAGAAGTAAGTCGAGGGATAAAGAACAGATTTATAAATCACTGCAACAATGGTGAATCCATGAAACTCATTCAACCGGTGCTTTGCAAACATTAATGTCACTGCATGACAACTTGATTTTCTTTCTCTTCACTTGAACCAATTCTCACCTGATTGCTTAGTTTTCTAATAATAGAATCCCATTCCAGTACAGCTGGTGCTGATCGCATTTTGATTGAGAAGAAAATGTTTCTTGACAGTAATCTTCCTACCCTGGAAACAGCACTATTAAGAACACAATATATTATTGGTTGTCTAATATGTTTGTGCCAGGCTCCAGCAGCAAGATGGCGACCTCTTGTACTGTGAAATGAGTTCAAGTTTTAACTGTGACATTTTTTTGTTTCGAGCAATAAATCTACCCATTGGAAATCTTGCAAGCAGTAAGGGGATCAGTGACGGGCAAGTGCGATTTTCTAGCGTTTGCCCAATGTCATTTAGCAAGTGGACAAGTGGTTTTTTGAACCCTGCAAAGATGTGTGTCACATCTGCTGCACTTCACAAATAACTTCCTTTCTAGTCTGTGGCTCTTCCAGACGAACTTACAGTTACTTTTCACACCACTGTACTCTGGCATGATACTGTGATCACGTCTGAGTTTGGGAGTAGCAGAAGATACTGGCACAGTATTCTCCTTTTCAATATCACCAAGCTAACGGATGGGTTTTGCAGCGAATTCAATGCCATTTATTGAATAGAACAATAATTTACCCTTCCAATGTCATTAAAATGGGAAAAAAGTGTTTCCACCATTAGTTTCTTTTTCTCAGGCAGTTGTACTTTCCAATGTGCTGATCAGACCCATGTATTTGTTATAGTCAGCAATGGTTGATGGGTTGCCTGATACTGAGGCAGCAAAATACATGTACACCATTCTCCTTTAGTTGGCAATGACAACAACAGAAAGCGTTGCCAGAGTAGGAGGTGGACATTAGAAACATAACTTTGTTGCCCTTCCATTGGACTGTAACTGGCTCCTAATCCCTCTTCCTATATGTCACCACGCTGAACTCCCTTGTTCCAGGAAAACCCCTTCAATTTTGCAATATTTTTCCACATCCTAAACAGCATTTGCAAATAAGTTCAGTAGCTTCATTGTTGTGTAGAAATTATACAAAAAATCTATAACTTTTTCAAAACAAAGGCTGGCATAAATTCATTACATGCTAAGTCATGCTCAGGTCGATCCCTTGCAGCCCGGTCTGTGTAGCTGTTAAGAACAACAGAATAACCTGTCGCAGCTTTGGCAAGTATCCCAAAGTTTGAATCCCCCACTTTTCAGGTTTGCACTGTACAAATGTATGTACTGTCTCGTGTCAAAATGTCTCTTATTTCTCACCATCCTTTCATCCTTGAACAGTGTTCTCTTGGTTGATAGAGTAATTCACATACTGTCTTCGTATGTTCATAGAGCATTCGTTCTTTCCAAAGATTGTTACCCTCTGCAGTTGGGTCACAAATCTTCAGCATGCCAAGAGTAGCCTTGAATAGTATAGTAAAGTAAAGCTACTTTATTTAACGTCGGTAACTCGTGACAGTCTAGTGAGACTGATAAACTTGAGGCCGACGGGAGACCTACGATTTTACGTCCTTATCCGAGAAGACATGAACGTCTTACCATTTGCAGTTGTTTCACAAAGGCAGCACCTTCTACTCAGTTATTTTAAGACCCTGAGTGTTGGTCCGGCCGGGGTTTGAACCCGCGACCTCCCGCGCAACAGACCGGAGCTAAACCACCAGTGACTTGCAGGACCAGAAACACTCAATATTTGAAGGGCTATGTACTACATGTATCTGCTTTCAGGTAATATCTTCACATCTGTACCCTTGTATTCATTTGTGAAGTCACAAATTTGTGAAATAATGGCCCGAGGGAAGAACAACTTGAAAAATGAGGCTGTAGTTGTGTACTGGCGAATGTTATCTCTTATAATCACATTGGCTATGTGAGTACCAGGAAGCCTTGAAGTTGTAAAATGGGGCACATTCGCTATAATACCTATACTACTATAATACATATACTACAAAGTTGGCTAAAATAAGAATCAAACAAAATAAATGCATTAAAAGTATGTGTTTCGCATATCAAAGAGGAAGTGCTTCACCTTACTACAACATTCTTGGTATTCTAAAACTTGATAATTTATTCAAATTAAGAATTGCTTATTCAAATTAAGAATTGCCTACAAAATTATAAATAGGAAAACAAATACTCTAACGGTCTTCTCGTTATTCCAGCAGCTGAGCAACATTCTTATAACACAAGATATGCTACTAACATGAACCTGGTTAGACCAAAAGCTAGAACTAACTTTGGAATTCATACATTCAAATTTATTTCCTCCAAAATTTGGGAAACTATTGACACTTCTGTTAAACATTCTTCCTCTTTCGTTCTGTTTAAAAACGGTATAAAAATATCAGACATAAAATGCAATTTGATTTTCTTTAGCTTAAGCTATTTCTATATTTAAAATAATGTTGCAGTGGTTGACTCGAAAGCTTTTGCTCCTTTGACCACTCCGCACATCTTTATTATTTATTTAATCTTATACTCTAATGTATCTTTTTTTACAATTGCTTATCTTTGTATATGAAATAATTGTGTTGTAAATAGTGCGAAATAAAATGAAACTGAAACTTCACTGGACCATCATCAGGATCATTATATCCATGGTTGTTTCTAAAACAAATACATAGCATAGTCGAGTAAGTCTGCCTGTGCCAAAAAAAACATGGGAAAAACGTACTTCCAGTCACTATTCAGGCCAAAATTACATCAGTTCCGGTAGATACACACATTCTAGTTTAATTCATATGGGCAGTTTCACACGAGCATACAATATCTCATGATGCACATTCCACTTACTAAATTCAAACTGATGGCAACTTTATCTAAAAGAGTTTCTAAAAATAGTAACCATTTGAAGGATAATCGAAACATCCATGCAATAGAAACACTTTGATGGAAACAAAACTGGTAAACTGTAACATTTTAGAAATAACTGGAACAAAACTTCTTCACGGACGTTACATTTTCTAGACCTGAGTACAAACACTTAAAATGTTTTGAAACTCTTAAAAAAAAAAGATGTACATGTACAAAAGGTCCAAAAAAATAATAACGCAATAATGTGTCCTTCTATGTACCTATTACATATGTATATCAGCTACAAATAAAATGGTCATACAAAGGCTTACTCGCAGTCATTTCCACAGTTCAATAGTTGTTACCATTTGCATGCTTACATGTATTTCTTATTTAAACCTTTTATGTTTTCTTATGGCCTTGAATAGTTTTTCTACAGCTGGTCGTTCTGGAGTTGGAAATGTCCCACTAATAAAATTAGGAACTGTAACTTGACCAAAAAAAGACATTTGAAAAGTGATCTCTATCGACATCGTCTCTTCTAGGCCAATGGTAGGTGGTTGGCCCTACTCTGTGCATAAACGTGAATTGTACAAATTGTCGGTTGCGTCTAAAACCCTGCCAAAGTAAACATTTTTCACATCAACTGCGTAGTACTCTCCTGGTTGAATGGGCTGTGGTGGAAATGGAGAAAGCATTTTCTGGTGCAATTCTTTTATCATCAGTTGCCTCTCTAATAGTTCACCTTTGCCTCGAAGGAGATCTTTTAGTGGCTTCTTTCCCACTCCTCTTTCAAATTCTTCCCAGCGAAACACTTCGACACAAAGGCTCTTCTGCACTTGCTGTCTTGACCAGTTGTAAATAAGAATAACAACAAACTTTGAAATCCACTTGTCATCATCTATCGGGGCATTGATTAAGGAATCACCCTCAAAATCAACTCCTCCACTCACAATCAATTGCGCTGGAAAGCTGCTACATGGCGGAAGTTGAAATTCAGCACACTGGTCATTAAAAAGTGCTTTGATGCCATTTGGCAGACCTAAATGGATTCGGATATTGCTCTTGTCTTTGTCTGCCGTACTTGTCGCAGCTGTAATGTATCTAAAAATATTAAGCTTCTATTATAATTATAAACTAACTAACTATTAAACTGTAAAAAATATGTACAGGCTTATTACATTACAGCTAAGTTATATCTAAAAAAAATTATATATTAAAATATATATATTAAAAGAGTTATCTTTAAAACGTTTTGACTTTCTCCATCTTTTCCACAAGCTTTGGCTTGCCTTTTTTTGACTGAACTGAACTGGATACTCTTTCGCACTGTTGCCACTATACAACTTCGTCACAAGAGGTATCTTTCTTGGCAGCATCAAGCAAGGTGGGGCATTTATCACGTTTACCCATCTCGCTCATGTCAAGCATATGACGTCACATGCATATTTAATTAGAAAATAAATGTGTCGCGCTCTCAGGGTCAAAACATGCATTTTCGAGTCCCGAAAATTCGCAAAAATATCTATTTCCAAACGGTAAAAAGTACGTTTTTAGTTCGATCATATACTAAACCAACAATTTTAAGCTATGTTATCGATTCTTCATATTCGTTTCAGTAGCACTTTAAAGAATGGTTCTGGTTGTTGGCGCAATTCCGGGCAATGTGACCATATCCCGAACAAAGATAGCACTGTAAAGGGCTTTGTCCCGGAGGAGGCAGTGGTTGTGTCTGGCGTTGACCAGCGGCCGGTTGCTGGCGGCATTGTCGCTGAGAATGGCCGCTACGACCACATGTCTAACAGTTGAATGCTCTTTCATTGGGCCGGCACGAGGATTGGGCGGGCTGTTGTTGTTGCTCGGCGCTCTTCAAACGCTTGTCCAGGGCATCTTGCTTCGCAGCTATGGAGGCGACCATGCTTAGCAGTTGCTCCATGTTGTCGGGTGCGGCGGGCTGTTTAGACGTAGTAGCCGCCATCGTTGTAGGAGCCCCAGCAAACGGCACGCGGTAGTCTTCTATCACTTGATATCGTTGGGCGAAGCCCACCATTTTCGCTAGGTCCGGTGTCGGATCGTGTTCCAAGAGTTTAAGCTTCATCATGGTTGGTAGTCCCTTCATGAACTGACGCGTGACTAAAGCAGTTTTCGCGTCCTGCACTAGCGTTGGCTCAGCTTTAGCCAACATATTTTCTAGCTCCCAGCGGTACACCGAAGGGTCTTCCCCTGGCCTTAGGCATCTCGTCTCGAACTCAATATAGAGGTTTTCTCGGCGAGCGGCGGGGCAAAGAGCGTGTTTCAGTTCACTAACGGCATCTTTGTACGAGGCCCGCTTTGCCTGGCTGCTCTGAAGGTCAAGAACGCGGGAAGCTTCAGAAGTCTGATGTCTGTCCCCTCGGCCTCTTTCCATCCATTGGCGGCGCAGCACGCTTCAAACTTTCGAAGCCAAGCGTCAAAATCGCCGTCATCAAACTTCGGGGGAAAGATGGCCGTAGACATTTTGTTTTACCGCTGCCACGAGTTTTGTAGCGTACCGAGGATATACAATAACTTCACTCAAAGGCTTCCAGATAGAACTGAACTTTATTTCTCCTTGTGTACACTTTCTAATCAATCTAAACGCCTACATTTCCGGAGGCGCATAGCTCGAGGCTTAGTCATAGCTTACAATATTACAGGTCAGGTAGCGATAACGGGTGTTTGTAAAACGTGGATACGGATGGCGGATGACGGATGGCGGATGACGGATGGCGGATATGTTAAAATTAATATATTTTAAAAAAAATTAAAAGAATTGTTGAGCAGTAAATCTACGAGAACTCTTGTTTCATCTGTAAATATGTTTTGATTGTCTTCTACGCGTTTTGTGTGCTTCACTCGGGATGTATACAGTTAAAAAATGTTAACAGCTAAGGAAGATAAGTAAGTAGCATATGAGTGAAAACTGGGGTGTCTATAAAACTGAGACCTATTTTAAACTCATGCGCATATAAAAAAACATGCACGTATTAAAAACCGTGCACGTATAAAAAAAACATGCTTGCATTAATTATTGTTCTTTTGTACAAAAAAGCATGAAATAAATCAAAATGCTTTAGCGAGAGTACGATCGACAGTTTGAATTGAGGTCGAGCAGCTCGCGTGAAAAATCGATCAGAGAGAACCTTATCAGCACGATTCCGTTAGTCTCACGATTTTTGTCTGTTTTAAATAACGTAAGATGTGATTTCAATCCAAAGGAGAAATAATTAATCCCTTACAGGTATTGACCTCTCGACATTATTTCTTCTCACAAAAGTATGAAAGCCGCTCTTGGAAACCATTATTGCAAACCATTATTGCACAACCTCACATTACCTTGCCTCGATTGCAGGTTTTGTTTCCCTAGCATATCTCAAAGTCGGCATGATAAAAACAAAGCAATGGTCAGCTTCGTTGACTTTAATATACCTTTAAATCTCAGCTATCTGTCATCGAAATCATTATGGCCTATCAAACCAAAATGTAGTCCGAGAAAAGCCACGTGCAACTGAGAGAAAGAAATGTTCATGCATCACGATATCAACTTCCAAAGTCTTTTTCATAGCAGTTACTTTTGAAGTGTTCGCAATATCCACTAAATTGTAAACATACACAACCATTGAGCAAGTATAATCATTTATTGCGTTGAGCGGGGACCGGGAGTGGGACAAGTGCAATCGTTGTACCGTACCTATGATCGACCACCATACGTGACACATGCAGCTGGTGTTCTTCCCGTCAAGTAACTGCAAAACCATTTCACTGTTTCGGGTGAAGCACCAACGGACCTCAATTTGTGCAGTAAGATTGGGTGACTGATGCTATCGAATGCCAACAGGACTAAGGCAGTAAGCATCTTTCCGTCCATTGCCTCCAACATGGCGTCGCTCGTTATAATGTTCACTGTTTCAGTAGAATGGTTCTTTCTATTTCCACTTTGATGTGAAGACAAACGACCGTTCCTCAGGAGAAATGATAGTGATAAATGGACTAAGGCAGTAAGCATCTTTCCGTCCATTGCCTCCAACATGGCGTCGCTCGTTAAAATGTTCACTGTTTCAGTAGAATGGTTCTTTCTATTTCCACTTTGATGTGAAGACAAACGACCGTTCCTCAGGAGAAATGATAGTGATAAATGATAATGATATACCGGTATTATATATATTTACCTGGACTTCAGTTCTTTCATCTGCTGCTATCCTTTCTTGATACTGAATTATCTGATCCTAAGTAATTATAACAACCATTGTTTCAATAATATTGATTTTTTTAAAGCTTTGATAATCACATATCTGTATGCAATTATGGCTCTGTATTGGCAGGTCACAGTTGAACAGTTGAAAAGCTGGACAAAGGAAGTGATGAATTTCAACAACCTAATTAAATGTTTATCAAGGGTGGTCTGTGGTCTGACAAGTCTGAAATTAGTCTAAATTTGAAGGCAGGCTTAAAGGTCACTGTCAGTGGCAATGTTGGAAATACCATGCTATGATGTCACCATTTAGGTGTGTAAATTGTTATTGCCTACGGCAGCACCACTTAGGTGCGTAGTATCGACCATTTATGATGTCACCATTTAGGTGTGTAAATTGTTATTGCCTACGGCAGCACCACTTTAATAGGTGCGTAGTATCGACCATTGTTTATGATGTCACCATTTACGTGTGTAAATTATTGTTGCTTACGGCTGCACCACTTAGGTGCGTAGTATCGACCATTGTTTATGATTCGCCATTTAGGTGTATAATTATGTTATTGCCTACACCACTTAGGTGTGTAGTATCGGCCATTGTTTATTATTATGGGACTGTGCGGCGCTTCTTGCTGTGACTGCACGGGTAAGGGCTGGCGAGCTGGCGTCGATTGATCAATCGGGTCCGGCTCAGGCTGCACTGATCTCCCTGAAACTGTCTGCTCTATCATCCTCTGCAGCATGTGAATTAAGTCTCTGTTGTCCATCTTTCGTACGTGTCTCATCCGTCTACAGCTTGACAAGCACGTTTTCACAAGTTTTATAGCAACGAGCTGTCAATCATTACATGTAAAATGTTACCTGTCAATTATTCGAACAATATGAGTGTATCTTTAAAACTTTCGACATTTACCGCCGGCACTGGAGATATTTGTGTCGGGAAATGTAGTGTCATGTCGATCAAATTGGAACATTCAATTAACCTCTAGAAAAATTCCTCTTTTGCCATTCAGAATGGAAGATCAGAATGGAAGACCTGTAGTGGCCTCAACGTTTATGGGAAGGCTTGACCGGAACCTGGAATCCAGGTCTGGATTCCTGGAACGTCACGGTGGTAACACACACAGCGGCAGTGCCGTTCTTATACTAGCCTGAATTTCAGACGAACCGGATGACGTCGACGAGGAGGCGGCTGAAATTCAGGCTATTCTTATACAAATACTGTATGCGTTTTTTTCCGGTACTGTTGTAAACACCCTCTTACATTACCAGAATTATATATTTTTATATTAAAATAACCCTGTATCTAGATACAACTCACTCGAGTTGTAGCCAAGTAAGCGTACCTTAATACCGTACCCTGATAGAGAAAGCAAAACCGGATGTAAATTATGAATATTAATTCTAGAGGTGTCAGAGCCACATCAGCAGAAGTGACTTTAATAGTTGATGACATAAAGCGAAATTGGCAGATATCAATATTGTTTTCTGATCAACATGGATCTGAGATCTAACAAGGATTCTCATAAGACAAGATATAGATGTCATACACTGGCTACAAATCGCAGGGTTACTGTCAAGTGTAATGAATTCCCTTGAACCGATCTAAGACTAATATATACATCTAACTAATATCAATAATAACGACACAGAGGACCCTTCGTTTGGCGCAGTAGAGATTTTAATGAAATGAACTGGCGAAAAACGATAATAATCAAGATAAATTACATTCCATAAAATCCCTAGACCGCCAAACCCGCCAAACAAAGGATTTATCTGTTATCTGATGATTCAGAAAGAGAAGAGATCATTTTACGAGAAACACATAATTTAGCTTTCATTGAAAATTCCAAGTAACATTTATAAGCATCTGAAGCCCAATCACCAAAAATCTGAATAAGCTCACCCGGAATACCGGAGCTAAAGGCCCAATTAGCTCCCCCTCTGCGGAAGGAGTGACCCCGAAAACACTGTGGATCAGGTACACGAATGTGCGATTACCTCGCTCGTAATACCTCAAACTGCGGTTTGGAGAAATGAGAGAACCGGACCGTTTAACGATAACGAATGCGGGCGCGGCATTCGGAGCTGGAATGAGTGTACACATATCTTGAAACATCGAACTGGGCACAAGATGGAGTTAGGAATTCGCAAGAGAGGGAGTACTAAACGACGAGAAACCGACTGATTGGTTTTTGACCATCTGAAGGTAACCTGAAGGCTGAAATATGTGGGTCTGACATCTTCATGACAAAGATGCTTGATAGGATGAAAAAGGCGTGCCGAAGCTGGCGCGATGTTAGAAATACGCGCGAAGAGAAAAAAGGCGAAAAGGAAGGCGCATGAATAAACGGTATTATTAACATTTGCCAAATCCCCGTCATTGATCAACTGTCGAAGAAGTTCCGGTGTGATGGGGGAGCCCGCGACGGAGTATGTTTGCTTAAGCGTTCAATGCCTCTCAGTGTAAGTTTAAGCTCAGGGAATCATAAAAAGGAAATTCAAAACCCGCTGAAACATGTAACAACTTAACTGCACTTAAGTAATTACGAACCGACTGGGGTGTGAGGGATCGACTGAGGAACTGACAATAAAGACACACCGTCTCCAATGTAGCGGGAAGAAATTTAAATTGAAAGTGCAAACAAAAGTAGAAGTACGATCGCCACTATGTAGAGTCCCATCAGCGTAGGCTGCGCGCCTGGTCCTCTTGAGCTCTTTGTTTAACTTCGACAAGGTGGAATCTGTCGAAAGAAGAGAACGATTAAACGCAGTCAGAAACAACGAAAAGACTTGAAGGAACTTTAACCTCAAGCAATCTTGCGTTATGGTGAGTAGACCTAAACTCGTGTTCGCAAGACTCGCTTAAATGCCAACGATTCAGTAAATCTGCAGCACGATTTTCGGTACTGGAAAGATGAATGCCCGCAACTGAAATTCATGAATAGCTGCTATGAACCAGAGTTCCCGCAGACACGATGCGAGCAATGGGTCCTGCACCCGACCGGATTTAAGCCAAGTTACCACCGCCATGTTATCACAATAAACTACGATATTTAACCCCCGCCAGTCCTGCCCCCACAGTTGTGTGGCTACGAGAATCGCTAGAACCTCGAGATGATGAATTGAGGGAAAAGTGGAGAGGGCCGATGAAGGAAACTGCACATGAAAGAACTGATCCGAAGATAAACCACCACAGCCGGTCAAACAAGCATCAGTTGAAAAAATAGCGTCTGCAGAAGACCAGACGAGACTCGAAATAACCGATACCCCATTCTATACTCCAATAAATCGTAACCACCGACGAGTATCTTTGTGAAACTCCGCCAATAGCTTGACTCGATGATGATTACGCCTCAGCGTCCGTAATGTGGCTAGAATGCGATTTAAGAACAAGCGGCTCTTCCGGACACATTTAGACACGAACGAAAGTTTACCAATTAATGATTGGAGCTCCGTTTTCGTAGCCGATTTATTGATGATCCACCGAGGGAGTAACTCGTCCTGCAATTCCATTAACCGATCTGGAGTGATCGACATGGTCATGTTCTTCATATTGAAATGTACCCCGAGGCACGAAACGACAGTGGACGGAGGTCAGGCTTTTTGTGTGGATTCTTGTAAGCCTAACTTTAAAAGCCAAATGTTAGCCTGCAATTATACCTGCAGCTAGGCCACCTTCATTGAATTGAACACTCACCTGAAACAATGCACCTTCATGGCATTTATTTGTGTAGATCACAGAACCAGAATTTACATTTATTGTTATTCCACCATTGCAAGGGGCTTGACGGACTAAGGCGTCGTGATGCTCTAATCTAATAAGAAAAAAACATATTTGCTAGGTATTAATTAATAAATACATATTAATTACATTGACTGAAAGGTATTACATAGCCAGTACAGTATCTGGTGTACAATTGCAATACTGGAATTAAATAAAGAGAAAATGATGAAAAAAAATATTACATTTCAGATTTAAGCAGTGTAAAATACAGGTAAAAACAAAATAGAGGAAAAGATCACAAAAAAATAAAGAAAGAATATTATTTGTTGAAAATGGAAATGGATTGAACCAGAGTCTCACTTGACACCATTGAACTGAAGCTGCAAGCTAAGACACAGAGCTGATATTTAGCTGTGTGATTTGAATAAATAAGCCGGTGCACAAGTTCCATTATTATTATTAATTACTTTTTTGGGAAACAATGGAGGTGCTTTATGATATTTATCACATGCAAAAAACTGACTGCATGAAAATTATAAACTTATATTGGTTGCATCATGGGTAATATAAAAATGTGCTTTTCAGACATTTTTTCTTAAACAAAAGAATTAAATATGTACGAGCAAAACATTTCTAGATGAAGAAAACAAGTGTTATTTTCAGTTTTAGCTGTACTAATTTATTCACTAAATTGCTTTAAAATTTGGAACTCTAGTTAAGTTAATTATTATCAAAGTGAAACATGTTCTATTTTATCTTATGGTAGTTCGACCATGCTTGCAATTCTGCCAAACAAACAACCAAGTATATATTTATAATTATCTAATTATCTATCTTACTATCTATCTATCTAAACTGTCAGTATAAATAAGAAACCCATCTTTATATATAAATAACTCGAATAGAAGTGAAAGAGAAAATATGTGCCCTGAGTGGAATTTGAACCCACTCAGGGCAGATATTTTCTCTTTCACTTCTATTCTAGTTTTATTCGGTATTATGTGTGTGTATGTAGAATACAGCAGTTTAATAATAATTTTACCCACAATGCACCCAATATAGTTAGATAGTTAGTGAGGGGGTCAAAGTTTTTGCACTCAGCTGTGGAAGTTATCATTTAAATGACTATAATAATGACTTACAGAAATACATCTTTCTTCTGTCAGCTCGTCTACATGAACACCTAGTATCTGCTCTTTTGCTGGGTGCTGCTCCAGCACATTGTCCGTTTTATCATCATTTCCACTCTGCAAGACCTAGAGGTTAAATTACATACTGATTGATACATAAAGCCACCTATTACACAGTTTTCAGATATGTAAGAGCATACAGTGTACATGATATGTACATGTAGATTTACTCACTTCATATAAATTATACAGGCCCCGTCAAACATTTTTCAACCGAAAAATCTGACTTTAGTGATTAAATGAGTGTTCTTTTCCAATGTCTAGATTCTATATATTGAACAACTGCATCCAGATAATAGAAAGGAGATAAACTGTGGATGTGCAACCATATTTAATGCAATACCAACGTTTCGGCTGCTGCCTTCCTCGGGTTTTGCTGCATTGGTTAATTAACAATCTTTATAGGTACGTAAACAATTCAATTAGCATAATTAATACCACAAGTAGAAAACTACTATATATATATACAAATTATGCAGCATAAATACCGAAATGTGGGGGTATAATTATGTGATTTTCCTGAGTTAACTTACCATAGTTTACCATTTGTCAGTTCATGCACTTACATGCATACACATATAAATACAGTTATAAACTATAGTTTGCAATACTTGCCAGTTGTTGTGGCGTGAAGTAAAACCAGCGAGACCCCTCTCCATTTTTTGTATAGATGACACCATCATGCAAATTATCTTTAAAAAATGGAAGCATATTATGTTTCTTTATTATTTCCATATTAAACATTGACCATTATGTACATGTAATGTATGTCTCATTTTATATTAAATTAGTCACCCTGTTTAAAACTTATGATGGCCAATAAACTGTCAAGAGACAGAGTCAGTTCATTGTGATTCTGGCTCACAAACAGTTCAGTGTTAAATTTTATGACAACAGTTTACTATATAAATAACTAGTCCAGTTATATATTCAAGTGTATTATTCATCCCGGATGTATTTCACATCAGTTATATATACTGTATGTTGTGGTTAAAAAAAATTTCGTTTAATTTTCAAAAAAACAGTTCAAACGTTTTTTTACACCAGTTCATTTTTGTAAATCTAAGATTCTAAAAGGGAAGTTATGTTAACTGATGTTAGGGTTATTTAAAATGTTGGATTTGGGTTTAGAATAGTTCACATTATTATTAAAGGGGGATTATAGTGCGTGTTAGTGGCCAACAAAAAACATAAGGGGTAAGGGCATTAACTGACTCAGTCTGGTCATGTTACTCTACACACTATGTTTATTAATTTTATAGATTAGTTTATAACTGACAAGATACTTACCTCCTGATTTTAAATTCATCAACACCTTTATCATGCTCCCAACTTTAGTCACGAGCAAAGCTGAAGAGGACTGTATACATGTATTTGTACTCCCTAGCAATCTTTTCACTGAAAAATAATGAGTTATCAAGCCTCATTATGCCTGTTTTGGAGTTAATTAAAAATGATTATGATATTTAATTACTTTTAGTGACTGTCATTAGTTATGACAGACCTTGATATAGGTGTCATGTCTATCTAATAAAGGTATCTACTGACAAAAATGCAAAATTAACTTGAGACAATATGCATAGTACTTACAGATGTGATAGTCATCACTGTCCTCTCTGACAGTTCAGATATAGGTATTTCTGTTTGCCAACTGGCAGAGGTTGATGGTTTCTGAAAACACCCTAGGTAGTTTACTTACTAATAATAAGTGACCTATGGAAGAACAACAACACTGAAATTAACCTGGTATTGTCTTTTACTAACTTCCATTGCATGCATTAAAAACATCCCCACCCCCGGCCCTCAACCTTAGATTGGCTAGCCCATTTGTCAGCCAACCTTTTGAGCCAAAGGCTAAAGCTTAATAATAATAATAATAATAATAATAGATTTATATCGCGCTGTTTCTTCGAAAATCCAAAAGCGCTTTACATTCTGTAAAAACATATTAAAACTATAACCACTGGTGTAGTTAACTATGATAAGATTAAAAATGTATCTAAATATAAAAACATACGAATAAAAATATTAAGATTAATAAACAGAAGAATAATTTAAAATTACATCATGAATAGTATGCGCGCTTAAAAAGAAATGTTTTAATGGAACTTTTAAAATCAGTCAAAGATTGAATAATCCTTATGTTTTCTGGTAGATTATTCCATAAGGACGGCGCCGTAACTGAAAAAGCTCTGCGACCATAGGACTCTAAATTGTACTTAGGAATAACTAAATAATTTTTGGTAGCAGAGCGTAGTGACCGTTTCGGAACATATGGAGTTAAAAGTTCATTAAGATAAAAAGGTGCCATATTATTTAAAGCCTTAAATGTCAGTAGTAAAATCTTAAAGTCAACCCTCTCTGCTACGGGTAACCAGTGCAATTCCTTCATAATAGGACTGATATGTTCATATTTGCGTGAGTACGTGAGAAGTCGTGCAGCCGAGTTTTGAACATACTGTAGTCTCTTCATTAAGTCCCTTGGCAAACCTGATAACAGCGAGTTACAGTAATCAAGTTTAGATGAAATAAATGCATGAATAAGGATTTCAGAATGTTTAAGTGATAGGAATTTCCTTATACCAGCGATGTTTCTAAGATGGAAGAATGCCGTTTTACATATTGAGTTTACTTGTTTCTGCATAGACAAGGTATCATCGAACCAAACACCAATGTTTTTGGCGAACTTAGATGAGTGTATTAGCTCATCTGCAACATAAATCGAATCAAGAGCAACTTGAGGACGATGACGAGCATTAAGCACAAGCAGCTCAGACTTATCATTGTTAAGCTTTAACTTATTTAATGTCATCCAGTTGTTGATATCCCTGACACAATCTTCTACTAGAGACTTGGCACGCATGGTTTTACCAGAAACTGACGGAAACTGGCTTCACCCAGAATGCCTTAATTTCACCAGAATTCTACAAGATGGTACCGGCTTCCCCCAGCTTGGCTTGTGTAGGGGTTTGGATTGTCCTTTATCAATAGTTTTCTATAGACATAAATTAAGCTATGATCGCTGATGCTGATATGGGAAACTCCAGAGCAGACAACCTTATCCGGACAATTAGTATAAATCAAGTCCATTAAAGTAGATGAAGTTTCAGTTATTCTAGTTGGTTCGTTTATGAGCTGTTGAAGGTCATAGACATCAGTGATGTTTGTTAGCAAGCGTACATTGTTGTCACATTGAGGTCACGTTACCATTTAAATCTCCCATTAAATAAAATTCAATGTTTTCAGAATCAAGTCTCACAATAAGAGTTTCAAAAAATGAAAAAATATCAATAGGAGAGTTCGGTGGCCTATACCAAGTGACAACAACAAATGGTTTGGATCGGGGTTTTCGAATTTCTAGGCATAACTTTTCTAGATTATCCATTTTTAGGTCGTTGGGTATTGAAAAGTTAATATTTGTTTTTTACAAAAAACCATACCCCGCCACCATTTCTATTTCTATCGCGTAAAACTATATCGATTGCACATCGCAATCTCCGATTGTATTGTCGGGTTTGGTTTCATTGCTCGAGAAGACATCTAACTTGTTACTGGCAAGGAGAACCTTAAGTTCGTCTAGATGTTTGATCAAACTCGTAATATTTAGAGAGGCTAGTTTAAAGTTGCGTTTAATTGGCAATGCTGAGGTACATTCATTGTGGTTTTGGCTTGGGATGCTAAACGATTCCTCAACATTGATTTGTTCAGAAACGGGCACTGCATTCATTTCAATGAGCTAAGCTACTCCGAAAATTATTAAAGAAACACTTATTACCTTCCACATTAAGGTGTAGGCCTCCTCTATTCCCTTTGCGGATATATTATAGTGTTGAATCAGTTTCCACTCATTCTGCTGATAAAATCTCTGCAGACTTTTGTTAAGTTCTTTGACCGCCTCGTTATGCTCCTTTCTCGGCACAAGTTCGGATATTACTACTTAGGCTTCAGATGAGCTTTCAATCTGTCTTGCGAGGTTTACAATCCCTTCAGCAATTTGTTGCGGTTTGGTATATTTAAGGTCGTTCGTCCCTACGTGTAAAACTACCGCTTGGTCCGGGGTTCGCTCCAGAGTGGGCTGCAGATAATCCCTCATATCATGTCAACCTCACCAGCTTCATCCTTCAGAGTTTGCGACTTTCGATATGATAGGGCTTCGCTTTATGGTCTGCTCACAGTTATTTATATCTCAGCTGAGATGGTGTGTGCCAACAGGTGAGTTATTGATTGTATTCTTACAAGTTTGCTTTGAGCTAGTTTATATATGACAGGCCAAGGCAAGGCCTTGGGACTATCGGTCGTACTCATTTACTAGGTACGATATGACTGTGTATGATGTGTAAGTACTGTCAGAGCACAATGCGCAGACACCAAAAACATTCACGACTTACGTTTACATCAGTAAACTTTCAATTAAGCCACTGTCCAAAGCGAAGAGAAAAGTCCTCCGCTCCAGCTTCGCAGTCAGCCAGCAGAGAAAGAGCAACGGGACTAAACTGGAATTCGAACCATGGCGATCAATTCACATGAACAGTGCAATCGGATTGGTTGACGCATGGCAATCACGTGCCGTATTCACGTGGACAGTGCAATCGGATTGTTTAACGGCGAAATATCACGACAAAAAAATAAAAAACTCTTGCGAATTTGGACTCGGGCGGCCAAAGGCCTGGCCCGAGTAATGATTGTCTCGCCACAGTGAGATATAGCGTGACGAGATACTCGACAAAACATTTGACCTTTCGCCATATTTTTTTCTTAGCTACAAAAACGCCTTAGCTTGTTGCTAAACAATCACTCTTACGTCCAAGACCTTCAGATAGCTGGACTGCTTACAGTACGTAGAACTGAAAGTAAAAGACGGAAGCCAAAATGTGGCATGGATCATACCGCCAAAATTCTAGTCCCTTGAGCTCATGAAGTACTCTTACCTGCACTCACTCAATGTATCTACATCGTGTGTTTCTTGGTAGAAGCTTTGAAAATTCTTGTAAACATACTCTAATTCACTGGGCAGTGAACTATTACTTTTGATGTGAATAGAGCTCTATCACGCATCGACAAGCTTCAAATGTCGTGCGGTCGACTGCATGTGGTCAGTCATGACGAATTACTTTCTCTCGCCAGTTGGTCATGACGTATTACCACTTTACTCCACTGGTTGGGTTTATGTAACTGGTAAGTAAAAAATGAGGTAACTTTAAATTCCATTTTTTTCCCAATAACATAACAAGACTGAAATAGTAATGAAACAATGAGTAATAAAATAATAGTAACGAAATGATAAGTAATAAACCAATAAAAAACACAAAATAAACTGTGTCTTGACGATTAAGTCGAGATTTTGTACATAAATGGAATAATAAACGCTTGTGGTGAAGGAGAATAAATATATCCATCATCATTATTTTATCGTTACAACTGCTTTTCCTCTTGAATTCCTTTGCAGTAGAGCTGTCAATCTCATAACCTCCGCCTTTGGTAAAGATATATTAAAATAATATAGACGCAATATTTTCTGCATTTCGCTCCTTGAACTCGGCCAATTTTGTTCTGCAAGTAAAGAACTGCTTCTTGCTGAATAACAAAGGACACAAACATACAAAGCAAAACTTGTCAACTATTTCCGTCTCTTCCATACCTAATATTGCCATTCACGTGACTTAGGGCCTGATTATATGAGGCGGGCTGGCTTGGTTTACGAACAAAAGCTATACAATAAAATCGCTTCGATTACACTACTAATTTTATCCTAGCCAAACCAATATTTTTCGTACTTGTGCGAATTTTACCCGTGCTCGAACTAACTATTTAGAAGGAAAATTTTTTTGGTCCGGCACGGGTAAAATTAGGCACGACAAACCATTTACACTGCAAAATTTAATCCGGGCCGTACCAAAATTGCAGTGTACTGTAAATGGTCTGGCCAAAAAAACACCAGGTTACTATTAAAAACATAAAATACCCCTGCCCCGTGAGACCCTTGGATAATCATGTATACTATTAATAGTTGAGACCTTTTTTGAGGAGTTTGAAATGCATACAGTGATGAGGCGACTGCTACGGTCACTGCAGAGTGGTTTACATTTAAAATTCATAATCGCTACAATCTCCGAGATAGACCATATTCTAATCTAGAGTTCTGCAAATGTTAAATCCGCGCTATTTGATTAATCATTTCTCTGCTCAAAACTGTGTTTATCTACATTACATTGTTAAATCACCGCTAGATTTCCCCACAGACTGCACGCTGTTAATTCCCGGCCAATCCAAAGAAAGCTTGGTGGTTGCTGTTAGAAAAGGAGTTTGCCACGGCCTGGGCTGGGGCGGATTGAAGGGGCATTCGATCAAAGCCCCCTTCATCTCGATGGCTTACAAAACACAACAAATAAATTAGCAAATAGTTTGGTGCTGAAACCCCCCTTTTCTCTCTATCGAATTCCCCTTTCCCGCCTCAGCTGGGTTGGGGTTTCAATTGACTAGTGCATTATGGTACTTCTTGTAAGTAGGCATCTGATATACACCATAAAAACTAAGAAACATTGAAATGCTTTTTGAAGTAAATGAGTTGCACAGTGACAACTAGAAAATATGAAGAAAAAACAAAAATACGAAAATAATGTGTCAGCAGATATGCATCTTGGCAAAAATGGCAATATTAGCATATTTTGTTTGACAAAAGTACTTCGATAGCTATTTATCATTATTTTTACTGATACTCTTACCTCTGAAATTTTCCACTTTGTTATTGCGGAATCATGGAATTGGGCTACTTTCTCTTCCCCTGTGTGTAACGGAAACCAGGCTTTTAGGCCATCCCAGGACTCCTCGCCGGTGTGGTTAAGAAATGCTGCAATAACCAGCTGCTTCTTCTTGATGTGACTTGATTTGGTTCTCAACCCTTTTAGAAAAATCTGCATAAACTTTCTGCAAAGAACGCAACACAATATACACCGAGATTGAGCAGCTGATAGTTAAAATCAAATGGCTTCCCAAAATCAAATCTGCTACAAACATGCGAGGCAGCCTTACTCTGAATATTTATTTTTCTACATAACAGGGTTAATGTTAAGATGAAGGTACAGTTATTTATAGAATTTATATATATATATAACGTTGCAATTTGCTGAACCCTCCGGTCCCTCCCGGTCCCCAAGTATAAAGCGCCCTTACCTTATCACCAGCAACATACATCTTTTGGCAGTTTTTTTCCCACTCAGAACTAGATGAAGGAGTCTCATCCAGATCAATATTCTTCCCTGCCATCGTGTACAACCATTGTCTACATGAGTGTACCCTTGTCACCCAGTTGGTTGACATGCTTCCTTTGTTGCTCGCATTGTGCATGGCAGCAAGGCGTCTTATTTCTTCATCTTTTAGATTATTATCGTACAGATGTATCCAAACTTTCTCAAGCTCTCGCTTGTGTACACTGCTAACCTGAGATACCTAGTAAATGATACAGATAATTAACATTACAAAATATTAATTATTGGAACATCAGCTCTCGATTCCTTTCGACTCCATGTCACATGAAAGTGTAGGATAGTATACCCTGTCCACATGCCTACGTTATTGTCACTTATTTTCGCGAGTACTAAATTTCGCGATTTTCGCGATGTGCAGAAAAACGCGAAAATTACAAAAAACGAAAATAGCAAAAAAATTAATTGCGACTCGATTCAACAATTTCTCCAAAATCGCGAAAATAAAGTATAACGAAATACAATTTCATGAATTTTGCGAAATTTAGTACTCGCGAAAATAAGGTATATTTTTCTACCTCTAATTTTAACCTTTTTATATGCTGTTAGCCGGTGCCTGCCCCCAATAACCGTTATTCGGCAGACCTTCAAGAGTTCTTCATCGTTTCAAGATCACCCCTCTCGATGTCTGCAATACCCAGCCAGGGCTGTTGACTTTTAAATGACGTCGGCGCTAGTCAGAATGTTATGTGAAAATCTTATGATTCATTTTTTTGGGGTAATTTTAAAGGTTACCGTGATCACTTTCGCGGCCATAATTTTCAATCTTGTTTAAAAAAAGATATGGATCGATGCATTTCGTTGGGAACTTTCATTATCTGAAATCAAAATTCTAAAAAAAATGGTTTGCCGCATTATTCAGCAAAGACACGTGGCCGAATTTCGCGTTTTTCGCTGCCCTACTCTTAACCATAACGTTCTTCAGTATATATGCTTTAAATTGATACCGGTTTTTATGGAGTTTAAATTTTAACCGGGCGATTATTTTTCTTCTAAATAGCACCCGCCAAAGTGATAATTAACCTTAAATATATTACAGTTGTGTGATCATTCACTCCGAAACTCACGTAAGTAGTGGGCATCGTCGATTTCCTGGTCAAAACTGTTTGGTTTAAATTTCTTTGACGGTGATAATAAATCGATCGTTTCCTTTTTTATCTTTCCCTTTCTTCTTTTTACTCACTTGATTCCCCGCCTTCACCTTGCCGGGAGCCTTCTCTTCCACCACAACCAATGTCGGCTTTACCAACTTACATTCTTCTAACAAAGAAAAGGCATTGATGCGTTCATTGAATGTCTTAGAGAGTTCCTTCGTTGATAACGTCTTACTCAGTTCGGTATCCTATGCAAACCGAGTATTATCCTTGGCGTCATCCAGACTAAAACTTATCCTGCTTTATACCGTTAGAGGAAGATCTATCTTCAAATAAAATCTGGATTGAAGATAAAATATGCGACTCCTAACTGTCTGTTCTAAATAAATCTCGGCTCACTTCCGAGATAAAAGTGATGATAAACAAAGACAAAGAAATAGCTTATGGAAAGAATTTTGTGATTTATAACTCGAAAATGTATGTCTTGTCGGTGGGCATAACTGATTTAAACTAACACCAGATACTTTCTTTCACTCTGCTTTGCCATGAAATCGCATGTTTGAAGTTGGTAACATGAAGCCACCCCAAAAAGGGTTTTTGCCACAACTGCTATCGCTAGTAAAAATGTTGTACTGACCACTAGATGCCTATCTTGGCCTCTCCCTGGATGGGCTGTCATTTCAACAACCTTTTCTGTAAGGTTGCCGTTTTTAGTCTTCACGCGACTGTCATTTATTTTAATGACAATTCCGTCATCTTCAGTTTTCTTAAACCACAAGTCCTTCTGAAGCTTCCTCATATATCGACATACTAGGTCATAAAAAATCAAAGATAGTGGAACTGTTGGTGAAGTAACCTGCACGTGGTTCGATGATCAAGATCAATCACATGCCCTCTTTTCTCGTTAACTAAAATATTATCTCTGATAAAGTTGTTACTGCCCATTAATTCATCAGGATTGATTTTGTTGACCACGGGTAGTTTTGAAGCATTTACAATTAGTGAACGTTTTCTGCTCGATATTGATGCATTGTTGTTTTTGGCGGAATCTTTTTTTTTCTGTGATTGTCTTATTTTCCAATTTCCTCCACTATTGCTTCACAGACAGACTTCAAGAACGACTCGAGTGGAGAAAACTCCGCAGGGGGGTAGAATGGGCTCACACAGAAAGTGTTTGTTTTTCTTTGGAAGTATCATGCAACAAGACAATTACATTACAATTAAGGTTCACCACTTGAAGATGAAAAACATCTCTGTACAGCCATATAATATCCTCTATTAATTTCACATATGAATTGTACTTGTTCAACAGTAACTTCACTGACAGTTAAATGCTGGTACATGGAAAATATTAAGCAATTGTGTTATTATTGTTGTCATATATGCCCATCTGTTTAACCAGCATTGGTAGATGGTAAATTAGTACGATCCAAAGGGATAAATCAACCGTCCCATCACTTCAAGTTTGTCTTTTCCCTGCTAGCAGAGATCTCTTCCTTCCCACCACGAAAGAGAGAGAAAGGGAAGAGACCTTTTGCCGGGCTCGAAAACTGTAAGAGATTTGTAAGGTTTAACCATGCGCACACGCATTACCATTATTTGTGTGGTCGGCGGTATAAACAAAGAAAGCACCCTATATCGGAAGAGGTCTCTTACCTTTCTCTCTCTCTCGCAGGGAAGATTGGATTAACCTAGCTAACCTAGCTAAGCAAGCACATGAAGCCATATTTTCAGAAGATTCAGGATAATATTCTAATTTTCAAACTTTAAAAAACATTTTCATGAGTCAAAAAGTGAGCCAGAAAAAATGTTTTAGCTTGAGGTTCAGTTACTTTGGTTTGGTTTTCAATATAGATAAAATATCAAGTTTACCTTCCCCGTAGAGAATAGTAGGACAGCAATGTTAGCCTCTGACCTAACATCAAGTTGAAATGATTGGACGATAATCTGTACAGTACCAAACAACTCATCATCTGACATTTTTGAGAAGTCATCATGAAGTTGGACTATAACTTTTACACTTCTTGGTCCATCATGAAGCAAGTGCTCCATCTTGGACCGTCCTTTTATTATGACTTGTAACGATTGCTTGGATCCGTGTCTCTTTTGTAAGGGAATAGGGAGCATCCTGGTGAAAAGCCTGAATTAAAAAAAAGTTTTCATCATTCATATCCTGCATTTTTTGTATAATAAATTATGTCTTCTATGTTATATAGATATATCACTTTATTTAGGCAATGAGGCCTGCATAAGCTAAAACTAATTACAATGTATGATACAATAAAATATATACAAGCTGCATGCAACTTACAAAAATCCTCGAAATTAAGAAAAAAAGGAGGCGTAATTTTACGCCCAGCTTAAAAGTTTTAGGCGTAATTCTCCAAACTTTAGGCGTAAGTAATTGTGAATTAGTGAAATCGCTCCAGAAATCTCACTTGGAATTAGAGATGTTCCGAGACTGTCTTCGGGTAATCCCAGCTTCTGCAATTGATCCAGCGATAAACGCTTCACGTTGCTGAATTTTTCTTTCTCTTTATCGTAAGCTAGTTTTGCTTCTGTTATATTTTCTTGAAGAAGTCTTGCGAAATGTTCGAGCATTTTTAAACAAGAAAGAGAAAGACAAAGGCGTGGCAGCCTTTTTCCCATGCGGTCACGCAAAGTTTCGCAGGAAGCCATGCAAGTGTTTAAGTGTAACGTACATGTCTAGGCTGAGCTAGGCTGTTAAAACAGATCTATCGCGCCGGCTTTCAGACAAATAGAGCGGCAAGCAGAGACGATTTCTCTCATCTTTCTACCAAAAATTGTTTGCATTTTACTACGATTTGCAAGCAAGCGTTTAGTGTAAACTTTTCTGTCTGTTGTTTCAAGTTTAAATCGCATAGTTTACTAATTACGCGGCGACGTTTGGCGTGTGAAGTCTGAACTTTTAACCGCAACATGTCAAAGTTTGACAGCTCCTGTAATGTAAACTATTTTCCCGCGCGAAAGAAGTTGTTTTGCATGACAAAAGTACGGTGGCCCATAGGGGACACTGCTGCAAACTATTGGACATGCTGCAAACAAGACAAGTTGCTGCAAACAAAAAACGAGTTGCTGCAAATAAGACGAGTTGCTGCAAACAAAAAAACGAGTTGCTGCAAATAAGACGAGTTGCTGCAAACAAAAAACGAGTTGCTGCAAATAAGACGAATTGTTGCAAATAAAACAAGTTGCTGCAAATAAGACGAGTTGCTGCAAATAAGACGAGTTGCTGCAAACAAAAAACGAGTTGCTGCAAATAAGACGAATTGCTGCAAATAAAACGAGTTGCTGCAAATAAGACGAGTTGCTGCAAATAAAATGTCAAAGGCTGCGCACGCAATATCCGGGTTGAGACTGGAAACGAATGGAACCTATATACCTTGGCACAAACGGCCATCTTGCTTATCAGGTGGAACCGGAAGTGGAAGATGTTTTGTGTTGTCTGTGGAGTTGAAAGTACCGTTTCAAACGCAAATTATTGCTGTTCCTGTGGTACAAAATTAATATTGGACAACGATAATGACTCCCTGATAAAACTGTACTTTCACCGTGGATATCGCTACGACGCTATCGTAGGTTTATTGCACAAACACCATGGAATATCCATGCACGTGAGGACACTGAAAAGAAAACTTCAGGAGTTGGGTCTCAAGAGAAGGGGAAATTGTTACGATGAACAGATCATTAGAGAAACGATCCGACGGGAAATGCAAGGAGCAGGAGAATTGGCTGGGTATAGATATATTTGGCATGCACTTAGATTGAGGCATCACATGCATGTTCCACGCAGTTTGATTTGCAGAATCATGAAAGAAATTGACCCAAATGGAGTAAAAGAGAGAGCTTCGAGACGTCTCACACGAAGAAACTATGTTTCAAGTGGACCAAATTTTTGCTGGCATATTGATGGTTAGTCTTATTATGTTGCCATTTTTTACGCATGAAATTACATGACTTTTTATGTTGAAGAAAGTGTTTCATCCCAGGGGGGGGGGGGGGGGGGTACTCCCTTATATGGCCTATATGGGGACGTGCCACTGGACAGGGTACGGTTTTTATCCTCTGTCCTGAACAGGGTCAGGGTTTCAAACCTTCAGCGGCACCACTATACCCAAACATGGGTCAAGTACCCCCCCCCCCCCCCGGGTTTCCAAATACAGAGAAAGCAATGCGAGGGGCAAAGCGAAGCCCAAGGGATCCATTTATTGCTCAGTGTTTGGAGTACTATTTCAAACACGAATTGTAGTATTTTATCAAGGGTTCCAAATATATAAAGTAGTGTAGTGGCCACGAGTTAGTACAAGCAGTCGGAAGGGTCAAGGTTCGAACTCCAGTGGAGGCACACTTTTTCTTTCTCTGTCAATCTTTACTTCTTCACTTCTTACTGTCTTGTAGTTTATCAGTATATAAGTAGTTAGTGGTTCATGAATATGATGATTAAGAAATATTGATTACTATGGTTGAAAATCTGTTCCAAACAGTAGTGCGTTTGGAACTGGTGTTTCATTGGATGTCAAGATGCATCCACCTGACAAAGCTTGACCGGGTTTCAAGACCCATGCATGTGACCAAATACAGTCCCTCCATTGGATGAATATCAAAATTATTAATGAATTTGAGAAACCCTGATGAAACATCAGAACGAGTTTGAGAAATAGCTTCTCAAACAATACCCATGGGTTTCCAGTAGTGCTTGTATTCATTTATCATTAGGGAGTATTGTTTGTCTGGTATTTTGCTGCATACAGTTTATTGATCACAATGCTTTCTCTGGTTAGTTCCTATTTACTAGTGACATTCATGAAGTCAATGGTTCGAGTCATAATCTGGACGCTTGTTTTTATTTCTATCTTTTCTTTGACTTCTCCTTATGTCGATCTAAAGTTAGGATGTAATATCTGTTACTTGATTAAATTTCACGTCATGAATATTTAGATTAAGAAACACGTCAAGATATCCAAACATGGCATATTTGATCTGATATCAAGACCCATGTATCTAACCAAATAGAGTCCCTGCATTGGATGAATCTCATTAATTATTCATGAATGTGAGAAATATATTTACCAACCATTATGAGCCAACTTTAGGAAAATCTTTATATGAATGTTATAAGCTGTTTCTGTGGGTACAATTGCCAATAAAATAATGAAATATTTGATGACACTTATGTAATAAGTTTTTTAATCTATTTTTCTATACTGATATTTTTATATTTGTTCTTTTTAAGGTTATGATAAGCTGAAGCCATATGGCTTCCCAATTCATGGGTGTATTTGTGGCTACAGCAGAAGAGTACTTTGGTTGGAGCTTGTAAAATCCAACAACAATCCCAAGATTACAGGCAGGTTATATTTGGATGCTGTTCAAAGTTTGGGAGGATGCCCAAGAGTTGTCAGATCTGATTGTGGCTCAGAAAATGTAGTTATAGCTGGGATGCAGTATAATTTCAGAGCAGATGGCACTGATGACTTTTCAGGAGCAAAGGCTCATCTGTATGGCTCTTCACCATCCAACCAGAGGATAGAGGGATGGTGGTCATCCTTTAGAAGAAGTCGATCAAACTGGTGGATAAGCTTTTTTAAGGATCTGGCTCAGTCAGGAGTGCTTGAACTTGGGAATACATTTCATATGAAATGTCTGTGGTTTTGTTTTTCAAAGCTTATACAAGATGAACTTGATAAAGTCAGAGATCACTGGAACAGTCACTACATCAGGCACTCAAGGCACGATACTGTAGCAGGTGTTCCAGATATTCTTTATTACCTCCCAGAGAATTCAGGTTCCACTGACTGTATTGTATCAGTTTCACAAGAAAGGTTCAATGAAATGGATCATCAATGTGAGATAGATGCAGAGGAGGACATTCATAATGAATATTTTGAACATACAATAAATTGCAGTGGGTGGAAATGTCCAGTTAATGAGCAAGAGGCCTTCAGCCTTTTTCAGAAGTTTAAACAAATACAGCTTGAGGCATAAAGAAAAGAAAAATATAAATGCTGAAATTCAAGATGGGTTTATTTGACCAAAGTTAATAACCATCACATCGTACAAGAACAGAAACTAAACATGCAAAAATTGCAACATTGTTTGTTTAATGACTTCCCACTATCGAACCTGTCACATTGAGCAATGAAATTAATTATTATTTACCATTTACATTTCAATAGAATGAATTTTATTCGTCATGGTGACAGGTTTGATGGTGAGAAGGGTATCAAATTATATAAATTGACACTAAATGTTCATGCAACTTCAAGGTTGAAAGGAAATGGTAGTACAAACTTAGCAAAAAAAACGAACTATACCAGGACTTGAAATTAACGCTCGCAAACTTGCAATATGCTAACAGATTATTTAACTTGTATCTTAGGTACAACTTGAGTCTGAAAACCTCAATCAAATGTGACATATTTACAATAATGTGCATGTGTGCAAGCTTAATTCTTACATTGTACCTCAGTGATGCATGATTAAAATTAAATTATATAAAGTGATATGGTCAACATACAGCTATTTCAATTAATGTTGTCTGGGAGAAAGGGGAATAAGGACATTAGGGTATTGGGGTTAGGGTATTCCCAGACCAAAATGAATTATATGACCTGGACTACTTAGTCGACTAACTTACGGTTAATTTTTCCAGTCTTCTAGCTTGTGTACAACCGTCAGACATCTTAAAGATGCCTGATTCCCCTAGCTATTGCCCTATACCCCAAACAACATTATTTGAAATAGCCATATATAGATCGTTTTCACTGATGTCACACAAAAAAATTGCCTCAAAAAAAGACTGATAGTAGTAAAATATTTTAATGTTGTGTGAAGGGAAAGTAAAAATATGTAAATGTCTGAAATTTTGGAGCACACAACTTTCAGAATGGCCGCCTCCTAATTTGCATATGTGATTTCCTGTTTCAGTAGTTTATCCACATGTATAGAAAATATTAACATTGCCATGTGAAAGTTCAGTGATGCAACGAAGTTACATCCAGTTGAAATTAGAGAGATTTGTATGAGAAAAACAATAGAGGCCTTTATAGCCTTGCTTTCAAGATTTTTTCTGCATTAGAAATGCTCAAAGCTCAACAGCAACTTTCCTCATTGCTCTAAAACTCAAAACAATTACTAGTTTTAATGTGATCTTTCATGTGGTAGCATTGGTTTCCCTCTAGAGATTGATCTTCCAAATTATGCAAATAAGGAGTCGGCCATTATGAAAGTCGTGTATTATATTACTTCGTAACTAAGCTGTTGGACAAATAATTTTCAAACATTTTAGTGTCATTTGTATGCAGCGGCCATATTGGTGTACCACTTTGGTACATCAAGATAGCAGCCGAAAATGGACTCTACCAATAAAGCTGTTTTTCCCAGCAATGTGATTAGCATTCACTTCAAAACACTTTAGATATCACTTTTAATGTTAAATCAAGTCTAACATTTTAAATTAGCAGAAATATATGGTGGGCTGTCACAAAATTCAAAATACTGTAAATAAGAATGGGCTGGATAAAACATTAGACCATTCCAAATCCCTGACATCCCTGGAGACACATGATCATCTCATTCTTGAAAGACTCATAATCAGTGTAACACTTATTAACTGGGAATGTGATGATGTTTGCACAAGTGTTGGCACTGAGTTTCCTTCCTACTTGGGCATCATGGTCAAACTGGATTTTTTGGGGGGTATCAAAACCCACGGCAGGAATATTTGTTGCCCCTGTGGTGAAACTTAAAATGCTTGCAAGAGTAATTGGCAAACCTGCTTTGTCTCAAGTGTAACAGATTTCACCCTTCTCTACATCTTCTAAAAAGGTATTGAAATTAAAAGCAATTGTTTCCTCAGGTTCTCTTTTGTTGCTGCCAACAGGAGACAGCTGTGGATGGAACAGGCCATCCAAAACTTCTGCAGTCAAGGGCTGATAATTACCTTGGAGGACCTTTCTGGCTTGGTTTGGGTGGGCTCTTAAAAGGTTAAGAACTCCATGAAGTTCCAGGCCCTTAAGGAATTGATCTAGCTCAGCCTGGCAGGATGAAATTGTATAGTGAAGAGCTATACATCTCCCGAGTTCCTCTTTGTCAGTGATTTTTACTAGAAGTTTACAGTACCCAGCAGAAAATCTTTCTGGGAAGTTAAATGATGCTTCTTGTTCAAAGGTTTCTGAGTCATAGGTTTCTTCAAGCTTTTTCAACTTATCCCGAACTTCATAATCAGGAACTTCATCTGATGATGGATTCAGTCTGTTCAAGTCACCAAACAGAATGTAATTGGTAACACTGGGGGGAAAACATTGAGGACCAGGTGATCCTTGCAACAATGCCATAGCAACACACTGCCCGTACAGAAAGTATTCATTCTTATTTAGATAAACTATGTTGTGCATGAATGTTTTTGTCCCATCTTCACCTACCATTAGTTCATACGATGTCACTCGGTCTATAAGACAAAAAAGTTCCCGCCTTGGCCCTCCCTCATCAATAGCACATTCTCCAACAAACTGTACTTTTAGTTTAAACTTTAGATTGCTTGAAACGTTTTCAATCTTTGTTCTAAAGTTTCTCCAGGCAAACTTTCTTCTCACTTTTATTCTTAAGTACTCTTCAGTATTAAACTGATTGGCAATCTCTTGGAGGGCCTGCAAAAAAAAAGAGAAACTTTCAGGGCAGATAAATGGTGATATCATTTTAGTGTTAGTAACAATAAAGACCTTAGTATTATTACCATAATAATTACTGTAATCATCATCATCATGACATCATCGTTCTTCATCAAGATATGGTATTTACATGTGCCACATTTTACCACATATAAGCCACAGGTGTTTTGACTTTCAAATTTTGAAAGTAACAAAATATTACCTCAAAGTTGGGGGTGCAGCTTATACAACTGTACATGAGTGTTTTCAGAATATTTTTTGCAATGACCGTAAACAAAACCAAATGAACAATAGTAATATCACATTAGTCAAAGAGCAGGAGTGTCAGCGAGATTTTGTACTCAAGCTCCTCTCCTTTGCTTTCCAATTGACTAACCTGAGTGTGTAAATGTGTGACTTCAATTCTGTTATTGAAATTATGTAATAGTGAATAAGCAACTTTGGTACTGTACACACAAAGGGATAACCGAGCAACAATTTTTCATGAAAATAGAGTGGTTCACACGAAGAGATTTGACCCGGGGACTTGCAAACTACATCTTCAATAATACTTATTTATTTATGAATATACCTGTTTTAGGCACCCATCATCTTTGGGAACATCTTTTGGTAACAAATCAAAGACAGGATTCTGAAGCTCTGTATCCCCGTCTTCTTGGTCATGTGACTCCCAATCTGATGTCAAACAAGAAACATAGACATCCTGAAGTTGTTGAACATCAGTAGAAGGATTCGACATTTCCAATAGTACAGGCACACATTCATCAAGATACTCTTTTGCATTGTTCCAGGCATCATGAACCACTGAAAGTGGTAAATTAGGAAACATATCTTCAAGTGTCTTCAATTTCTCATTGAAGTTACATCCATCTTGATTGGGTACCTAGAAAAAATGGTTAAATATTTTATTGACATTACAATCATTTTTATTTCAACTAAAAGGCAAGCACTTACCAATTCCTAATATTTCAACCTCAACATTATATTTTTTTATATCTTGCTTTGTTTCATTAGTGCAGTCTACAGAACTCTTTATTGAAATGCATTGCATGCTTTCAGTGATATATGCTTATCCGCACTCGCAGATAAGCCACTGCTAAAATGCTCAACAGCGAAGAAACGTTGGTCCATTTAGCGTGGTATTTAATCTCTTGCGGAGGAACAAATATTTACAACGTAAATGGATCTGTTAGGGGCCACCAAATTTGCAAAAGCAATGGCCAGTGCTTACTTTCTTTTGGTTTGGTGTAGTATTTATTAGTATAGCTTAGTATTTCTTTTAAATGCTAATTTATGGAAATTCCAGGAACATTACATGTATGTACGGTAGATGTTCTCGCAGATAAGCCGCACCCCTGATTTTAAACAAAGATTTCGGGTAAAAAGGTGCGGCTTATCTGTGAGTGACTTGTTAAGTAAGCTTAATTAATTAATCAATTAATTACCAATAATTAAGATTTGAAAACACACCAAAAAAAATGATACACTTATAAGCCAACTAGACTAAAACAAGTGCCCTTTGATAAGACTCTTGAAAGTAGATAATGAGGTAGCCTCTTTAACTTTAGCTGGACGAGAATATAGAGTACTGATCCGGAGTATTTAAAAGTTTTCTTTCCAAGACTGAGTTTTGCTTTTTCAAAGAATATGTTGGGTCTGTTAGGATTCCCTATGACTTCAACTGGAATTTCAAGTTTAAGGAGTCCTTGATTGCCCTGACATCTCTCTTGCTTGCTGTTGCAGTGAGTGCAACCACAGGAACACACAAGGAAATGTAACACACAACATAGCAAGTCGGGAGTAGTCCTTCCTGAATTTAGTTATTGTTATTGAAAATCTTCAACAATGAAAACAGAATACAAATATATATCTATCTATAGTATATATTCTATATGTAATCCATACTATTATGTTTTAAAGAAATATGGATTTTCGTCATAGTATACATACCAAAACAATGGGCGCCCATCCATCTTCAAGTTAAACGTCAACTCCTCAGGTAGGTCTCCATGAAGCCTCATTTTTCGGATTG